>CM047429.1:5495522-5866013 GCA_026168455.1 Theocolax elegans
AGCAGACAGGAGCACACACTTACTTAAATAAGTGTGTATAGGAGA
Source organism: Theocolax elegans (assembly GCA_026168455.1). Lineage (NCBI taxonomy): Eukaryota > Metazoa > Arthropoda > Insecta > Hymenoptera > Cerocephalidae > Theocolax > Theocolax elegans. The sequence goes on from CM047429.1 coordinate 5,495,568, forward strand.
GGACTTGTGAAGAGGTTAGGTTAGCATTATAAGTGCTCACACACGCACAATATTAATATTAATAATAAAGACAGCAAGCCGTCTTCCAAGTGAATATTTACCTGAAAATCGCCGTGTGTCCGTCCAAGCAGCCCGAGCCCGCCGTTGCTCCCGTCACGCCGTGCGCCTCAAGAAGAGCGAGAGAGACGGAGATATCGGTCGCGGCAACACACACGCCTTCCGCAGCCCTATAGACACAGATATTATTAGCCGACGGATTAACAAGAAGAAACGAGAGAAATAATTACCTGGCAAGCATTTTACGTCGTCGTCAACGGCACCATTGTTATTGCGGGAACGGACGAGGCATACACTACGAGACGATGCGGCGGCCATGTTACTCAAGCCGCACTCGAGTAAGGCCGCGTACACACCGCAAGTGGGCCGTCGCTACGCATGCGCGCACACGGGCAATGCGTCGACCACGCCGAGGAGAGCAGAGCTCTTCCGATCGCCGTAGCATCACGACGTCCGATCTTGTGTGCGAATTGCAGTGTGTAACTAATGCTTCCCTTGAGTAAGTATCATATTTTTGCTCGGCTTTGTTTGACACTCGCGAAATATAAGCAACTGGTAGATCGGTTCCCACCTCTCCTTGTGATAAAATTGCTCCTATTGCTGTACCGCTAGCGTCACAAGTCACTATAAATGGTTTATTAAAATCTGCGATTTGTAGTATTGATTGTTTACACAATTTTTCTCTTAAATCATCGAATGCCTTCTGAACCTCGCTGGCCCATAGGAAAGGTCCGTTTTTCTTTAATAAGTTATTTAATGGTCTAACTATACCCGAAAAATTCGCAATAAATCGTCTATAATAGCCTGCTAATCCTAAAAATTGACGTATATTTTTCACTGTTTTTCGAATTGGAAATTTTTTTACTGCTTCTAATTTTTCTGGATCCGGGGAAACACCTTCTGGTGATAATACGTGTCCCAGATACGCTACTTCTCTCTTTAAAAATTCACATTTATCTGGCTGTAATTTCAGATTTGCGGCGCGTACTCTTTGCAAAAATTTTTCAAACTTTTGGTTATGCTCTTAAATATTTTTAGCGTATATAACTGCGTCGTCAAGGAATAAGAATATTTCTTTGCCTTGCATGCTCTCAAAAACACGATCAATCATTCTTTGAAAAGTGGCTGGAGAATTGCAAAATCCCATAGGCATTGTTTTAAATTGAAATAAACCGAATGAAGAGGCGAAAGCTTTTTTATGTCAATCTTCTTGAGCTAACGGAACTTGTAAAAATCCTTGATATAAATCCACGACGGTGAATACACGATTTTCTGGTCCAATTTGATCGATAATATCTAGTATATTAGGTAATGGGTATTTTTTACGGTTTTATCATTTAATTGTCGAAAATCGACAACGAGTCGGTATCGTTTATTACCCTGACTATCAGGCTTCTTTGTTACTAGAAAAACAGGTAAAGTATAATTAAACTTTGATGGTTCAATTATGTCTTCTTCAATCGTTTCTTTTAATTGTTTATCTAGTTCGCTATGGCTTGGGTGTGATTAGTATGTCGTTGACAGTCGATATCTTATGTTCTATAGCATTTGTCACGCCTAATTTTTCTCCTTTTAGACAGAAACAATCCGCATATTTATCAATTAAATTTTCTATAGATTGTCTTTGTTCCTCGTCCATTTTATCAAAATGCGAGGCTTCTTTTAACCGTTCATTACGATTAGGTGTACTTGTATCCTCCGTTATGTTAAGTATTCTCGCTTCAGATCGATTGTGAGAAATGTCGTGTATGTCGACCTCTTCACTTTCATATATATAAAAATTATTAATATAAGGTTTATTTGAATAAAACAAATAATTGTTATACAATTCGTTTTCGTGTATGGCTTCGACAAATACACTTCGTAAATTTTCGTTTATAACCCGTGCATTCAATAAAAAATTGCTAGGGTCCTCATCTTGTTCATTTTTTTCCTGTATCTTTATTAAATTCTCATTATTTATCTCATTTTCAATTTCTTCAGTTCCTTATTTGTTTATCCATAATATTTCAGTTCTTGGTATATCTTGATAATATCTAACTTTTCCCCTGACATAATCAATTCTTTATTATTCAATTTACAAACATAACTAACATTTTTAATACGAGGTTCGCATTTATTGCCCTCCTCGATTTCGTAATCCATTCGTACTCGACAATTCATTTTTTTGTCAACAAAATCTTCCTTATTTTCACGAGGTCCGCATTTATCGCCCTCCTCAATTTCATAATCCATTTGTACTTGAACAATTATTAGCTGTCTTATCCAATAAATTTTCTTCATATTTTATTTCATTTGCCATATCACACTTCGGGTCAACTTTATTTTCATAATTAGTACAAGATGGGCTCTCAGCCATCCTATCGAATAATGGTGCTTCAATAATACCATAATTTTCAGTAATTTCATCAAACTTTTCGTTAATACATGGCTCAGTCACATCGCATATCCGTGGCTGCGCTTTTTCATTATTTATTTGTAATTGTTCTTCCTTCATTAATCCATAACAATTTTCACTTGCTTTACTTGTATAATTCTTTAAATCCGACTCCTCGTCGATCTGATGTACTTGTGGGGTTTGGTGTATATGTGTGAGACACCGTTTACGCGGCCCCACACGTCCGCGTTGCCAGTTTAAGAGGATGGAGTGCGAGGTAGTAATCTAAAACAAGTGTTTAGTTAGTAATTGCTTTATTGTGGCTATCGTCCGCAATATGCAGACTCATGCGTCGAAGGTTCAGACGCGACTGACTCTCTATCGCGAATGTTGCGATATTTCTAGTTGACTCGCTTAACTGGAGGTGCGCCCTCAGGCGTTACATCGTGGTACTAAATCGTTAGGGCCGCCTGCCCACAGTGCTCCCCCCTAAATGTCGACCTGCATGAAATGCAGCGAGGTCGAAATTTGACTGAAATTCTTGTGAAAGAAGGCCCTAAGAGTCATTTATTCTTTTTACAAAAGTAATTAACAGTCTTTATACATTAATCACAATACGCTTACCAACAATAACCGTTTTAAACATTCTAAAGTAATTAACATAGTTCTAAACATTCGTCATTCATTAACGCTTTACAACTAGTTAAACAATCGCATGTCCTTAACTGTGCGTTGAACGCAAATTCTGGAAAATCCAGATTAAACAATTTTGCTACAGTATAAACGCACATTTTATTTAAGGTCTTATTCATCCATGCTAAACAATCGTGCGCAGTGTAAACTCTTTACGTGATTAATGCTACTACTGCAGTTGTGCAGTTCACAGTTTCTTTACATTGTTAATTAAATAACAATCGCTTCTTTTGAGTGCAGTGTCACAGCTAAATCTGTCTATTTCTGTACTAAATGACTCAAAATGTTAACCTATTGTTTGTCTCTTATCGTAACCAAGTATCTACTGAACAAAGCACGGGCTTACCATACGCGATGTAAATAGCGAGGTACCGATTCTCGTAAACACTTTCGTTACTGAGATCTTTACTATCGAAATTATATTGTTATAACTATTCTTGTTATACTCAGTCTTACTAATTATATATCACAGTTTTTTCAGTCTTTGGATCAAACGCTTTTTTGCAGTATTCGTGAATGCGCGAGATTCTATACAATTAATATAGTCAGTCTTGTTTGCATTTATCACAGTTTTTCTTTTAATAGTTTTTTTTCTAAAACAGTCTGAACATAACGTTCTTTCTTATTTTTACGGTAGATCCGCGTGACTCTATACAGTCTATATTTTCAGTCTTTCTGTTTCTTTTTAGAATACTAGGAATAAATTTTTTCTTTTTTATCATAGTAGGTTGCAAATTTGCAAGCGGTTCCGCGTTTCTTTCGTTCAAATCAAAAACTACATTTCGCGGTTGACTCGTCTTCGCGTTATCCACTAAAATTTTATTTTTTACTACGTTTTTATTTCTATTTCGCATGATATCCGCTGATTTGCGTGAGTCATTATTTATATCGAAATTAAACTGTCGTTGGCCTTCATTTGCGTGTTAACTGCTGATTGTTCGTCAACACTATTCTCTTTATCCGCTTCTGCGTGAATTTGCGCTGTGGTAATTACAATATTTGCGCTATTGCCAATGACAGTATCGCTTTGGTTATCAAAATTTCTGACGGTATTATCATCATCGTCATCAATATGTTTATTCTGTTTGATAACATCGTTTTTACCCTTGTCAATGTCATTTTGGTTATTTTTTACATTGTCTGTCACCTCAGCGCGAATGAAATATGCTGGCTTTAAGTGCTCGGCATCTACTACTACGTTTTGACCATTTCTTTCGATCGTAAAAGTACGTCCGTTTTCGGATCGATCAATTACCCGATGTGGTCCCGTGTACGGTCTTTTTAACGCTGGCTTAATACGTTTAGTTAATTGTAAAACGTGTGTGCAGGATTTCAAGTCTTTGTATACGAATGGGCGCGATTTATTTTTGTGTTTTACCGGTACGGCCCTAACTCTTCGCATGTAATCGCAGAATTCGTTCAGAAACGCGCTATTCTCGGCTTTGAATTCGTCGAAAACGCATAATTCTCCCGGAATGCGCAGAGATTTTCCGAATACAAAATCTGCTGGACACGCTTCCGTTTCTAATCTAACGCGCGTTCTGAGGCCTAGTAATATCGTCGGAAGTACTCTTGCCCAATCTGCATTATCTGCGTGGCACATTATCGCCGCTTTGAGGTCGCGGTGCCATCTTTCTACCATACCGTTAGACGCTGGGTGATACGGTGTAGTGCGAATTCTTTTTATGCGCGTTAATTGCAATAATTCGTTAAATAACCTAGACTCGAATTGTTTGCCCTGGTCAGAGGTTATATTAGTTGGTGCGCCATACCGCGCTATCCAATTATCGTAAAACGCTCGCGCCACTGTTGCTGCCGAGGTCTCGTATAAGGGGATCGCCTCAGGCCATCTCGAAAATCTATCGATCATGGTGAGGATATATTTGTACCCATTGCAGGCGCGTAAAGGTCCTACGAGGTCTATATGTACGTGCATAAACCTTTCGTCTGGTGTGATAAACCGCTCTGGCATAAGCTTATTATGCCTCGAGATTTTCGAACGTTGACACGAAATACAGTTTCTACACCAGCGTTTAATATCTTTGCTAATCGCCGGCCAAACATAGTGCTGCCTAACCATCCTATCGGTTGCTATGGCGCTCGGATGTGCCGGATCGTGAAATAATTTAATAATTTCTTCGCGTAAGGGTTTCGGAACGTAAGGACGCAACGAATCACCTGACGTATCGCAGTAGAAGTCTAAATGGTTACTCCCCCACGTTAGTTTCTTTAGTTTCAACGAGAGTGTTGGATTATTAAGAATCTCCTTTAACTCATCGTCTTTTATTTGCTCTTCGCGCAATTTTTCGAGGCTAAACACGGTCGGAAACATAAATGCGTCTACATGAGTTTCTTTATCGGCAACGTTTTTATTGACGGACGAATTAGCATCATTCTTTGTGATTTGAGTGTGATCAATTACTCGCGTCAACGCGTGATAAACTATCCGCCACCGAATTATCGTCGCCTTTAATATACTCAATTCGCGTGTTAAACTGGCTGATATTGCCAACTGACGCTCACGTCTGACCGGAGCTTTATCTGTATTTTGTTATAACGCGTAAATTAACGGTTTATGGTCCGTCAGAATAACAAAACTCGTGCCCTCAACGAAATAGTAAAAATATCTAATAGCTTCATAAATCGCTGTTAATTCGCGATCGTAGGTTGAATACTTAGCTTGCGCGTTATTAAATTTTCTTGAGAAGAAGGCTAAGGGTCGCCAATTCCCATCTATTCTTTGCTCTAGAACGGCTCCCATTGCTACATCCGACGCGTCAGACACTATGCGCGTTTCCGCGTTCTCCTTCGGAAAAGACAAATACGAGACGTCAATCAAACTCTTTCTTATTTTATCGAAGGCTTTAATGCCTTCTTCGTCCCATTCGATTACTCGTTTATCTTTCTTTTTAGAGCCTTTTAAGTGTCGATTTAACGGACGCTGTTCTTCCGCGGCGCGTGGTAGACTTTTCTTATAAAAGTTCACCATACCTAAAAACCTTTGCAATTCATTGACTGTGCGCGGTCGCGGAAACTCAGAGATAATTTTTATTTTCGCGTCGGTAGTTTTAACTCCGAATTTATTGACCTTATATCCCAGTAAATCGAGTTCTTTAACTCCGAACGAACACTTATCGAGATTTAATTTTAAATTCGCGTCTCTCAACCTTTCCATTACTACTTTTAGATGGTATTTGTGTTCTTTCTCATTCCGCAAAGCTATTAAGATGTCGTCTAAATAGACGAAAAGAAATTCCAAGTCACCCAACACTTTATTAATGTATCGCTGGAATGTTTGACCCGCATTCCTGAAGCCGAAGCCCATAGCTAAATACTCGTAGAGCCCGAAGGGTGTTATAATTGCGGTTTTTTTCACATCCTCCGGCGCAATCGGTATTTGGTGGAACGCCTTGTGTAGGTCTAGCGATGTAAAAATAGTTTTCTTATTTAAAAAATTCGGGAAGACATGTAACTGCGGTACGGGGTAACGATCCGGAATGGTTACTGCGTTAAGTTTACGATAATCTCCGCATAATCGCCAATCTCCGTTTTTCTTTTTTACCATGTGTTTTGGTGAAACCCACGGGCTATCAGACGTTCTACAAACACCTGCTTTACACAGTTTGTCTATTTCTGCTTTAGCAGCTCTTGTTTTTTCTACATTAAGCCGTCTAGCCTTGTGATAAATAGGTGGGCCGTGAGTCGCGATGTGATGCTCTATTCCGCATTTTGCGAGTTTTACAGGTTTATCTAAGCCAATAATTTCCGGGAACTTATTTAATATTTCCGCGTATTTGTGTTCGGGACTCACTATTGAGATTGCGTACACGTTCGCGCTTCGCATACGTATTCCCCCGTGTCACCTTTGACCAACTTGCCTAACTTTAGGTTGGGAATCAGGTAGTGGTGTACGATTGCGTCACCCCCGAGTATCGGGTAAGGCACGTCGGCTATTATAAATTGCCAATCGATTGCCTTTCTAAAACCGAAGTCTACAGTGCGCTTCGTAAAACCGTAGGTCTTTATTCGCGTATTATTTGCCGCGTGCAACTGAAGTGCTAGTGGCTTTTTCTTACATCCCGCTGGTCTTGGTACGACCGAAATTTCAGCACCCGTATCTATTAAATATACATCGCGCGTATTTTTATCAGTAACATAAAGACGAATTGACGAGCTTCCCGGCGTTTTTGCCCCCGCAACGCCGGGAGCAATTAGTTTTCCGAATTCGTAATCGCTGCGACGGTTTTTTCGCCCGTCTGTCCCGTATGCTTATTCTCTTTATTCACGTCCCGTTTATTGTACGTGCACCCGGTTGTGCAATAACGAGATTTCTCACCGTATTGATAGTGACCTTTGCATATCCAATTGCGCTTCGGCGATTTACTCCGATCCTTTCTCCCGTTGTTATTATTCGGCTGGCTACGCGATCTACCGCGTCCGCGCTGGAACTGACGTCCCTGATTTGGCGTTTTATTGCCATTTTCCCGATTTCTAACACTCTCGCGGTTGGCGTTGTTTTTACCTACATGCACGGCCGATACCTCGGGTTCTGATACGGAGTTATCAGATATAGCATTGATCGCATCCACGCGTTGAGAATCTCTTTGCAAAATGTCGAAGATCGAATCGGCCTTATCTAAAATCTTTACTTCGTCGCCCTTAGACAACTCGTCTTGAATATGCAACGCGATATTAGTCGGAATTCTATTTGCCCATAATTTGATAACGGATTTTCGCGGCATTAAATCGCTCGCGGCGTCAACTAGTTCATTGAAGTACGCGGAAGGTCTCCTATCTTTCAATTTAACATCTGTTATAAACCTATTCAATTTCTGTTCCGGAGTTTCCGTGTATTTCCGTAAAAATGCTATTTTAGCTGCTTGATATTTATTGTCTGCCGGCAGAGCTTTCAGAATGTCGAGGTTTTCGCGAGATATTTCGTCGCCTAAATTCTTTAATAAATTAAAATATTTAACTTGGTCCGAAATGATGTTATTGTCCTCGAACTGCGATTCTAGCATGGAAAACCATGCTACTGGCTCATGCCGCCAAAACGATTGAAATTTAATATTAATTGACCTTGATCTGTGAGCATTAGATTGTGAAATATTATTAAACCTTGGAAAATTGCTTTCTTGTGAACCGCGTGCAAATTCTATACTATTTAGTCCGAAAGTAAATAAACGTCCGTCGTTCTGTCCTTGTGATTGTCTCGTGTTTACATTTGGTAGGCCTAATACGTCTCGATTATCCGGTAAACTAATGTTTGGTACTTGACTAGCTACGTTATTGTTTGACCTTGCGTGAAGTTGTTGTTCAAGTAAGCGCGTTACTTGCTCGACTTTGTTTCGGAGTTCAGTGTTTTCATTACGTAGGATTTCTAAATTTTGGTTATCGGGTTCTATTTCCATATCGGTCGAATTATTATTTACGCCCGAATTTATCGCGTTTTCCATTTTCGCCGGTCTAAATTGCTTGCCGTTACGAAGATATGAATTATTTTCTTTCTCTAATAATGGCTGTGGCCACTCGTATGTTCCTACAAAACCTGACTCTTTTCTACGTCTTTTCGTTGTGTACATGAGCTTACAGGATTGCCCTACTGGTATATCGCAGATACCATAATCTTCGCTGTAAATCTAATTATTGTTCATGTACCTTCGCGCTTGTTTCGCCTAACTCTAGCTATTTACTTGTTTCGCATTGCTGCGCAAGCTGCCTGCTGGTTACCAAACAATAACAAGGTCGCGACATTAGCTGAATGGCACAAGCTACGGCCTACGCCGAACAACTCGCGCCGCAATGTCGAAAACTCCTAACCCCGTACGAATGATCGCGGCGAGCATTTGTTACTCGTTTTGCGTTTTTCTCAACATTTATGGGCGTGTGCATTAATTTGCTACTACCCGCCCAATAACAAGATATCGATCTTAGCTGAGCGCGCGAAGCCACGGTCTGCACCGAATCTCTGCACACGCGTTCTTAATTTGCATCATTTTATGCATAAAACCAGCTATTTTCATTCGTACATTTGTGTGACACCGTCGTAAAGTTAATTTAACAAAAATTATAAAATCGCGTAATTTTTCTTGATGAAATTATCCGGTGTGCTTGAACTTCGACTGAATTTATTTATAATTTTTTACTAATTAATGACGATCGCCTCAATTTATTCAATTCTCGCGAAGGCGATGGTTTTGACCTTAGTGCAGTTATATTGATGATAACGCACCATGAGGTCTTGCCTTTATACCGGTCGATCAATTTTTCGTCATCGGCCGGTTCGCAATTTACGCTCGCATTATACCTTCATGACGCTGTTTGTGAAAGAAGCGATGCTCGAAAGTCTGGCTGTCCTCGTTTCTCAGCTTCTGCGACGTAGGCAGTATCTCGCCGCTGTTGGACTCACAAAATGGCGGTCGGCATGCTGCGTACCGGTCGATCTCGTATCGGCCGCTGGCTCGTCCGCTCGGTGTGTCCACGCCAATTTGTGCTGATTAACAGTCGGGGTCACCAGTTGTGGGGTTTGGTGTATATGTGTGAGACACCGTTTACGCGGCCCCACACGTCCGCGTTGCCAGGTTAAGAGGATGGAGTGCGAGGTAGTAATCTAAAACAAGTGTTTAGTTAGTAATTGCTTTATTGTGGCTATCGTCCGCAATATGCGGACTCATGCGTCGAAGGTTCAGACGCGACTGACTCTCTATCGCGAATGTTGCGATATTTCTAATTGACTCGCTTAACTGGAGGTGCGCCCTCAGGCGTTACATCGTGGTACTAAATCGTTAGGGCCGCCTGCCCACATACTTGTATTTCGTCATTTTTATAATCGTCATATAACTTTTGTTCTTTTTCACTCTGATTGTACAGGTCTTTGTCGGTGCCATTTTGATTTCTTTCATTTCTTTCTTCTTGCTCGTAAATTTCATACGATTCGTTTGTGTCAAATTTTATAAACGTTTCATCATTTTCATGCAATTGAAAATCACTTGACGTTTCTGAGTCACTATCGGTATAATTATAAAATCTTGAATTTTTCATGTTCGTATAATCATTGTTTTCCCTTGGTTTTTTCATATTTCGTATTGAATTTCGATGATTCTTTCCGATTTCCTCCATTATATAAATCGATTCATCCGTTTGCGTATTACTTACATTTTTAATGGGAAGGATTAATCCGTTAAATTCTAAATATGGTTCCAAATAATTGATTTTTGCATCGTTTCTATGAAAAAAATCGGTGCCTAAGATTCCTTCTTGTTGTATACGGAACGAATCATGTATTAAATTGAGTACCACGGGAGATCCTTCGAAATCTATTCTAATTTTACCACAAGTAGCTAATGAATGGTCAGTTATGCCTTTTAACAATATAATATCATTTTTATCAATTTTCACGCGAGAGTCTACCTCTGACTCTTTAATTAGACTTACCGATGCTCCTGTATCTAGCAAGAATATTAACGGTCGTCTTAACTGACCGGTATCGAGGATTACGACCGGAGCTGAACTTTGTACGCTTAAATTTATTTTCGCGGTGCCGAGTGGACGCTTGAGCGGGTTTCCGCACTCGAAGTAGAGGGAATTTGATTCGCAGCCTCTCTCTCGACCCTCCTTGGAGAGAGAGTATCGGTGTTTCCCTGATTTTCCTTCTCTTATTTCTCTTTGAAATTTATAACAATCGCGCTTTATGTGGCCGGCGTTTTCGCAATGGAAACAAGTAACTGATGATCTTATATTATTATTCGATTCGTTATTAATATATCATGATTCTTGAGAAGTTGAATTAACCGTCTTGCGCAAACCGCGAGTCCCGGAATTATTTTTCCGATCTTCTTTGTTAAATTGCTGCGATGAATATTTATTATTATTATAACGAACAAAGGAATCATTTTTATCTGCATCTCTATTTGGTATAAATTCCGTCTGATTTTGATACTTGTTCCGACCACCAAATTGTAAATTTGGCCTATTATAATTACTACTGTAATCCGAGCGATTTTGTGAGCTATAAGAACTGCTTATGGGATTGCGACGGTTGTTATTATCAGAAAATCTTGCTGCAAAACTTCGTGCTAATTTGAAACAATTTATGGCTCCATGACCAGTTTTAGAACAATAATGACATACAATCGGAGAGTTATTCGAAATATAGTTTATTTACGCGTTTCTCGAGTTGAACGAGAACGAGCCTCCTCCCGGCACGGCGTCTCCTCGTCCAAGACGCTACAAGCGAACTGGCGCTCCACCTCGAGCGCTTGTTCACGAGTCAGTTTTATAGAAATTGGAGTCCCCAAACGCGCACGAATTTCCCAACGTAGCCCTTTTAAAGAGAATTTTAAACAATCTCGCCTTAGTTCAAGCATGAAATGATCTGCTATCACAACTCGTCCCTCTCTGTCGGCCGCTTTGACTATTTCATTTTTTATTTCTTGTAACCGATTAAAATAAGCAACGAGTGTTTGATTGTTTTTCTGTTTTAATTTAGCAAGGTTTCTCGTCCAGTCGTAATATGTTTTTATTAATCCGAAGGTGTTTTCGAAAAAATCGGATATCCCTTTGATAGAATTAAAATTTTTTCCGCGCGCACAAGTTAAAGCTTCCCCATATAAACGCATTCGACTAAGTTTGGTTAATTCTTTCTCGTACTCCGACGGTAAAATTTCTTTTGCTTCATTGCATCCGTCCAAAAATTGCGATGAATTTATGTTATGACTGTTAAACCGCGGTATTAAATCTAAAGCGTCCTTTAGCGATAAACTTCGAATTTGTGACGTCATTGTTTTATTATTAATTCGTTTTTTAACTTGACTCCTATCTAATTTTTATGGTGTTGTTCCGGTGTTTGTTCTTAATTCGTCTAAATTAATTTTATTAAATAATTCGTCTTCAATCTTAGAAGAGTTTGCTTGTTCGGGTGATCTTTTAATTAATTGATTAACTAAGGGAATTGTAAAATCTGTCGCACCTTGAATTAGTTTTTCGTCGAGAACTTTCGCCGTGTCTGTCAGTAATGCCTTTGCTTCCTCAGTCTCTTTTTCGATCGGTGCGGAAAAAATATTTAACGCGCCTTTAATCTTATTTATGATACCATGAAAAGTTGTCCCTTTTTTTACACTTTCTTGTAAACTTTCTATGATTTTGTGTTCCTCGAGATAAGAATTTAACAACTCTTTTCACTTCAGTCGCGAGCCTTTTTCTTACCGAGCTTATAATGTTATCCGGTGTTAAAATCAATGGTTCATATGGTCGATTAATTGGGACTGGCGTACTAAAATTTATAGGATTATTCGCGATCAGTGCTTTTTGTTCCTCGTATTTCAAAACAGCGGGTATTAAGCTAAAATATTTTACGCGCGTGGGAGTAATTATTATGTCTTCTTGCTCGTTTTCACTAACTTCAGAAATAGAAAGAGCGGTTGGAAAAAAGGGTATCTATATTCAAAATCGCGAGGTATTTTTATAGATAATGAAATATTTGCTGCACTTTTTATAGTCTATCCTTTTTAATAATTTATTTCTTTTGTCAAATTTTGCACTGATTCCCTAGGCGTTTTAGTTAAATCGAGAGTATCGAGATTCTGAACTTTTTCTTTGTATAAATTTAATAACGTATCATTCATAGAAAACTCTAAACTCGTGTTTCTTTGCTTATTTACACGACAATTAGTATTTTTAGGCGAACCTGACATTTTTTTCTAAGCACATTATTCCTTTAATATCTTTATTTTTCTTTCAAAAATGTGAGTTTCCTGGCCGATGCTCCAAATTTACTATAATAATTAATACAATCTGTCACGTCCAGACTTGTACCAACTACTATAAAAATGTTACAAGAAGGCAAATGGTTAATAAACCATTCGCGTTCCTTTCGTTCTTGTTTGACTAGGACTAGCCTTATGTCTCCGTGAGTAGCGAGCGAAGTTATTCTGATAGTAGATATGTAGGATATAATGTGGGATAATAAAATAATATATTTTTTTTATTCGTATTAATCATGCATTATTTATTGAAAGTTGTTAAGAAAATAATGTAATGTTTACTTTTAAATGAATATGTGTAACTAAATACTTCTAGCTTTTTAATGGACAAAGACACACATAAAATTACACTATTTTATTAACAATGCATAAATTTCTTTAAGTCAAATAACAATATAAATTTTGATTATATAAACAATTGTACGGCGAACAGGTTAACAAATTATAGAATGAAATATACACAATGTTATTTTATTATTAACATTAATAATTAATAATCGAGATAAGAATTATTATGAATAAATGCAGTTTAAAAAAAAAATTGTTGCCGTTGAAAACATGAATTATTGTCAATAAACTGTAATTCAAACAATAAATATTGCAAATCAAATACAATGCAAAGAAGAATTATTATAAATAAATTGCTGTTCCAAATAATAATTGTTGTAAGACAAAACGGTTGGTTCAGTAATTGAAATAACATAAAATATCAGGTTTGCCTTTACGAATATTACAAGCGTATAGATAGCCGAAAAGTGTATACCTTAAGTACCCAAATATATATATATATATATATATATATATATATATAATATACATATATATGAGCAAATCCACAGAACCTTTAATTTTGGGGAAGCGGGTAATATAGTAGTAAATAAGCAGACTTAGCAACATTATAACAACGGTTTCTGGTAGAAAAAGTAATTCGATGAAGGGTCCTTATCATTTTTTTAAGGTTGTTTTCATTAGCTTTTTGTTAGAGGCTTCATAAAGTTGCATTTTTGCAAATTTGACGATGGAAGTAGTACTCATCTTCTATTTTTTAAGCTTATAGAAATTATAATTCTTCACCAAATGTTACAGAAATTTTTTTTGACAACCTACACCATCTACCCTATTAAACTAAAAGTGTTAGAATAGTGTGCCTTCATGATACAGAAAAATAAAAATCGCAACTCTTGAGGAAGTCAGTTTTTGTAAATTTAGGAAATTTTAGAATTTTGATATTATACAAAGATAAGTTTTGTTTATAGCTATTGTGACTAATATTGCTTTTTTCGATTTGCAATAAGGATTCTTATTCTTTTTTGTGCTTAGCTGTGCCTCTTTTTCTTTACAAGCAGTTCTACCTTAAACTTTTCAAAATCTCGGGCCCCCAGTCTTCCAAATTTTCATTTTCGCATGGCACACTCGACATTCACAAAGAAAGCATATATAAACTATATCTCTACTTTTTAGTAGATTATTGAGTCATCTACGTAAAACCTCAATTGAATTTTTTGTTCATTTAGATAATATAAGCTGTATAAAAGTATAAACATTTTATACCTTTGAACTGAAGTCCAAATCGACTTTACGAAATAGGTTAGTTCAACAGAAAAGCTAATATAAATACACTCACACACACACACACACACACACACACACACACACACACACACACACACCCGCGCGCGCGTACACATACACACACATATCATTCAGTCAGCCTTACGCAAGTAGTTTGTTTACCATTAAAGAGAAGTATACGAAAAGAAAATTATTTATCATGTAATGAATGTTTCAAATAATTTGCCATGTACTCATTACCAATTGAAACCTTCAAGTTGGAAGATTTATGGAGCAAAAAATGAAATTCCTGTTACAAGTACTCAAACAAAAAAAACCATTGTTACTAGGAAAAGAAAATTACAGTACTGTAACGGCACTTGAAAACATCCTTTTATATGAAAAATTGTTGTTAGATATTTCAATTTTTGTTAAATAAGAGCCTTAATTATGTTGTTATATTCATAAATTATAGAATAAAAAATGTTCTGTTTATTTACGAAGTGATTTTTTATAATTTACCCTATGATACCCCTCATCAATATTTTAATCGTCAATTTCTTAGATAAGTCTTGAAAAGAAATAGGGGCCCTCATATTTTCCTACTATTTAACCTCTAAAGAAGTAGAAATCTCCATTAAAATCAATGTGCCTCCCAAAAAAAAAAAAAAAAAATTTCAAATGAAAATCAAAGGTTCCGTGGATTTGCTCATATACATTTATATTTATATAGTATTGTAACAGTTTGGTTGCCGCACGGATGTTTATTTTAATATCGCGGCTGCTCAGCGGTACGGTTAAACTTACCGTATTTAAATAAACATATTTTTCCCGCTATGCAGCGACGGTTACCTACCCGTTCTACCAAATCTGTTAAATGTTAGTCTGAAACCGAGTTACTGTTTCAGATAACAATCAGGTAAAATTCAAATCTGAAATTGACCGCGAAACAGGGATATCGCGTCGAGCACTTGTCAACCAGAAATATACGAGCTTTTAGGATTACGGAAGGAATCGTACGTGGTTAAATTCAATTAATTGAACACCGTATTGAATTCTAATAATGATATGAATTTATTGAAATAAAGATAAAGATAAATAACAAATAAAATATTTAATTGTCGCCGAGGTCTACGCTTTTATTACAAGTCAGTAAACGGCCGACTTGTAGAGAGAGGGGAAGAAAATATCGCGAACTAAAATAATATTTCCAGTCAACGGGACTGGTATAAAGCAACACGATTAAGTGCGAATAAAAACACGATCGCGTGAAGTGGTACCACTTACTTTGTACGCTGCTGTAGTCGTTGGTAAACAACGACCAGCCGATCGGTTGCTTTCTCTCTCTCTCTCACTCTCGCTGCGGTGTCGGACGGATTGTCCGCTCGCCCGTGCACCGGGGTTGTGTGGCTGCAGGCAGATGCACGGTGTTGCACCACTCACTGCAAATGCAGGATCGGCCTGCAGTCGAAACACACACACAAAACGCACGGTAAATCACAGCACGGCGAAGTTGAACACGGGACGCGGGGGGATCACACCTGTCACGTAAGAAGGTGGTTATTACTCTCTCCAGTGCGCGCGAATCTCCCCCTTACCTCTCTAATGAGGTGCGTGCGCGAATTTTTCGCGCGCGAAGTCGATCCCGCCCGTGTAGCCACGACGAACCGAGCCGAGCCGAATCTCGCCGGCTCGAACCGATGCGAACATTATGATACTGTTCGCTCGTGTTGCTCGAATTCGTCAAAACGGTGAGGTAAACAGTACCTTACCGTTACAGTATATATAATGTTCATAGGTTATAGGTTAGAATAATACATGAATTGTTTCTCTGTGAATAACAAAGACACAACATTCAATGTTATTATTCACAAGGTTGTCTTTAGATTACTTTTATAAAGTTTTATTCATTGTTTTCGGTATATCTTTATTAACCGTACTGATTGACACGTGCCAATTCCTATCTGCAAATTTTACCTGTCGGTATATTAAAAGATCTGATTTACCGACCTACATGCGCGCAATTCAAATAGACTAAGGATGCTTTTCTTACGTCTCCCCTTCTGGAGACACTTTTGGTACAAAAATTTGGTATAACTAATAATAATTACAAAATAATATAGAATATTATGTAATAGCACTTAGTAGTTACCACCTTTGAGTTATGGAGATGGAGTTAATTTTGAAATATGGAATAAATTTGATTCTAACGAAGTCTCCAAACATGATTCTGCAAGCAAAAAAATTAAATTCAAAATGGGGAATGCAATATGGCTAAGTTTCCAAGACATTTCTAGTTTCGATGTCAATCATACTTGAAAATTATGTTTAGGAGTTTCAGAAGTCACTAGTTACAATTTCTCATTCATAATGCTCATGTTTTTGGGGTCGCTGAATTCGAATCTGAAGTCGGATTGACCTCATGACCTCAGGGTCAAGGTCATTTGAAGATCAAATTTGCAAAATGTCCATTTCTTTTGAAAATTATGTTTAGCAATAACCCGAAAGAATGTTTGAGGGAAAAATTTAGTAAACATGCTTGCTCTTGGCTTTACCAAACGTTTTTAACGTTTTTCTGAAATTTTGAAAATTTATACGCCTCTAGGCATAAGGGGTCTGACTCACCAACATCGTAACTTAGTTTGGCTCTAACTCAGGGACCTTAGACACATTCCTATAGGAAAATGCGATTTTAAAATTTTTCAAAACCCCGGCCCTCTAAAGGTTAAGAATAGTTTTCTTCTATGAAGATCGCGTAGTAAGAGTTTACTTTCGGATAGAGTACTTTCAATTGGGCTCGTCCTGTATGCTCCTGTAGCTATTCTGACAGCTGAGTTGAGTATAGGGTCTAATTTTTTTAGTATTTAATTTTTCGCTTTACATAATACAACCATAGTCTATTTTGGATTGAATAAGAACTATGTATGTATTAATTAGTACTTTTTGGTTCGCTCCCTAAGTTTTTGCTGCTAGAATTTTAGTATGTTAAGTCTTCCTAAACATTGATTCTCAAGTTTTTCTATGTGGGGTTTCCAAGTGAGCTTTTTGTCGAACGTGATTCCTAGTATTTTTATTTCATTCTCTACCTTGATTTTGCTGTCACCCAGTCTTAATTTTAGTTTAATAATTTTTTGTTGTTTTTGTTACAAATAATTGCTTCTGTTTTGTTTGTGATATTTTAAATCCTGTACTGTTGACAAAACTGTAAATGTTATTTAAAGTTTGTTATAAAATTTTTGGTTTATCCGAATGTTTATGCCTTTAATGTATAATGTTACGTAGTCAGCGAACATTGTGCATTCAACTGGTGATTGATATAATTATTATGATATAATTAATTATATCAGTAATAGCTAGTAGAAATATGCTTACACTTATTACCGAGCCTTGTGGTACTCCGTTAGAAATAATTTGTTTTTCCGATAAAATATTATTAACTTTTACTTGTATACTTCTGGTTTCAAGGAATTTTTTAATGAAGAGAAAAATGTTGACAGATATTTTATGTTTATTTAATATGTCTAGAAGTCTTCTCCATACAAGATTGTATGCTTTCTCCATGTCGAGACATACGGTTATCATGTGTTGATTATTTTTAAATGCTTCACGGATATTTGATTCTACCATAACTAAAAAATCAGCTGTTAAACAGTTGTCACGAAATCCACTTTGATTTTTATTAATTAAATTATTTTTTCTAGGTACCATCGAAATCATTTAGTTATTATTTTTTCGAGGAGTTTACGCGTGCAGCAAGTTAGTGCTATTGGGTGGTAGTTATCTTTGTTAAATTTTGATTTTCCTGGTTTAAGTGTTGGTACAACGATAGCTTCCTTTCATATATCTGGAAATACTATATGTATCCATATTAAGTTAACAATTTTGTTTAGGCAATGAATTGCAACTTCAGGTAATTCTTTTAATAACAAATTAGGAATGTTATCTGGTCCTGGGCTTATGTTGTTTGTGCTTGTGTTGTAATTCTTCTATTATAGGTAGGTTATTAAGTGTGTTCGAGTGGCATTGCTATCTTATAATGAATTAATGTTATAGTTTTTTTCTATTTGATTTTTATGGTTTAAAAATTCTATCTTATAGTTTTCGTCACTTGAATTTTTGGCGAAATTTTTTTCGATTATATTAGCAATACTGTAAGAGTCAGATATGATTTTATTTTGTTCTTTTAGTTATATTCCTGGTGAATAGTTTTTACATTTGATAGAGTGGATCTTTTGCCAAATTTTTATCTCCAGCATTTGGTGACCAAGTACATTAAGAAATTGGAACCAAGATTCTTGTTTACTTTTTTAACCGTTCTTTTAACTATAGCTTTTTGTTTTTGGTGGTTGATGTTGTTAACTAAAGTTTTGTATTTGAGATATTGATACTGCCCTTAAGCACTTAGCAGACGGGTGGCGCAAGTATTATCCTAGTTTACAAGAATAAATAAAAGACACTTCCTTGATGGAAGTTTCGAATGTAGAAATAATTTTTTATTTTAGACAATAGATACGATTTCTATTTATTTGAATACCAAATATCTTTTTAAGATATTTACTTTATAGAAAATGAATGTAAGTTTCTATCAACTCTATTATTTATTTTTATTTAATTTATTTACTATTCAAAAAACTAATATCATGTCTTTTATTAGACAACATTTAATCACTTAGAAATGTTTACGAAATAAGTTTTAGTTGCACATAAGTTATATTATGAATTTTTAACTCTAGATTCAAAAACCGTTAGCACTCATAATTAAACAGATTGCAAATAAATACTACACACTTATATAAATTTTACTAAAATTTTACATATGAAGTTATATTATTTTATTTATTTTAATTACATATATTGAAATTTATTTGATTATATAACCTTAAAACTGCTATGTCACAAAAAAATAGATTCTATTCATAAAACTATCGTATTCGTAGAAGGTGTTATTTCAAAATACTTTCTATTCATAAAACTTGATGTTAGAAATTTAATATAATAAATGACAATTTCTTTTAAATACTTAGGATGAAAATGTAATTTCTGTAAGAGAATAGATTAGATTAAAGGTGAAGTGAACAAAATTTTTGGTGCGTGTTCCGCGTGTTTTGAAAAAGTTGCTTGTCGAGGCAGTTAGCGGCAGTTAGCGGAGTGGGGGACGCACGGAGCATGCGCACTCACTCGGAATTCAAAATGTTGCGCCGAGAATCTATATCGAAGACATCATTTTGATACTAGTTACAATTTTTTAACGTTATTGGTTTAATTAACTGTAAAATAATAATAGGACTTTATATTTACTTATAATTAAAGAATGAAAAATAATTCCTCTTTTATATTTTTACAAATAAAAGTTATTTTCTCACACCGGGCAAGATGAACACCCCTTCATGTACATTAATAAGCGCGTGAATAAGAAAAAAAAATTCAATAAAAATTTCTTTTGTTTACTTTGTTCTGAGAAATATACAACCTCCTATCAAAATTTAATCAATTTTTCCTTATTTTTTCTTTTCGTGTTAAAATTATTTTTGAGTGTTTAAACAAATTGGAAATATTCTTTATTATGTTTAGTTTATAGTAAAATTTTAATAGTAACCCTTTATTAATATTTAGTCTGTATTTTTTTTATTTTCCCTTAAGGTGTCCGTCTTGCCCGGGTCATCCTATATTAATATTTCGTAGTTTTTGTAATTATTTTTACGATGTAAAAGAACATTAGAATAGTTTTCCCTGGTGAAAGTATAATTTGTACATTATCGTACAATTTTGCATATTTCTGTACATTTCTGTACATTTTTGGTACATTATTGGTACTTATTAGACTTTTGTACAGAAATGTACAGAAATGTACAGAAATGTACAGAAGTGTACAAAAATGTACGAGAATATTCGGAAAGGTACGGAAATGTACAGAGATGTACTAAAATGTACTATATGATTTTATAATTAATATTAAATGCATTCAAATTTTGTAGTAATGATTGTTTGAGGTTTGCTTTGAGCAAAAAACAACTAAATATTAGTAGTAATTAGCATACTTCGTTTTGATAGACATTTGTTATAATTTCATAATTGTAGTTTGTTTTTGCTGATCAAATAATACTTATCGTTAGATGATCATACTTTTTTATTTTAACATCAAGAGGGATGTTTGATTTTTAATCAAATTCGTCTATATTGACTTACGTTGTACACTCACAAATAAGTCATATAAATTATCATATAATTGTTTATAAAAGAAATTAAATATAAAGGAAACAATACTAAGACCGTAATATTAGTAACAAATACTTTTATTTGAATTCACGCTTTTCATAGTTTCAAACAGAAAATACAAAATAAATATTTCGGTAGTTAAATTTAATGTTTAGAATTCACACTTAGCACATGTATAGTAGCATATAGATGGCGAACTCTCCAGCAGAGCGTGGTTGGCGCTTGTGTCGCTCTTCTGTCTTGTTCGGCATTCTTCCAAGATCGTTAAAATCGACCGGACGCGTTAGCCAATTTTAGATGTTCGTGTTGTTCGGTGTTTAACATCTTTGTAATTGGGAATACTTAATAAATTTATATTAATTAAAACAAAGTGCTTGTGCGTATAAGTGACTTTCATTGTACGCATCCCCTTCCCCAGCTCCACTAAGAGAATAAGAAAATCAACATTTAAACTACATTAAATCTATATTATTCACATTTGTTTATCATATTTATTTAATCTTAATTTTTAATTGCATTGACTATATATTTAATACACTTTTATAGTTTTAAATACATAAGGAACTAAACGTGATACTTTAGTTTAAATACTGTAACGGGGTGGGTACTGGAGATATGTAAGGCCCACGGTTAGGCCCAATCTGTCCCAACTTACCAACCTTAAGTGTGCAGTCCCACGATGCGGCCAGGAATCCCTTAGATTCCCGTGCAATGCCGTTAACAACGTCAAACACCTCGTTTGACTTAGATACCGTGTGTTGGGCCCTATGCCCAAAATGGCCAACTAGAATAAACACCGGAAAGGGCGGTATTCGTAGGATAGGACGGTAACCGGTAAAACACTATCAACAATCGTTATTAATTTAATCGTTAATCGGCGAGAAAGTTTTTCTCGCTGAGTCAATTTATTAAAATTACCAAATTAAATAGTCTCACACCTCCCGCTCACGTTGTGGAATGTGAAAAAACACCTAACCGATCGTTTAAGCTAAGCCCGAGAATGGTCACCCATCCAAGTGCCAACCGCGCTCGGTGCTGCTTAACTTTCATGACCGGCCGAGGTGCGCTTCCGCCACTCCGCCACCGTGTCGGTCTACTAAGACAGTAATATTATTAATAAATACTTTTATTTGAATTCACGCTTTTCATAGTTTCAAACAGAAAATACAAAATAAATATTTCGGTAATTAAATTTAATGTTTAGAATTCACACTTTGCACATGTATAGTAGCATATAGATGGCGAACTCTCCAGCAGAGCGTGGTTGGCGCTTGTGTCGCTCTTCTGTCTTGTTCGGCATTCTTTCAAGATCGTTCAAGTCGACCGGACGCGTTAGCCGATTTTAGATGTTCGTGTTGTTCGGTGTTTAACATCTTTGTAATTGGGAATACTTAATAAATTTATATTAATTAAAACAAAGTGCTTGTGCGTATAAGTGACTTTCATTGTACGCCTCCCCTTCCCCAGCTCCACTAAGAGAATAAGAAAATCAACATTTAAACTACATTAAATCTATATTATTCACATTTGTTTATCATATTTATTTAATCTTAATTTTTAATTGCATTGACTATATATTTAATACACTTTTATAGTTTTAAATACATAAGGAACTAAACGTGATACTTTAGTTTAAATACTGTAACGGGGTGGGTACTGGAGATATGTAAGGCCCACGGTTAGGCCCAATCTGTCCCAACTTACCAACCTTAAGTGTGCAGTCCCACGATGCGGCCAGGAATCCCTTAGATTCCCGTGCAATGCCGTTAACAACGTCAAACACCTCGTTTGACTTAGATACCGTGTGTTGGGCCCTATGCCCAAAATGGCCAACTAGAATAAACACCGGAAAGGGCGGTATTCGTAGGATAGGACGGTAACCGGTAAAACACTATCAACAATCGTTATTAATCGTTAATCGGCGAGAAAGTTTTTCTCGCTGAGTCAATTTATTAAATTACCAATTAAATAATAATAAATAAACAATAAATTAACGTTAACAATTTACGGGGAGTCGTACCGATGACTACCCCCGAGGTCAGCGCGAAAAGAATTAGTTAAAATCTATTTAACCTGGATTACGAGCAACCAATCCGGATATGATCGGCTGCTTAACCTGGTGGCATACGTCACACCGTGTGACGTATTGTATCTCTGTCGTAGAGAGCTTTGACGTAGAAGCTTCCTACGTCACACGCGCCTTCTCTCGTGAAGTGGCTCCCGCGAACTACTGTCTATCCGTGCGGGTATTATCACGAGAGGGGGGAAAGGAAGCACGCTTCCTCACCTGGACCGTACCAGGTAAATCGGGACGCGTAATATTAAGTAGACACGCGGGTCTAAACGTGGTGCACCAGTTACCGCTTGTCTAAATATCGCGCCTCGGCGGGAAACGACTGGGCAAAGGAGAGATAGCTTGTCCTCGTGCTTATCACTCTTTCTCACTCCAACGCTCGGGAAGGCGGACGACTCTTGGCTTCCTTTTCTCACTGCCCGTGAGACGTGCTGCTCTGCACGCCAACGTGGAGGGTGGTGGGGAGAAAACCTCACACCCACACACTAAATGCACCAGTCTTTAATTTCAATTTCCCGTTAAAAATCTCTCGGCAGTTGTCAACACGATGTTGTTGCCGATCGCGCGCGAACTCCCTCTCGGTACCCTCTTGCGCACCTTTCTCGCGCTTCTAAATTATATTTTATATTTTATATTTTAATTGTAATTTTAAATTTTCGATAAAATTTTAGCCAAAATTTTATCGAAAATTTAAAGTTACAATTTCATGATTTTTTTAGCCCAAAATTTCGTATGATTCGTATTTCTCCCATAACTTTTGACCATATTAAAATATTTGAGCTTCCTTTTTTTTAAAACGTATCTACTTAATCTCAGCTTTCTTTCAAAATTTAGTTTATACGTACATCTTTAATTGTTTCTCAGTTATAAGCGTTCAAACTCAACGGTTTTTTCGGCGAGATTTTTCATTATTTGCTTATATCTATCGTAAAAATGGCCATTGGACACTAAAACTCCGGCTTTCTGCATGATTTTATAGTAGAAATTATATCCTAGAGTTTGGAAAGGATCCGTTTTCCAGAGGGTGTGACCTCTCCTTGTTAGTGTTAAATCTATTGCACTATTGTTTATAGTTGATACGTTGAAATGAGTAAGGGATGAATCATTCAAAACAACTATATCGTCGAAATCATTAATAATATTTTAAATTATTTTGCCTCTTTGATCAGTTTTATAAAATCCCCATGGGGAATTATGGCTGTTAAAGTCACCTAGTAAAATTAGAGGGCGAGGTAGTAGGTTTATTAGATTTTTTATTGTGTTATAATCAAATTTTGTATTTGTTACTTAAATAAACATTACATATTGTATAACTGTAGTTATTTGAGTGGATTGAAATTGCTATAGCTTCAATATCGGTTTGGAGTTGAATTTCTTGAGAGTATAAGTAGTTTTTGATTTTTTTTTTAATTTTCATTTTAATTTTAATTGTTTGATTTGCTTTTAAATTTGTTTCTTGTGGACAAATTCCGTTGATTTGTTCGTTTGCTATTAGTTGTAATAGTTCGAGTTAATCTTTAAGGCCATTATAATTCCATTGCATGATTTTCACCATTTTCACTGTCTGAGTTAATAGGTGTGTTATTCAGATAGTCTTTTATTGTAATTAACTTTTTGTCTAACATATCTAATTTCTTTAAGTTATGTGATTTTGATTCTTCTGTTAAGACAAGTTTGTTCGAGTGAATTTTTAGTTGAGGTGAATTAAATAGTAATTTTCCCTTTTTCATTATTTGTAACGATGACAAATCCTTCTTTATCGGCTGTGTTAATATCATTTTGGGAAATACTAGAACTTATTTCAGAACGTGCACGCTTATTGTTTTGATTAGATATAATTTGTAAATTATCAATTAGTAATAATTCTTCTATGTTCGTAGGTAGATTAATTAATTCAGTATTAGTTATTTTGATATCATTTGATTTTATTGCCATGTATACATCCGTATTATTGTATTGAGATAATTGTATTTGTATTGTCGAGATTTGAGAGTCTATTGTAGTATCAGAATTATTGCGATTTTCAGCAAAATGGTCTTCATTATTACATAGTTTTCTTTATTATTATTTTAACGTCGCTCTTTTTATGTTCCTCAATCGGTGCTATTCAGCGACGAAGGTCATACGATATCTTTGTTAAGAAAGCACTTGTTGAAAATATATTCCCCAGTGGTGCTTGTATCAATCGGCTGGGGCCGGGAATCGAACCTGGGACCTCCAGATTACGAACCCGACGCCTTAACTGACCGAGCCATTGTGGGCCTCCATTATTACATATAAAACATTTGAAGAATTCTGGTCTGGCAAAAATGAAGTAATCATAATCGTTATAATCGTTAGTAATCGTAATAGTAGTTTTTCAAGTAATTTTGAAAAACTACTATTTTCATCGTAAATAAAGAAATTAAAAAATATATATACGAACATTCGAAAAATGTATTTTTATACAAATTTATTATTTATATAGTTCATTTATTTATTGATATTATTTAGTTATAAATCATTATTTTTTGATAAATATTAATCGAAAAAGAAATAAATAACCTACTGAAAATATCAATCAAAGTAAAGTTATTATTGCGATTTACATTCAACGAATTCTGATTTGAAGTTCAGTGTATAAATCTAAACATACATTATACACATTCTCGTACATTATGGGTCGTTCTCCCATTCATTCTCTATTTCTACATAAGATAAATTATTGTTTTCAAAATCGTCTTCGTACTTCTCCGACTCTTCTGACTCCTCAGAAACATGATCCTCCAACTCGGAATCAATTCCGTCCACTATCTCAGTAGACTCACATTCATCTTGGAGAGTTTCAGTGATCGATCGAGGCCGCAAATTATAAGTCACCTATATAAACGTGAAAAAATAATAATATTTTAGGAAAAAAATTATAATAATCTGACCACTTATATTTACCTTATTGTGGTCAATTCTATGATGAAAAACAAATTTTTTTTCAACATACTTTTTGTCACTTTTGCCACACAATGGTCACATGGGGTCTAGCTGATTACAGCAAAAAAAAACGTCCGTATCGGTATCTATTAACACACTGATAGTGCGAAAGCTTCCGAAAGCTATTGAAAAATGTTGCAGTAACATTAAGCAACAACAGATGGCGAATTAGGTTCTATTTTGAACTTTATTTTTAGCTATGTCAATTCGAAAATCGTCTGGGGGGAAGGAGATTAGAAAAATAAGTATTTCAAAAAAAGGGGAGATAGATATAGGGGAGAGGGTATGAGAATGGGAGGGAAAACTAGAAAAATTCCAAAAATATTTTGAAGGGTTTTCGGCACAGGCGATTAACTATAACAACCATTTTTTTATCCCCCATTTAACGGTGAATAAAGGGGGGGGGGGTTAAAAATTTAAGTATTTTAAAAACTTAAATTTAAAAAACATTTTAAATATGCATGAAAAAGAAGGTGATTAAAATCGAATGGCGCTGTAGTCAGGTGTCGATTTCTACGATAAACGTACTTTAAACATAAATTGTAAATTTTACAGCTAGATCGAGCGGCTATCGACGGTGGCTATAGCTCCGACATTCCCTTAATGGGGATTTTCGGTTTCGGTGTTTAACAAAAAGACAACCACGATACGGCTGGAAAGGTGGATGAGAGGTAAAATTAGAAAAATTTGAAAAACATTTTATAGGAGTTATCGGTACAGGTGAATAACAATATGATAACCATTCTTTTTCATCCCCTATATTAACCTCTAGACCGCCGGGATTACATCATAAGGCGCGTAACTTTTTTGTATCACTATAAATTTTGAGTAATCACGAAAATCGATGAAAACACTATTCTAGGGGTTTTTGATATCGCTGATCACGAATCTGAGGTCAGATTTTGAAAATTCACCCCCCAGGGACGGATATGCCTCTCCGAATCAGCCCTATTTTTCGAAAATTCAACAATACATCGTTTTATATATAATATATATAATGTTCGTAGGTTATAGGTTAGAATAATACATGAATTGTTTCTCTGTAAATAACAAAGAACTTTATTATTTTATACAAAATATAATTACATACTTAATAAATAATGTTTATTTACCTGTAAATAACAAAGACACAACATTCAATGTTATTATTCACAAGGTTGTCTTTAGATTACTTTTATAAAGTTTTATTCATTGTTTTCGGTATATCTTTATTAACCGTACTGATTGACACGTGCCAATTCCTATCTGCAAATTTTACCTGTCGGTATATTAAAAGATCTGATTTACCGACCTACATGCGTGCAATTCAAATAGACTAAGGATGTTTTTCTTACGTCTCTCCTCCTGGAGACATTTTTGGTACAAAAATTTGGTATAACTAATAATAATTACAAAATAATATAGAATATTATGTAATAGCACTTAGTAGTTACCACCTTTGAGTTATGGAGATGGAGTTAATTTTGAAATATGGAATAAATTTGATTCTAACCTTTTGTGTCCTGTATTAACTTCATACATTGAGTCTGATATCTTCTTTAAAATCTTGTATGGCCCGATTCTTAGCATATCCAATTTTTTTCGGTTCATTCGGTTACCATTTTCAATGTATACTAAATCTCCTAACATAAATTCATGTTCTTTTTTATTTTTGTCATATAATTTCTTATAATATTCATGGTATTTTATACTGTTTTTAAATGCAGTTTCTCTATCGTTTTCCAGTTGATCATAATCTCTATTCTTTTTTAGTTCAGTTGGTAGTGCTGATGTATCTTCACCATTAAATAAATAGTTCGGACTAAATTTTGTTTACCGTGTGCTCGGTCTCATTGTATTGGTTTATGCAATTTCGTGCTATAGTTGTCCATCCATACATCTTTTATTCTTCGTTTATCGCACATCTTATTTTATTTACTAAAGTTTGGTTAAGTCTTTCGTTTAGACCGTTCGAAAATGGTGCATTAACTCCTGTAAACATCAGTGTAACCCCTTTTTCTTCTAAGAAATTTTTGAATTCTTTAGAATTTATACCTGGATATTGATCTGTTAGAAGTATTTGAATATTATGGTCTCGTAATACATTTTCTGTTAATTTAATGAAATCATTTGCATTTTGTGTTTTTGGTGTCAATATGCAAGCATACCTTGTAAAGTAATCTACTAAGAGATGTAAATATTTTTTTGTGGATCTTAAGCCACCGAATCCACCTATTGTATCTATAGAGACTATTTCAAAAGGTTTTTTTGCGGGGCAAAGGTGTGACATTACCCCCATTTTTGTCTTGCCTTCTTGACTTATTTTGTATACATACTTCGCAACATCTACAGGCTTTCTTTATATTTTCTGATATATTTGTTGCTGTATACTACGGCAGTATCTTATTTTTCATTTGGTTTATTCCAATATGACAAAATTTCTTATGCGTGTGTTTTATTAATTGTTTACTAAATTCTTCTGATAAGAAAATTTTATCTTTGTTTCTTGATTTTTTATAATATAAATTATTTTTATTCTTTAGTTTGTCTTTGTTGGATTCTATCTCTTATTTTTCTTTTGATTCTCTAAAATATCTTCTAAACTAATTTAGTTTACAATCTTTAATTTATCCTCTTTGTCTTCTTCAGACTCTAATACTGGATTTCTGCTTAAGCAGTCTGCTTCTAAATTAGCTTTACCTGGACGGTATATTATTTCGAAATCAAACTGTGATACATAATAGGTAAGATAGCCTAACTCTTCATCTTTTCTTGCTTTTATATTCATTTTTTCTAATGGTTTATGTTCTGAAAATACTGTAAAATGTTTGCCTATAAGCCAGTGTTGCCAATACTTCACTGTTTCTTTTATTGCTATACATTCTAAGTAAATTGCTTTTTTTCTTTTTTGTGATTCATTCAGTTTTTTTGAAAAGTATGCTACTGGTTTTTCAGTTATTGGATTCTCGTTTAACTATGGTTGTTTTAATATTGCACCTATACCTTTTAAACTTGTATCTGTGTATATGTGTATTGGTAAGTCTGGATCAAATATAGTTAATACTGGTTAAGTGCAAAGAAAATTTTTCATATATTCGAAGGCTTCTTGACATTCTTCTATAATAAGTTATGCAGCGGTTCTAAAATTAGAGAAGTTTTTGATACATATTCGTTATAAAAGTTGATATTTCCTAGAAATTGTCGAATATTTTTCTTATTTTCTGGGACCGAAAAGTTTCTTATGGAAATTAAATTATCTTTTATCGGAGAAATTGAGTTATGTTTCATTATATGTCCTAAGTATTGCATAGAGTCCAGTGCAAATGTGCACTTTGATTTTTCAATTGGAATCCTTCCTTCATAATTGCATCTAATAGTTTTGATAGATGGTATACATGTTCTTTGAAAGATTTGGAAAATATTAATATGTCATCTATGTAAGTGACTGTAAAATTTGATAAATTATTTTTTCTTATTATATTGCTTAAAATTCTTTGGAAGATAGCTGGTGATGTTTTTAAACCAAATGGTAAACAGGTCTATTGAAAATTACCTTCTTGGGTCACAAAGCCTGTTTTTCTTCTGTCTTCAATTCGTAAAGGAATAGACCAAAATGCTGAATTTATATCTAGTTTTGAAAAAAAACTGCAATTTCTTGTCTTTATTACTAGGTTTTCAATCTGTGGAAACGGTTGTGATTTAGGAATTAAGATTTTATTTAAATCTCCAAAATCTATGCATAATCTAGATTTTTTATTTTCATCTCTTTTATAAACTAACGTTACTGGAGCAGCAAATGGGCTGTATGATTCTTCTATTAGGTTTCTTTTAAGCAATTGTGAAATTTGTTCTTCTATTTCTTTTTCATCTTCGATTGTACATTTATATGGTCTTTTACTACAGTATTTATCTATTGTCAGATCTATTCTAGCTTCGTAATCTTTTACAGTACCTATATCATATTTATCTTTTGCAAATATATTTTTATATTTGTCTATTAGATTCTTTATTATTTTTTCTTCATCACGTTTTAAGTGGTTTGTTGAAACGTTGAAGGTGCTTATTTCGATGTGTTTATTAAAATTGATTTGATACTCATTTATTATATCATTAGATTCGGAATCTTTTTGTTCTATTTCTAATTTTTCATTTTGTATCAGTTTGAATTTCTTTTTACAATCTAATCCTATTAGAAAGTCATGTTTGTAATTTTTATTGTCAATTATGAACACATTCATGTGATCCTCTATATTTAGAATCTTTATTTTTATTTTTATTAATCCATCTGTTTTATACACACGATTAATTGTTCTCAAATTTGTTTTTTCTTTTTTTATATCATTATTTGTAGATTTTAAATTTAGTAATTTTAAATTTATTAATGTAACATTTGATCCTGGATCATAGATAGCAGATATTTTTAAAATATCATTCAGTTTTATTGGGAGTTCAATCAATGGTGGTTTTATTAGTTTTTTGGGTTTTTATCACTTAGTTCTACGTCTAAGGTTGAATTAATTACTTGTTTGACTTTATTAATTCTATTTTCTTGATCTTTAAACCAGCATTCAGCTTCAGAATTAAAACGTGTTCCTTTTTCTTTTTCTTTACATATTTTGCAAGGTGTTTTTTCACTTTTCTCTTTTGTGTTTGGTTTATTCTTTTTCATATCTAAATTTTTTTGTACATTAAATGTTCTAATTTACTTATTTCATTACGTAGGTCTTCAGTTTTTGTTAATTTTTCTTTATCAATTTTATCAATTATATAATTTGGCACACCTATAGCAATTAGATCTATCAACGTTTCATTGTCCATAGTTCTAACAATGAACCTGTCTGATATTTAAATGCTAATACATATTTTTTTGAGACCATCCTTTACTGGCAAATGTATTACCAAAATTTTGTTTCCACTCTTCTCAATTTGTTTCAATTGTAAGCTTGAGAAGTGTGCAACTATACCAATCTGCGGCCCCCTTTTCCATAAAAGATTTTAAAATTTCAATATTTTTGTTATCAATGTTTAAATCAAACCGTTTACATTCTTTTTCAAAATCAATCATCCATTAATTCGCATTCGAATTTTTACCATCAAATTTTTCAATTGTAAATTCTTTAGCTAATATTCCAATGTTTATTTTTTCCGATTTTTCTTCGCTTTTTTCAAGTAATTTCTGTAATAGTTGTACTAATGGTATCTCTGCTGCATTCGCTGTCACGTCACTAGTATCTTTGTTTTCAATCAATTCTTCTAAATATTCATCGTTAAATTATACATTTCCTTCTTTATCAAAATAGATATTTTTTAATTCTTTAGTTAAAGTAATGTATGCTTGTCTCACTTCTAGTCTCAGAACTACTGGAGATAGTACTTCTTTAACTTCAAAGGGTCCGTCATACTTTGGTGCCAGTTTAGCAGAAATTCCTTACGCACATTAGAAAAGTGTGTGGCAATAATTTAAATCATAAAGCCTTGAGGACCTGCTTGAGACGTCTTGTAGTTCTGACATATCAGACATCGTAAGACAAATTGGCGAGTATTGCGGTAGAATTTCTGACGGTAAAATTTCTTTTGCTTCATTACATCCGTCCAAAAATTGCGATAAATTTAAGTCATGACCGCTAAGCCGCGGTATTGAATCTAAAGCGTCCTTTAGCGATAAACCTCGAATTTCAGAAGTCATTGTTTTATTATTAATTTGTTTTTTAACTTCACTCCTATCTAATTTTTTTGGTTTTGTTCCGGTGTTTGTTATTAATGCATCTAAATTAATTTTATTCAACAATTCGTCTTTAATCTTAGAAAAGTTTGTTTGTTCGGGTGATCTTATAATTAATTGATTATCGAAAGGAATTGTAAAATCTGTGGCGCCTTGAATTAGTTTATCGTCGAGTACTTTCGCCGTGTCTGTCACTAATGCCCTACTGCTAAAGGTCAGGTGATAAATCACCTGACAAGTCACCTGACAAATCACCCCAAAACGTCATCTGACGAAACTACTGAATCCACGGAAAGGAAAACTTTCTAAGTTCTAATAAAAAAAATATTTTTAGTAATAATAAAAGAAATAGTAAAAATTACGAAGTCGAGTCGTAACAAATGTTGTTCCGGGTCCAAAATCAGGGCGTCTCTTTTCGGTCACCATCGTCTAAACTGAAAAAAAGAAAATTTAAAAACACACAAAGTATCTATCTTTAATTTTTTAATAAATAATGAAAAACATATTAGATTATCATATTGATATTTAAAAGTTTCAATTTAAATAAACATTTTTATTACAAAATTAAAATTAAAACATTTATTTTATTAAACAAAAAGTAAATAATTCTTTAAATATATACTAAAAGAATAAAAAGCTTATCTGATTTCGATGGAGATTTTGCCTGATGCCAATCGTATACATCGTATAAATCACATACTTCTGTATCTATGAGCTCGATTCTTAAACTCGAACAATAAAAAACAACTATTTTTGCGACTAGTCCCGTGAAGAACTGTTTAATTAGATGAAATACGTAGGAGAATATTTCGCGCTACGAGTGAGATTACGTGAAGGTTAGTTGGCAAACTGAAGTTGGTTCAACAAACTTGACGTTGGTTTCTTTATGCTTATTACCTATACGTTATGTTTAGTTTAATGAATGACAATAAGAAAAACCAACTTCAGTTTGCCATCTAGCCTTTGAGTAATCTCACGCGGAGAATTTCATCTCATTATGCAGTTCTTCACGGGACTGGTCGCGAAAATAGTTGTTTTTTATTGTTCGAGTTTAAGAATCGAGCTCATAGATACAGAAGTATGTGATTTATACGATGTATACGATTGGCATCAGGCAAAATCTCCATCGAAATCAGATAAGCTTTTTATTCTTTTAGTATATATTTAAAGAATTATTTACTTTTTGTTTAATAAATTAAATGTTTTAATTTTAATTTTGTATTAAAAATGTTTATTTAAATTGAAACTTTTAAATATCAATATGATAATCTAATATGTTTTTCATTATTAATTAAAAAATTAAAGATAGATACTTTGTGTGTTTTTAAATTTTCTTTTTTTCAGTTTAGACGATGGTGACCGAAAAGAGACGCCCTGATTTTGGACCCGGAACAACATTTGTTACGACTCGACTTCGTAATTTTTACTATTTCTTTTATTATTACTAAAAATATTTTTTTTATTAGAACTTAGAAAGTTTTCCTTTCCGTGGATTCAGTAGTTTCGTCAGATGACGTTTTGGGGTGATTTGTCAGGTGACTTGTCAGGTGATTTATCACCTGACCTTTAGCAGTAGGGATGCCTTTGCTTCCTTAGTATTTTTTTGATCTATGCGGAAAAAATATTTAACACGCCTAAACCTATTTATGATACATTGAAAAGTTGTCCCTTTTTTACAATTTCTTGTGAACTTTCTATGATTTTGGATTACTCGAGATAAGAATCTAACAACTCTTTTTCACTTCAGTCGAGAGCAGTTTTCTTACCGAGCTTATAACGTTATCCGGTGTTAAAATCAATGGTTCATATGGACGATTAATTGGGGCTGGCGTACTAAAATTTATAGGATTAATCGCGATAAATTCTTTTTGTTCCTCGTATTTCAAAACAGCGGGTTTTAAGCTAAAATGTTTTACGCGCGTGGGAGTAATTATTGTGTCTTCTTGCTCGTTTTCACCAGCTTCAGAAATAGAAAAATCGGTTGGAAAAAAGGGTTCTCTGTATTCAAAATCGCGAGGTATTTTTATAGACATTGAAATATTTGCTGCATTTTTTTCTAGTCTATCCTTTAAATAATTTATTTTTGTTGTCAAATTTTGCACTGTTTCACTAGGCAATTTAATTAAATCGAGAGTATCGAGAGTCTGAAATTTTTCTTTGTATAAATTTAATAATGTATCTTTCACAGAAAATTCTAAACTCGTGTTTTTTTGTTTATTTATATAACAATCAGTATTTTTAGGCGATCCTGACATTTTTTTCTAAACACATTATTCCTATAATCTCTTTCGTTTCTCTCAAAAATGTGAGTTTCCCGGCCGATGCACCAAATTTATTATAATAATTAATACAATCTGTCACGTCCAGATTTGCACCAAATACTATAAAAATATTACAAGAAGGCAAATGGTTAATACACCATTCGCATTGCTTTGGCTCTTGTTTGACTAGGACTAGCCTTACGTCTCCGGGAGTAGCGAGCGAAGGTATTTTGTGAGTAGAGATGCAGGATATAATGTGGGATCATAAAATAATATATTTTTTTATTCATATTAATCATGCATTATTTAGTGAAATTTGTTAACATAATTATATGTCTTCTTTTTAAATAAACATATATATATATATAAATACTTCTAGCTTTTTAATGGATAAAAGCACACATAAAATTACAATATTTTATAAACAATTGCATAAAATTATTTAGGTTTAATAACAATTTTAGTTTTGATTATATAAACAATTGCACGATGAACACTTTAACAAATTATAGAATAAAATATACTGTAACGAAATAATATAATAGTCAATTATACTATATTGCTCGTTACATTCTCTCTCTCTCTCTCTCTCTCTCTCTCTCTGTCTAGCCTGTGTATTAATATTTACAGCTGTTACATGTCGACGTTCGATAATCTTCGGCTATTCTCGTGTACCTTTGTAAAGGTAAAAGTAGGAAAAGAGAGAGAGAGAGAGTTAACGGTTTGTAAGTGCGAGAGCACTTAGACTTATTTCAACTGGCGCCAGACTCGTTTTAACATTAGAGATTTATTTTTCGGTTATTCGTTTCGCGTGTCTATATTGACAACAGCTCACGTTACTTTCATCAGGGTGTTTTGTGGGTATTTAAATTGCTTAGTACAATTAATTACCCTTCATCTCTTCTCATTGGTTTTGATTGGCGACCCCGCACACCTGTATACGAGAAGGAAGGGCGACTACGCGGACTTCGTCTGGAATTACAGATTCCTTATTGCGACCATCGCACTGTAAGTGCCAGTTTAGTAGTCTCTTTCTCTTTTTCTCTATTTATTATTTTCGTGTATCGACCTGCGATCTTGCGTGCAGCGGCACGCGTGTATTATCTCTTTTTTTGATAATAGATTATTGACTTTATTTTAAAGTAAATATCGTGTTTTCACTCTTGTTATTTGCCCTTTATTTTCTTTCGCGTTCGCTAATTAAAAGGTACCGCCGTCTACGCCTATACGTATCTTATAGACTCGTATTATTACTGAGCGGCTGATCGCATGATGAGACTATTATTTTAATGTAATGTTATTTTATTACAAACATCACTAATTAATAATCGAAATAAGAATTATTATAAAAAAATGCAGTTTAAATAAAAAATTGTTGTAGTTTAAAATATGAATTATTGTCAATAAATTGCAATTCAAACAATAAATATTGTAATAAAATGCAATGCAAAAGAAGAATTGTTATAATTAAATTGCCGTTCGAAATAATAATTATTGTAAAAAAAGTGGTTGGTTTAGTAATTGAAATAATACTAAATATCAGGTTTGCCTTTACGAATATTACTGAGGGTATAGATATAGATATGTCTTACTCGTTACTTTAGATGGAAATTGCATAATTAGTTCTCGATTTTTCTGTGCTTGCACCCGATTGGACAGTTAAATGTGCGTGATCCAAAAATGATCGACTCCCATACATTTTCTGTATCGCTTTGTAGTTAATAGGGAGATTTCCTTCCCCCCTTTGATTTCTGCGACATTACCAAAAAGCGGCTTCTTTTTCTCGGGTACTTAAATTATTGCTTCCTTCTAATTCTCCAGTTTCTAGTCCATGTCTCTCATCGCTGGCTCTTCTTCGAGCATTGATATTATAGAGCAATGTACAGAAGCTCTTACGCAACACCTTCGTTTTGATCTCACTATCGGCAATCCCGCTTATGTGCGTATTGACTTTGAATAATATTTTAAACTCTACGTATCGGTCTCTTTTTCATTTGAAAAGTTTGTAAATTAATCTGTCTCTTATCCCTATAAATTAGGCTTTTTATTACTGCATTTACTTTGAATCATTTTTTATCAACCTTATTTCGTTCGTCTGCTGTGCCGTAATTTTATTCTATACTACGCAGTACTTTTTACGAAAAATAATAATATAATTTTCGTCGGGACGCGACACTATCAAGAACGGTATTGAAAGTGAAGCGAAATTATGGAGAGATATCTTACGGCTCTTTTATTCCTGGTTGTACTGTTATAGAGATAAATTCAAAGAAAATACAATTATATGATATTTTACCACATCCTCTGTATCAATTGTTTGTTGCGACTAAAATAAAAGTTCGTGAAATGAATTATATACATTTATGGATTTGAGATGGCTGTATATATGTTTGAAGCTCCGATAAATCAGAACATATCTCGATCATTACTTTAAATGTCTTAATAGCCTTTACTGACTAAACGTAGGGAAATCATCATGTTTGGCACTCATGGTATTCATCAATACAATCATTAGAATCATCGAAGACGCATATGCATGGGGCATAGGTGAATGTAAATTCTTTAAATACTCATTTTGATACTATCTCGCATTTATTATTTACTGAGTCTATTGATATCTCATCAATGTCACAAACATGGCTCACGCTGAATATGCCAAAATCTCTCTTAAATATAAAAGGCTGTATTTTGGTACGTAACGATCTTGGTATAAAATTAAATTCATTAAAGTGTAATTATCTTTTGGGAGACGGTGTGGTTTATTATATTATAAACACTATTTCGTGCAGGGTGTTCTCGAAATCTTCCAATTCAAATATTAACCTGAAAGAATTTCTTGTTTTACAGCTTGCACCGAATACAGGTAAAAAAAAAATTATTATGTCGATGTATCGTAGACTGAAGGGTATTTATATACACTTGTATACAGATATCATTCTTTCTGGGGAATTGAATTTATATTTTCTTACGAATAATTATACCTGCACACAAAAAAAAAGTGGACTGTTCAAGCAACCAGACCTTTCTATCTTTATGTATTTTGATGCGCTAAATCCGAATCCAAGGTTAGTAATACTCAAACGCTCCCAAAATTTTTTTTAAATCACGAAATCCGTGAAAATCACTATAAATCGTATTTAAGTGCGTGGGTTAAAGACTGTAACGGGCCAATTTGGTTACATAAAATAATGCAACAATCGATAAATTATTATTTAGGGATTATTGAATTTACTCACTGTGTGATGTAGTATCCCGCGCATTACACATACATTACATATACTTCTACCTCGTACACTCACTTATAGATATTAATAATATATATGAATATAAATCGAGGTCTCCGGTCTCCTCACTGCTGCAGCCGACTCTGGTCTCGGGTTCGTAGTATCGTCGCTGCGGGAACGACATCCTTTTTCTTTATAAGGATGAGGAGATTCAACGGATCAAAGAATAATTGCCACAGGAATATATGAAAAATTTCTGATTTATTATAATTTGTTCATACGGATATATCTACTTATGTATATTTATTACAATAATAAATTTTATTCTTATAAATCCCGACAAACAACTTTCGTATGTTATTTCGTTATATGGACCCAATCTTCTCGTTACACAATTTAAATACGTATATATATATATATTAATTAATTACATAAAAATATAATTAATCATATTAAGCTCGATTTAATCAACTTTAAATACAAATAATAAAATGGCCACGTGCAGACCACTCACCGCTATTTGCCTCTATTCTTCTTCTCTGTCTTAATCTTACTCCTTCTTTTATCTCCTTTTTTCTGAATTATCGATTTTATTATACTAATACTCCTTTGTCTTCTAGTTCTCTATTTGCTTCCTTCGACTTTCTCTGAACTTCAACTCTCTCTGAATTAGTTCTTTCTCAATTCTCTCGGTGCTTCTCCTTACAGGTATCGACGGTGAGTGTCTCATCGTTCTTTTTCCTCGATATCCTTTTCCATTTTTCCGTTACACGGCGCTACTGATATCCTTCTTTGCCGTTATTCTTCTCCAATCCCATTCTCCGATCGTCCGATTCGAAGTTCCTGCCATCTACTGCACCGCCACCTATTCCTTTCTTCTTAAACCTCTCTCCTAGTGGCGGTACGATTCTTGCGAAAATGACCCGCAGCGGGCAAATCCTCCGCCTCCCCTAATGCTTTATCCAAGGGTCCAAGGATCCAAGGGTACCGGCTCCAAATCTCCGAATTTACCCCTGTCTGGGGAATCGGCATTGGTGGTAATATCACGAGGCTCGGCGTTGGTCTTGGCCTCCAATGCGAGACCTTGCATGGTAGTGCTGGTGTCGATTCCAGCCGACGAGGGGATTTACGCGTCGGTCCTGGAAGACTCTTAGCCCACTCGGTTGCTATCGCCGCCCTTTCTTGAGCTACTTCCAACCTCCACCTTATTTCATCCATTTTCTTTTTTTCGTCTTCTTTTCTCTTTATTTCTTCTAATCGTTTTTCTCTCTCTTTTCTTTCTTTTCATTATTTTCTTTTCTTCTGTCTTTTTCTGTTCTTCCAGCCTTCTCTTCTCCCTCTGATATTTTTCTTCTCTTTCTTTGGTCTCTCTTTTTCTCTTTTTCTCTTCATTTATCTTCCTTTTCCTTTCCTCCTCTTACTTCCATTTTCGAATTTCACTCTTTCTTCATTAATCCTTCTTTTCTCTTTTTCTTCTCTCTCATACTCTTCTCTCTTCTACCTTTCTTCCCTTTCTCGTTCTTCTCTTTCTCGTTTCCTTCTCATTTCTCCTTCCCTTTCTTCTCTTTCTCTTCTTAACCTGTCTTCTTTTTCTCTTTCTATTCTTTCCTTTCTCTTTTTCTCTTGTTGTTCTTTTTCTCTCTTTTCTCTTGCTTTAGCTTCTAATATCCTCTTTTCTTGCAATTCTCTCATTATTTTTCTCCTTTCTTTCTCTTGTTATTCTCTCATTCTTTTCTCTTTTTCTTCTTCTTCTTTTCTTTTTCTATCTTAATCTTTTCCTCCTGGGCTCTGTTGAGGTCCCTCTGATGTTGTTCCTTATGACGGATTTTTTCATCTTTGGCTTCCAACTTTCTCCTTCGTTCCAAGAGATAGGAATCAGTTAATGGTCCGGGTGGTGATGGGGAGCAAAGGAAACCCAAGCCTCCGAAATAATCATCCATCGTGAAATGACGTCGAGGGTTATAACGCCTCGCTCTACGGCGTGAAGAGCGACTCCTTGCTGGCGTTTCCTCTGGTATATCGGGGAGGAATTCCCTCGCGGGACCCATTAGCGCCACCGTATTTGGGAGTGGTCTGTAACCAGTCCTTTGCTCTGCGGGTGGCCGTCTTATCGAAGCTACGGCAGCGCTAGATGGACATTCCCTTTCCGGGGATTCCTCCTCGATTATCAGCGTTCCATTGGTGAACGCTGATGCTCCACCAGGGGAGCGGGCTAGTGCGGCGTATAGTTCTTCTACCGCGTCTTAACTGGCCCTCTCTTCCTCACTCACCGGGGATCTTTGTGAATCGGGGATGACCCATTTCTTAGGGATTGCACCCCTAGCACGGGCGATCTCTATATCTGTTGGAGTAGCCAAAGTGGCTATTTCCTCTATCTTCACCAATTCCCCCCTTAAGGGGATGCCATACCTGAATTAAATCCTACTATGCCGACACCCGTATATTACATGCACTGTTTCTCCTATTACTATTATTTAATACAATGACAAACTATAAACGCAGTGGAGGCATATTTGTAATGCATATATTACATAAATTATAAGTACAAAAGTTTGAATTATGTTAAAATGCTCTTAGAAATTGAAAAATACGACCTCAAACATAACCTCTCTTAGTTAACAGGCAACAACGAGTAGATTGAATTTTATAAAAACTGGATAATTTTCTAACAAATAAAGTGCAGATGCACAATTTCGCGATATTGATAAATGTTGGATCACTAAAAAAAACAGTCAAAAGTGCACAACGAAGCAAAAAATTGAAAAATACGATTGATACAATCACGTTGGGAAGCTCGTACTACATATTTACGATGAAAATAAATATAGAATGCAATTAAAAACAACAAAAAATGAAGTAGAGGCAATATTTTACATTAACTTAGAATCATTTTTCAGTAAAATACAGAAGAATAGATAATCGATTAAAAAATTAAACGAAAAATAAAAACGATATACATTCTTTCTAAAAATATGTAATTTAGCAGACGGAAGAGTAAGAAAAACTTTAGCTACGTAGTTTGAAAAAGAATCAATAGGTGGCGATGCTAAACGTTTCCGCAAAAATAGACGACGGACTCTATAGGAGGTGCGAGCAACGATTCCAGCCATCTGCAGCTCGCACCTCCTATACTTTCTTCTTTAATTTAAAATACATTGTATTATGCCGACACACAATGTTGGGTGCAATATATCTTTAATTACAATTATTTAAATTATTGATAGCTTCAGGACGGGGTAGAGGCATATTATCAATAAATATTTAAAGTGTATAACATGTACAAAATTAGAGTTTATGTTATATAAGCGTTAACATTTGAAAAATACGAAAGGAAACATAACCTCTCTGAGTCTAAAGCGACGGAGTCTATAGGAGGTGCGAGCACCGATTCGAACCGTCTGCAGCTCGCACCTCCTATACTTTCAAATACATTGTATTATGCCGACACACAATGTTGGGTGCAATATTTCTTTAATTACAATTATTTAAATTATTGACAGCTTCAGAACGGGGTAGAGGCATATTAATAATTAACATTAAAAGTGTATAATATGTACAAAAATAGAGTTTATGTTATAATATCGTTAACATTTGAAAAATACGAAAGGAAACATAACCTCTCTCAGTTTAAAGCGACGGAGTCTATAGGAGGTGCGAGAACCGATTCGGGCCGTCTGCAGCTCGCACCTCCTATACTTTCAAATACATTGTATTATGCCGACACACAATGTTGGGTGCAATATTTGTTTAATTACAATTATTTAAATTATTGACAGCTTGCTACGGGGTAGAGGCATATTAATAATTAACATTAAAAGTGTATAATATGTACAAAAATAGAGTTTATGTTATAATATCGTTAACATTTGAAAAATACGAATTCAATCATAACCTCTCTCAGTCTATATCGTTGGATTCCATAGGAGGTGCGAGCAACGATTCGGGCCGTCTGCAGCTCGCACCTCCTATACTTTCAAATACATTGTATTATGCCGACACACAATGAAGGGTGCAATATATCTTTAATTACAACTATTTAAATTATTGACAGCTCGAGGACGGGGTAGAGGCGTATTATCAATAAATATTGAAAGTGTATGACATGTACAAAATTAGAGTTTATGTTATATTAGCGTTAACATTTGAAAAATACGAAAGAAAACATAACCTCTCTCAGTCTTTAACGTTGGATTCTATAGGAGGTGCGAGCAACGATTCGGGCCGTCTGCAGCTCGCACCTCCTATACTTTCAAATACATTGTATTATGCCGACACACAATGAAGGGTGCAATATATCTTTAATTACAATTATTTAAATTATTGACAGCTCGAGGACGGGGTAGAGGCGTATTATCAATAAATATTTAAAGTGTATACTATGTACAAAAATAGAGTTTATGTTATAATATCGTTAACATTTGAAAAATACGAAAGGAAACATAACCTCTCTTAGTTTAAAGCGACGGAGTCTATAGGAGGTGCGAGAACCGATTCGGGCCGTCTGCAGCTCGCACCTCCTATACTTTCAAATACATTGTACTATGCCGACACATAATGTTGGGTGCTATATTTGTTTAATTACAATTATTTAAATTATTCACAGCTTGCTACGGGGTAGAGGCATATTAATAATTAACATTAAAAGTGTATAATATGTACAAAAATAGAGTTTATGTTATAATATCGTTAACATTTGAAAAATACGAAAGGAAACATAACCTCTCTTAGTTTAAAGCGACGGAGTCTATAGGAGGTGCGAGAACCGATTCGGGCCGTCTGCAGCTCGCACCTCCTATACTTTCAAATACAATGTATTATGCCGACACACAATGAAGGGTGCAATATATCTTTAATTACAATTATTTAAATTATTGACAGCTCGAGGACGGGGTAGAGGCGTATTATCAATAAATATTGAAAGTGTATGACATGTACAAAATTAGAGTTTATGTTATAATAGCGTTAACATTTGAAAAATACGAAAGAAAACATAACCTCTCTCAGTCTTTAACGTTGGATTCTATAGGAGGTGCGAGCAACGACTCGGGCCGTCTGCAGCTCGCACCTCCTATACTTTAAAATACATTGTATTATGCCGACACACAATGAAGGGTGCAATATATCTTTAATTACAATTATTTAAATTATTGACAGCTCGAGGACGGGGTAGAGGCGTATTATCAATAAATATTGAAAGTGTATGACATGTACAAAATTAGAGTTTATGTTATAATAGCGTTAACATTTGAAAAATACGAAAGAAAACATAACCTCTCTCAGTCTTTAACGTTGGATTCTATAGGAGGTGCGAGCAACGATTCGGGCCGTCTGCAGCTCGCACCTCCTATACTTTCAAATACATTGTATTATGCCGACAACACATGAAGGGTGCAATATATCTTTAATTACAATTATTTAAAATTATTGACAGCTCGAGGACGGGGTAGAGGCGTATTATCAATAAATATTTAAGTGTATGACATGTACAAAATTAGAGTTTATGTTATAATAGCGTTAACATTTGAAAAATACGAAAGAAAACATAACCTCTCTCAGTCTTTAACGTTGGATTCTATAGGAGGTGCGAGCAACGACTCGGGCCGTCTGCAGCTCGCACCTCCTATACTTTAAAATACATTGTATTATGCCGACACACAATGAAGGGTGCAATATATCTTTAATTACAATTATTTAAATTATTGACAGCTCGAGGACGGGGTAGAGGCGTATTATCAATAAATATTGAAAGTGTATGACATGTACAAAATTAGAGTTTATGTTATAATAGCGTTAACATTTGAAAAATACGAAAGAAAACATAACCTCTCTCAGTCTTTAACGTTGGATTCTATAGGAGGTGCGAGCAACGATTCGGGCCGTCTGCAGCTCGCACCTCCTATACTTTCAAATACATTGTATTATGCCGACACACAATGAAGGGTGCAATATATCTTTAATTACAATTATTTAAATTATTGACAGCTCGAGGACGGGGTAGAGGCGTATTATTAATAAATATTTTAAGTGTATAACATGTACAAAATTAGAGTTTATGTTATATCAGCGTTAACATGTGAAAAATACGAAAGAAAACATAACTTCTCTCAGTCTATAGCGACGGAGTCTATAGGAGGTGCGAGCATCGATTCGGGCCGTCTGCAGCTCGCACCTCCTATACTTTCAAATACATTGTATTATGCCGACACACAATGTTGGGTTCAATATTTGTTTAATAACAATTATTTAAATTATTGACAGTTTGAGGACGGGGTAGATTCATATTATTAATATATATTTTAAGTGTATAACAAATACAAAATTAGAGTTTA
The DNA here is from genome assembly GCA_026168455.1 of Theocolax elegans. Taxonomy (NCBI): domain Eukaryota; kingdom Metazoa; phylum Arthropoda; class Insecta; order Hymenoptera; family Cerocephalidae; genus Theocolax; species Theocolax elegans. The sequence continues at coordinate 5,538,779 of CM047429.1, forward strand.
TCTGTGCACGTACATCCTAGCGGAGTCTATCGTTTATTCGCATATGTACAAGTCGCCAACATTACGTATTTCGTAAGGCACTTGGGCTTCCTACTTTAAATGCATTTAAATACATTACGTTAAATCATGTACAATACCTATCAATACAGTACAATGGTATGGATAGTTTAGTTATGTAGCTTATGAAATTTAAAATGAATCTTTTATTTTACAAGAATATAAAATGGCGTAAACAATAATTTTCGACAATTATTGGTTAATAATAAACAAGAAACATAATTAAAATAAACATGAATATAGAATTAACAATTAAAAATACGTATCTAAAAGTGTACATTATTGTAGAAAATGTAAAAAGCAAAATCTATAATATTAAACCTAATTAAATTAGGTAGTATGTTTAAACTATATGCATACATGTATAAACTATGTACAATTATCTGATAATGTTAAAATTTCCCTGCACGAAATATTCATAAAACCATTATTTATATATGTATAGGCAATTCTTTATCAAATGGAGATCGAGATAAAATATTTTTGGGTTTCTGTAACATTTGAGAATGCCTTTTTCTACATGTTTTGGATATAGTGGTCTAATTTTTTAATCACCAAACTCGGTAATTTGTTCATTTTTTTTCTTAACTGTTAACCTTTTCTAACTCAAAATTGACTGATTCAATGTAAGTACATAAAAGTTCTTTTTTTCTGCAAATTACATGAAGTTTAAAAAAATGACCAAATTCATGGAGTGTACCACAATATGTAACATTATAAAGAAATTATTAAAATTGTAAATAAGTGGTTTTGCTCCGAGCTTGTTAGACTCTCACATGACGGTTCTCTCTAGAAGATGCTTGCACAGCTCGACTCGACGAGCACACTCACTTCCTACACTCGGTAAACGGATAACAACGACCTACAGCTATTTATCTGGGTATACGAAATTAATAATCGGTTTATTAAAAAACTTTAATTTTTCATAGATTTTTAAACATTTAATAATGATTTATATTTATAAAGATGCGTACTCATATTTAAATTGTGATAAGGTACTTTGTGCTTGTCAATGTGTTAATAAGCGAGTGAGTTTCAACCTAAACTATCCTACCTACCCTCACAATACTATGCACATATTTCACCTACACTAAAACATACCTAAATGTACCCCAGCCATCCCATGAACCCAACACTAACCGCTAGCACACAAGCAGCACAGTAAGATAATGACTGGCATACGATGAACCTGGTCTCACATCGTATCTCTCTAGGAAGGTACATCAATGATCAGGAGAGGCATCTCATAACATCGGACTGCCTCCAGGATCAGTAGAATAATCTAGCAGCAAACCTTCAGCAACAACAAAGACCAATATGGAACTCCCAACAGCACCGAACAGCAGCATAGAATATTTCCCAACCGCTGTAATAATTAGTTAATTAGGCGTTGTCTTAATTAGAAGGACACAAGGAATCGTGTAGCTGTATAAACGTACTGGCAGTTACATGTAAGGAAAGGATTGGCAGGTGGGGTTATGTAATCATAACATTACCATAACCCTCAAATACTAGATATTCTAATACAATAAACACTCCCTCAGGAGTTAGTTATTATCTTTAGAAGCAACATGTAATCCTCGTATCAATTGTACAAGCCCGATACTCTGCAGCAGTTGGCCCGACGCGTAACAGCTGATCGAGCGCCGTGAGAGCGATAGAGAGCAAAGATCCGATATCGGCCGTCCCGTAAACCTGTAACAAATAGGAACTAATTAGCCGATAAGCAAGATAATACGGAACGATATATAATTGTTACCTCGAGCACAGCATCACCAGAAACAGCGTTCACCTCGAATCAAAAAAGCAGCCAACAGGGGAAGCTGTCTTCGTCGTATGCATCGTATACGTCGCATAGCTGAGAGCACTCACTGTATGATGCGCGCAGACGACGGCGGCCGACGGACGACATGCGACAAGCTGCGCACGCACGTCGAGCCCGACCAGCGAACTAGCGGAAACTCGAGAGACCGACCCTACCCCAGCCCGACGACCCTTCGAAATATAATAAAAAAAAAATGCTAATCGACGTATTTTTAATTGTACTTTTCAACAAAAAAAAATTTTCAAATACACCCCCGTAGTTTTTTAGAAAAAAAATCCTAAAGTACTAGAATATTAATCCGCCAATAGCTCCTTTTAAAGTGGTTTTAACGTTAAAGGAAAGGTGCAGAAAAATTGTACCTTTTTTATACTTAATTGTACCACCGTTACTTTTGCTAAATAATATAATACAATAAATAAAAAATCAAAAAAATTGTACTGACATAATGCAAATATATTTCCAGTCACCGCGCATGCGCGGTCACCGGAAATACGAGAAACGCATGCGTAGGAGCTTTCTTATGGCGCGTTATTTAAAAGTCATAAATAGATCAAAAAATGCTCGAAAAATGTTATAAAAAATAGTCAACGATGTATATTCATTTATCTTTCATAGACTTTACAGAAAATTTAATTGTACCACCTGAGGTTTTGAGAAAAAAAAAGTTATTGTCAGGTTACAGGTGTAAACGTTGGTAGCAGCGTGTGCAACAGCTGTTTAACAATAAAAAGACAAATTAAATATTCTTTTTTATTTGTTCTTAATTGTACCATCATTAGTTTGTTGGTTTACACATTAAATTTCAGCAGAGATAATTAAATAATAACCAGGGGGCAAGCATGGGCATCGCGCATGCGCAGTTGTGGCGTACGAAAAGGCGGGTGATTTAAAATTCAAAGAAACGTGAAAGTTGGTATAATGACTGAAAAAAATAGTTAAAAATGTATTTATATTTATATTTAATAAACTTTACAGAAAAATTAATTGTACCACCTGAGATTTTGAGAAAAAAAAAGTTATTGACAGGTTACAGGTGGAAACGTTGAAAGCAGCGTGCACGACAGCTGTTTAACAATTAACAGACGTATTAAATATTCTTTTTCATTTGTTCTTAATTGTACCATCATTAGTTTGTTGGTTTACACATTAAATTTGAGCAAAAATAATTAAATAATTACCAGCGGGCCTATGAAGGCAGGCGACTTAAAATCGCGAAAAAAGCAAGTAACAACAAAAGTGTTTATTATTTATGAGGGTTATGTGGGTATTTGAGACTCATGTAGACAGTCGTCTATAACTCGTTTTGGGTTGAAAAATTGTGAAGTAAGTACAGCCCCGTCTTAGTCAATAACCTGAGGGATAGTTTATTTTTAAAAACATAAAGCAAATCAACAATAAAAATATGGTCCACCCTATCTATGCATACATACATATATATATATATATATATATATATATATATATATTAAATTACGTATATAATATTATTTATATATATATATATATAATTATATGGAAAGGTATTTATCTGAACTCTTTATTATTGATTTGCTTTATGTTTGTAAAAATAAACTATCCCTCAGGTTATTGACTAAGACGGGGCCGTACTTACTTCTCAATTTTTCAACCCAAAAGAGTTATAGACGACTGTCTATATAAGTCTCAAATACCCACATAACCCTCATAAATAATAAACACTTTTGACTTTTTTTATGAAAAAACTATAAAAGCCTTATAATAATGCATCTTCTTTAGGATTATAACCAAAAAACGGGGTTACAAGGTCAAATAACCGAGCGTTACTTGCTTTTTTCGCGTTTTAAAACGCTTGACTTCATAGGCGTCACAACCGCACATGCGCATAGTGCGCCCGTTCGTTCAGCTAATTATTTACTATTGTTTCTAATTGATTCCCATTAATAAATACAAAGTTTGACGATTGTACAATTACGTACAGATAATGTACATTTTTTTATTTACTCATAGTAGAGTTAAATATCAATGATTCGGAGGGTACAATTACTTTTTCCACAAATTCTGGTAATTAATAATAATGATCCGACGATGGATATTTTATCAATGCCTCCCATGCATTTTTTCCCTTTTTACGATCTTAAAATCTCGTGCGGTTGAAAAGCTCGTGTGCATGCGAATCTCGCACTTCCGTTGGCCGCGCATGCGCAGTAGCTGAAAACGGACTGTCAATCAGACGATATTGCTTTTTTAATATTTTTGCGTTATACCGTTATTTTTTCGGAAAAGTGAGGGTGGTACAATTAAGTACGAAAAAGGTACAATTTTTTTGGGCGCCTACGTAAAAGCGATTCTAAAACGAGTAACCGACCTCTCAATATTCCCATACTTTGGCATTTTTTTTCTCAAAAACTAAGAGGGTACAATTAAAATTTCTTGCATTTTTTAAAAGTACAATTAGAAATACAGCCGATAGCATTTTTTTTTCATGAAATTCCATGGGTTGGTGGGCTGGGGTAGTGTCGGTACTCGAGAGAGCTCTTCGGTACTCCTTCGCGACACATTGACAACATTAGCTTGTGCGTGTGTGTGTGAGGAAAGCAGCATTTCGAGCGGCAGCTCAGGAGACGATCTCTATACGGACAAGATTGCTTCGCAGCAGGTGAACTGCATTCATTACGTCTTTGGTAAAAATGCTTCCCATATCTCTCCCTTCTCAACCTTTTCCCGCGCAACAAACCATCGCAGCTCGTACGCAGCCGAGGAATCGTATTATTAATTCACCGCGATTATACGCGGCTGGCGTGGCGCCTAAACCCCTTTATCTATTATTATAATAAATTATTACGATTTTTATTATATATATATAATTACGTATATAATATTATTTATATATATATATATATAATTATATGGAAAGGTATTTATCTGAACTCTTTATTATTGATTTGCTTTATGTTTGTAAAATAAACTATCCCTCAGGTATTGACTAAGACGGGGCGTACTTACTTCTCAATTTTTCAACCCAAAAGAGTTATAGACGACTGTCTATATAAGTCTCAAATACCCACATAACCCTCATAAATAATAAACACTTTTGACTTTTTTTATGAAAAAACTATAAAAGCCTTATAATAATGCATCTTCTTTAGGATTATAACCAAAAAACGGGGTTACAAGGTCAAATAACCGAGCGTTACTTGCTTTTTTCGCGTTTTTAAAACGCTTGACTTCATAGGCGTCACAACCGCACATGCGCATAGTGCGCCCGTTCGTTCAGCTAATTATTTACTATTGTTTCTAATTGATTCCCATTAATAAATACAAAGTTTGACGATTGTACAATTACGTACAGATAATGTACATTTTTTTATTTACTCATAGTAGAGTTAAATATCAATGATTCGGAGGGTACAATTACTTTTTCCACAAATTCTGGTAATTAATAATAATGATCCGACGATGGATATTTTATCAATGCCTCCCATGCATTTTTTCCCTTTTTTACGATCTTAAAATCTCGTGCGGTTGAAAAGCTCGTGTGCATGCGAATCTCGCACTTCCGTTGGCCGCGCATGCGCAGTAGCTGAAAACGGACTGTCAATCAGACGATATTGCTTTTTTAATATTTTTGCGTTATACCGTTATTTTTTCGGAAAAGTGAGGGTGGTACAATTAAGTACGAAAAAGGTACAATTTTTTTGGGCGCCTACGTAAAAGCGATTCTAAAACGAGTAACCGACCTCTCAATATTCCCATACTTTGGCATTTTTTTTCTCAAAAACTAAGAGGGTACAATTAAAATTTCTTGCATTTTTTAAAAGTACAATTAGAAATACAGCCGATAGCATTTTTTTTTTCATGAAATTCCATGGGTTGGTGGGCTGGGGTAGTGTCGGTACTCGAGAGAGCTCTTCGGTACTCCTTCGCGACACATTGACAACATTAGCTTGTGCGTGTGTGTGTGAGGAAAGCAGCATTTCGAGCGGCAGCTCAGGAGACGATCTCTATACGGACAAGATTGCTTCGCAGCAGGTGAACTGCATTCATTACGTCTTTGGTAAAAATGCTTCCCATATCTCTCCCTTCTCAACCTTTTCCCGCGCAACAAACCATCGCAGCTCGTACGCAGCCGAGGAATCGTATTATTAATTCACCGCGATTATACGCGGCTGGCGTGGCGCCTAAACCCCTTTATCTATTATTATAATAAATTATTACGATTTTTATTGATTTAGTCCCCAGCGTGACCGTTACAAAATGTAGATACTAAACAATTTTACATGAATAGTCATATCTCGATTAAGCTTGTTAGAAACTAGCAGACGACGTTTCCCTCTAGAGAGGCGTGCACAGTTCGGCTCGACGATCACACGCACTTCCTACACTCGGCAAACGGACTACGATTTCAAGTTGCACTTCTATTAAGTTATGTTAGGTTATGATATTACCATGTATTATATATTGTCAGTTATTCTACTACATCATAATAAATATAAATTTTGTAATATATATATATATATATATAAATTCAGGATAAATAAAACATATTTGCAATTGTACTCAACGGCCTCCCTAGAAGTAGATTTTCTTGTGGGTCATCAATAACTGTTTTACTCAGTACTTGATTTAATAGTGGTTAAAACATTGAATTAAACATACTAATTAGTTGAGATAATTGTGGACATTGTGGGGAAATAAATAGTTTATTAATATTAGAAGATATTGAAAACTTTAACAATTAAAACTCCATTTTAAACTATACAAAGTACATATGTGTTAAAACGATGGCAATGAAAATTAAACTTTAGTTATAATCTATTATAAATCAAAAATTCCAATTACATTGCAATGCAAATCAAAGTGTAAATTGAAAAGGACAATACCGACTGACATTTCGTTATCATAAAGTGTACGTACAGTACACGTTACCACAAAGTGTATGTACAGTACACGTTTCATAAAGTGTACATACACTGCATACTACCATAAAGTGTATGGACAATTCACGTTAGCATAAATTGTATGTACAGTACACGTTGCTATATAAAATGTACGTACAGTACATGTTACCATAAAGTACAAATACAGTAATAAAGTACAAACAAAGTGTACGCAAAGTGCAGAGTTAGTACATATGTGCTAATACTTTAATTTTTTGTATTTATAACAGTGTATTTATATTACACATGTATAATCGGAGAATAGTTTGCAAATATTTAATATATTGCAAATAGTTAATATATACAATTTGCCATTTGATAATATTGCTGTATACAGTAAAAAAAACATTTGTTTATATATATGTCTTACTTTATTACTTTAAACTAAAATTAAAAAACTTACAGCAGGTAAGATATTATGGTACTGTAATTATAATCAATAGAATGGTTACACATTCAATACTATTATGTACTTATAAGTTTTGCAGTTAACTATACATTTACTTTTACAGTAAATGTTATATATTTTTTTACAATTAACAATGTAATTAATTTTTACCAGCGTTGTATTCTGTACCTTGTGTTACATTTTCGCTTATTAGCGCCATCTGTGGGCATGCAACTAAATATGTATTAGTATATAATACAGAGGGCGCCACAGATATTTTCTGTTAGGTTAATTTTATGTAGGGTATCGATAAAACAGAACGCACGGACCTGCACAACAATTTTTCGTCGGGTATGGCATCCCCTTAAGGCTCTTAATCGATCCGGGTGAGTGGGAGGCGTCGGAGGGAGTGTTTTGAGGTCCTATAGGTCTGTTCCCACGGTTTCCTCTGACTCTTCCTCCGTACAGATCTTTGGGCCGTTCGAATATCTTGGAAGGCGATTAAATATTTATTCTGACTTTTACTTGGGGGAAATTCCATCAGTTCGGCTGCTACGATACACCATGGCTTACCCACTACTCTGGTTCCCATTAACCCTTGTTGACCCGTTTGCTGTGTTTCATACGCTTGGCAGACTGTACATTGTATATATTGCATATATTTATATGCGTCGTGTCACATTCATTGCCAGTAATTTTCTCTCGCTATACGATCGTATGTTTTTTCTATTCCTAAGTGTCCAACTGACGGTATATCGTGTGCTTCGTATAAAATTCTTCTTCTATATTCTAATGGTACTACTAGTTTCCAACTATCTACTCGATATGTAATGGGGTCTAGTAGAGGATCATTTCGAAATCTATATATCATGTTTTCTTCAATTTCCCAATTTTGATACCTTTCTGGGAATTGTTATATTCCCTTCATTTTCTTAATACATCATTCATCTTTTATTGCATCAAATCTCCGCTATCTCATTTATTATTTTACTTCCATCTTCTTCATACATTCGTGATAGTGCAGCGGGGACTTATTTAAGAGCTCCTCTCCAGTGCACGATCTCGAAATCCCATTGCATCATTTGTAATACCCATCTAGCCAATCTGCCTGTCGGATTTTGTAAGTTCTTTAACCAGTGTAGAGCACTATGGTACTGCTAAACATTCTTTTTCTGTTATCGAGTAGTTTCTTTCGGCTGCAGTTTATACTCTACTTATATAGACTATGGGATATTCGCCGTTTTCTAGATCCTGGGTTAACACTGCGTCAATCGCGTAATTCCTAGCATCCGTTTGCAGTCAAAATGGTTTGGTAAAATCGGGTCGTGCTAGTACATGTGCTTTTGTTAATGATAATTTTAACCTTTCATAAGCTTTTTGCTGCTCTGTTCCCTATTTCTATGTGAAGTCTTTTTTTAATAATTTAAGTAATGGTATCTTCATTTCCGAGTCCTTATCTAGGAAACAAGCATACCATCCAACCATACCAAGCAATCTTCTTAATTCTTTCACATTTCTAGGTGCTCGATAATCTCTTATTAGAGCAATTTTATTCGGATCTGGTTGTAACCCTTCCTTATCAAGAACATATCCCAAGTATGTAACTCTAGAGCAGCAGAATTCGCATTTTTTCCGATTTACTGTTAAGCCATGTTTTACTAACTTTTTCAGGACCACCTCCAGCCATTTCAGGTTTTCGTCAAACGACTCTGTTGCGATAATTATATCGTCTAGGTATCCGAATACGTATGGTACTTGTCTTTTAGTATGATGCATTGTAGTATGATTCTATTTCTACTTGTGGCTATAAGTTAATATTTACTGAGGTTCTGTGATTACCGTTATTTATAGGGACTATTTCTTCTTCAATTTGCTTTTGTTGAGGTATTGGATTTTGTACAGTTGCTTCCATAAATGGTTGTGAGGAATCAGGGCTTACTCGTTGTGTTTGAGTAAACTGTGCACTTTTATTCTGTGCAAAGCTTTGATTAATTAACCTCTCTAATTCTGAAGGAAGCATCAATCTATCATTTAACCTGTGAACAAGTATCCTTTGCGATGTTGATGCGGACTTGATTAAACCCTTTGCATCGCGACCATTTTCATTGTCGTATTGCCTACTAATGTCGATGCAACCGATACCGTTGGCGTTAAATTTGTAGTGGTAGATGTTGCGACAATTTGCTCCATTGTTACAGGGGCTAAGGTTTGTTCCCAGATTTTGTTACTAGTTGATGGTTCTAGTGGTGATCCTTTATCTGTTTCTGTATTCATTATTTGCTTGTCCCGTGGTATTGATGCATCGGTTTGTCTCAAATCTACTAGACGACATACTAAGGTCTTCTTTTTTCCTTTTGTTTGCAGGTTCATTGTAACCAGGAAAACAATCAATTTATGTGGATCATAATTATTGATCCGTTCATAAGCTATTAATGCTTCTGCATTTTTCAGTTGTTCCCTCAGCCACGAATTTACCTTCCGGCTGAAGAGCGTCATTGTTTCAGTTATTTTCTTAAAGTTTCAATTAAATTCCGAATATTCGCGAAAGATCGACAAAAATTCCTATTAAGAATAACCGTATACTTGCATTCAAACAATAGGGCATTGTTATTCCTCAATAACACTAAAACACATTGCTTATTCTTAGTGACTGATACTTATTAATCTTATATTAATTGGATCATATATAATTGGATTGGTTATATAATTGGATACATACCTGAAACTTTTTATATAAACTCAGCGTTCACCGCAGAAGAGGATGAAGCAGAAAAAGCAAACCACTAAGAAAAGTAGGCTAGCAGGTGCTTCTACATCCATTCCCGTCACCGGTGAAAACCAGTCAAAGGTCCCTGACTGGGCTACGGTAATGCGTAAGGGCAAAATAAAAGGAGTTTAGCACAATACGCAGGCCATGGATATCAGTGGGCTGCATAAGTTGCCCAAACAATATACAGTGGTTTTGAAACAAGCTCGTCCCGACGTCATTAAGTCAAAATGTCAGGAGGGCAGGCTTATGCCAACATACTTCGGCAAATTCTGGCCGCACCAAACCTCATGCCGCTGGAAGGAAGAGTTTTCTACATTCGGCGTACCAGAGGAGAAGAGCTGCACATTAAGCTCGGGAGACGCGGAGTAGGAATTCCAGATCTCGAGGCAGCGGACTCGTCCACGCTACGTGAATTAGCAGAGGTCCAGATGCTGACCCAGAAAGAGTCCATTACTATAAAGGGCATGGATGAGACCACGACGGCGGAAGAAGTCGCGAAGGCAATCTCTGCAGTGACCGGGCCAAATATGGTACTTTCTGGGGGTGTACAGCTCAGAAGATCATATAGAGGTACTCAGATTATCAGCGTTTTCATTCTCGCGAGAGCAGCAAAAAAGCTGCTACAGAATGGGAAGCTTCGGATAGACTAAGTCAACTGCTGGGTTCGGTTCCGCGAGGCGGCCTCGCATTGTTACCAATGCCATGAGGTCGGTCACATAGCAAAACAGTGGATTGCGTCGAGAATAAGAACTTAGTCGTGCATAGGGTTGAAGCATCTCGCAGAAATAGTGAGGGTCCGTCAAACCAACCCAAACCACTATGTTGTGGTCCAGAATACTGATGCTACAAATGTATTCTGTAGTGAATTTACCGTCATTAAGTGTGCATGGTGCAACAAAAACCTTTGTATACAGCATTTCTTTGCTGTAAATGACGAGAATTTACCATATTATTGTGTATAATACACTATCCAGAACCTCGAATTTCATACCCCAAAAAGGTGACATACTTTTGATACTTGTATCACAATAATTTCCTTCGAACAGTTTTCTTCTGATTCACAAATGCTGCGTCATGGACTATTTTCCTTGAAATCTTAAAACTTTTTAACATATTTAACATTTTGGATGACAATATTACATTTGAAAAATCAATTTGGAATATTTTATAGATTTAGTATATAGTACCTGCATTTTCTCATCTATTACATACTTATATTATAAAAAATTATAACAATTACATTTTTGGCTTTACACTGGTACATAGTTTATAAAAGGCGATTTATTATTATTTAAAGCATTTTCATCCTCGAAATAAGAGGTCACATGGATCACATTGTTTAAAAGTTAGAAAAATACGAGTTTTCCCCAAGCAGAATAAAATATTAAATAAATTTGCGAACATCTAAGTATTTAGCTATTTGTGCGATATTACATTCTTTAATCATAAGTGTAAATTGTATAAGCGATAAGCGTTAACATCGTAAAAATCTTGAGAAAACACGTATGTATCGATTTTACCAATATCATAGGTGGTTTATACCCCTAGGAAGTGGATTCCGCCGATATAAAAAAACACGGGATCAATATTTTTTTGTGTTTTATCGATGTGCAAAATTTGGTTGCGATCAGTGAGTGACACTTGGGTAGTGTTACTTGTCAGTGACAACATCGACATATTTCTGGGATCTTTTGTTGACATCGTCACCAGTGCGAAGTCCTTCCGATCGCCAATACTCACTATTAAAAAAACATTCGTGGTCGTGCACTCCTCGAAGCTTTTGTGATATTAGAGTGGGAGATTGCTAACATCGGAACGACTTCCACTTTCACCAAGGCGGGGAGGTCGTCCATAATAAATCTAACCTTCATCGATCCTACATTGATGAAGAGAGAGTCTAAATTGAAAGTTAGTGATCGCTACACGGGGAACCACCATCAAGCACTCGTGTACCAGCTCCAAACGACGACGAACAGGGCAGCAGGTCCGCACAAAAACTTCCGATATATGAGATGGGTACCGTATACCTTCGACCGAGAAATATTCCACTGCTCTATAGCATAAGTTGCTATCAAAAGAACACCGGAAGAACGAGACAATAAAAAGACGGAGGCGGTTCTTATCTTCTAGATAAAGCAAGGGAGGTACGCCACCTTTACTGTAAATGGTAAGCCTATAAGATCGGCGGACTCGGTGAAATACCTTGGACATATCTTGGATGCGCGGCTAACATTTCAGGATTACCTATTGAATGCATGGTCCAAAGCTACAGGAGTGGCTAGTGCTTTGTCGGGCATAATGCCCAATATCCGAGGGCCAAGATAGCCACGTCGGGCCCTCTTAGCGACAGTGGTAAGCTCCGTAATTTTATATAGAGCTCCGATTTGGGCAGATGCCCTAAGAAGTAATATAAGCTACGGTGCATCTTATCGGCGAGCCTGCAGAATAGCCGCATTAAGGGTGGCTCATGCTTACAGAACCGTGTCAGATATAGCCCTTTCGGTGATCGCAGGAATTAATCCCATCGATCTTTTGGCGATAAAGAGGGCTAAGATGTACAGAAAAGGTCGGCGTACTGTAGAAAGCAGTGGCAAAGCAGCAGGTGGTCGTAACAGTCGGTGGTTAAACAGATCCATCGAACTGTGGCAGCAGAGAAGGGAGTCGGCAGGCGAAGGTCGCTGGACTCATCGCGTCATCGCAGATGTCGCCAAGTGGCCGAGTAGGAAACACAGATTCGTCACCTTCTATCTGACCCAGGTGCTCAACGGGCATGGATGTTTTCGCAGTTACTTGCATCACATCCGTATATACGGGAGTGCGGAGTACCCGACCTGCCCTGATGTCGACAAAGACGTGGAACACGTCTTGACCTGGTGCCCTCGGTATGCAGAAGAAAGACGTGATTTCCTAATCTTTTAGAGGGGTTCTTTAACACCAAAGGGCATTAGGAGGTGTGTTCTTGGTTTGCTAAAAGGTTGGAATACCGTGGTGACCTTTGCAAGCCTCCATCATGTAGCGGATGAACCACATTAGAAAAGAGGAAGAGCGTGGCAGGGGCGTCATTAATAGCTGTCCCACATGCTCGAGATAGTGAGGCGATTGCCTGCCAGGAAGGGCCAAACGTGGCGTGACTGCCCCTCTCGAAGTAATGCCCTACGGCGGTTGCCGAAGGGGGTGGATCAGTCGAGAGGAGAAACCCTGCCATGACCAATGGCAGGGTGGTTTTTTAATGGGTATGAGTCACGTTGACCGAGTCCCACACTCCGTAGGTAAAGAGCATTTTTATCGCCTCCTCTATAAAAAAACGTTCACACACGCGCGCACATACACACAATACACACACACACACACACACACACACACACACACACACACACACACACACACACACACACACACACACACACACACACACACACACACACACATACGCAGACGCACAAAGACTACCGGATTCTACTAGCAGTCAGGTGTATTGCTCTCTCTCTCTCTCTCTCTCTCTCTCTCTCTCTCTCTCTCTCTCTGTGTTCGCCATTCCGGTGAGAATAAGACTCTTACTTGGTCGCTTCTTGATTTTTACTCTCTTTTATTTACTCTCTTTACGGTTGGCTGCAGCATTTGTTTATTTAATAAAAATATCTCGTAGTCGGCTGTTCAAGTAAATTGCTTTAATTTTATACGCGGATAGAAATAAGGTTAGCAACGGACGTCTCAAAGGATTTTTTGGCGGCTTGACTTTTGCTGATTTAACAGCTAACTTGGTTCGTTAGCGCCTGTATATGATATCGTCGTAACCGTCACCTTAACATCGTTGATTATGCATCGCATCACCTGATGACTTTCTGCGAAGTCAGTATAAGCCAACTGCTTTGTTTGCCGTGGCCGTCTGTCACCTAAGGATTAGCTGAAATGTATGCGAAGTGTAACTAACTTTCGCACACGAACTATTTCGCATTACTGCCAGGGTCAGGTGAGCGCCGTTACAGTGCTCTCGCAGCGGTCAGGATAAGCACTAAATCGCCTAATATTGTTCAGAGGTCGCCACCTACTGGGCTACCGATTCCAGCGGCGACGCTCGTCTCTATCGCGACCGAGGCCACGCCGTCTCCCACTACCTCCTCTTCCATCACCACGTCTAACCGCTTAACCTCGCCTCCTTTTCTTTCTTTGTCGCAGGTTGCTAAGCCGCGATTGTCACTACTCTTCCGGCCTGGTTCAACCAAGTTGCTCGTAGCCTTGAGTTGAATATCTCTCGCTCTATCGCTGAGGGATTTACCGTTTTCACAACACGGGTCGAGTCGAAACTGAACGAGATAAAGTCCGAGAGTAAATGTTTACATGGTCGTGTAGATAAGATCGAGGAATCTTCTAAGGCACGTATTTCGGAGTTGGGTGATGAGCCGTGGTTCCGAGTTTGATAATTGTGAAATTCTTTTACTTGGCTTATCACAAAATAGTAACAACCTTACTGATCTCGAGATTGCACGTTGGGTTTTTACTATTTTAAACATACGACTTATAATGAATCAAATTATTGGTTTTCAGCCGTGATCCCACCAATCTCAAAACCGTGAATTAATCCGGGATTTATCACCGCAAGTAACAAAAGGGGTTTAGTTATTCGGCTGTCCTAACCATCGTCCTGTGCACTTCTCTCGAGCAAAGCATATCATTTGAAGGGTAAAACGGCAAATGTTATTGGAATGGACGGTAACTCCTTAACTTATTTTCGACTATTATGGCCCAAACGTGTACATGATGGGAACTAGGTTACGCGAGACCTGTTGTTATTGACTCTATTGTATTTATGCGTGAGATGAGGGATGGACCTCTTATTTGTGTAAACACTGAATCTGATTTTTCCAACTTACTTCCTTTACCGCGACCTCGCCTACAATGAGATCACGTTGGTCGAGTCAATCATTTTTTATCTTCATGAAAATCATTCTCCATTTTTCACTTTAATATTAATCGACTCAAAACACATTTTTTATCCATAGAATCATTAGTTCATCCCAGATCATTTGATGTGGTGGCAATTATTGAGTCTTTCCATACAGATCGTGACTCCACTGATATAGAGAGCCTTTCAGGCTATGTATTTCATAGACTTGAAAGGGTTGGTAAGGAGGGCGGGGGAGAAGTGACCTACGTCTGTGAGGAGTATTAGTACAGTATTTTCCAATTCCACTGAATTTCTTATTCTCCAGTTTTCTGGAAAGTGTGACTCATTATAGCTGCGTATCCTACTTCTTTCTTTAATACTGTGTCTTTAATAATGTCTGTCTGCTATGATGAGCGCTAATATGACTGCACTGGCCCTAACACTGGTTCGCTCTGAGCCAATCCATCATGCAATAACATCAACTGGAGTCTTATATACATGACTAGATCTCTTCATGGTTTGTGACACTACTCAATACTATCAATCTAAAAAGTCCAATGTTCCTTTTGCTGCCGAACATAAAGCTATTGAGCTTTCGTTTAATTTTACTAGTGTGCCATCTAAGATAAAAAGGTTCATCACTCACCTCCTTATCTACCTCATTTAATTCCACTTCGCCACCATCTGTAAATAATCATTTAAGGTTCGATCAGCAAAATATATCCCATTCCTATTCTTCTTTTTCTAGTCATAACTCTTTACTTAATTCTACTCACCTTTCAACTGACTATTATCACCAATCTCATCCTATGAATAGTAGTATCTCACATCTAAATAACTTAATTATATCTACTTTTGACACCCTGGGACCTTGAAGACTCCTTACTTGTCATTAGGGAAAGGAATACTGCGTATAAAAAATTCAAAAGAACGGGTCTGTCCGCTAGTTA
This sequence comes from Theocolax elegans, assembly GCA_026168455.1. Lineage (NCBI taxonomy): Eukaryota > Metazoa > Arthropoda > Insecta > Hymenoptera > Cerocephalidae > Theocolax > Theocolax elegans. The sequence goes on from CM047429.1 coordinate 5,554,570, forward strand.
TCAAGCATTTTAATCTCTTCGCAGTCGTGTTTCTAATGCCCTGGACTCAATGAACTTCCGGTACCTTACTGACAGCTTGGTGACATGTGTGACTCGTCGAAGAAATGAAAAAATCTTAATATTATGAGCCTGGGTACCAGACCCCCACCAACACCATTAACATATTTTTTTACTTATCAACTGAACACTCATTATCGATCTCACGACGGGTGCATTGAGCTTTACACTCATTCCCCTTCTATAAGCGTGCACTTTTTCGTAAATTAAGAAAGAATTTGATAGAAGCTTTAATTATGCCTCACTTTGATTATGCGTGGGCGGTCTACCATGATGTTGATCAAACTAGGAATATTAGGCTTCAGCATCTACTTATTGCATGTGTGAGATTCGCCTGGGGCAATCTTCCTAGGAGAAAACATGTTACCCCATTGAGGTTGGGTCTAAAATGGCTGCCGGTTGAGTCCAAACGCTTACTTATGATTTATGGTTCACCAGCTATCACTACTTGTTTTAATGTGATTTTATTTATTTATTTATGTGATTATACAGAGGTCTGCGCGGTATGTAATAATCACGTTCACAATCACTGTTTTAATGTAATACCGGGTTCTCCGCAGTTCAGCTGCTGTATGCTTGCGAGAACTAAGGCGCTAGATTTAACTCCTGCCGAGGCGAGGACGCCACTAACTGGATTGCAGCGGCTGACTAATGTGATCGACGTTACCGCGCCGGCGGTCACGCCCATTTTTGCCATCTTCAACGTTGCATATTCCTAAGGAACCTCGCTGCGCCGCGTCCACCACCTCCAATCAGGTGACGCACAAATCATCCACTGACACCGTACAAATGGCTATCGCTCCGCTGCCATGGATGGAAGCGTTTTCCCGTAACCTGCGACACGGCTTGAAAAGTGATTTTAATTCGGTAGCAGAATTGGTTGGTTGCTTGGAGGGCAAGGTGAACGAGGTAAGGATTAACCTTCCGGCTCTTCCCGTACGTGTAGACAAGATCGAGGAGAAGACAGAATCCAAATTCGCGGACGTCAACAAGCAAATTATCAATTTGCAGGTTCGAATGCAAACCCTAGAGTTGGATGTAGGCCTATGCATTACAAGCATTTCTCACTCCGCTATCTCTACTGATGTGTTACGTCATAAGATGTATACTTTTAATTTTATAACTTCAAATCGACAACAAGTTGTAATTAACAATTGTAGCTTAAAGAAAGCGAACACAAAGTTTTGTAAATGACCTGGATATTAGCAATGAATCGAAGAGTCAAAATACAAACTCAGCGATTTGTTAAATGAGATCATTGTAATAGTTGACTAAAATTTGTAAACTAATTTTATACTTTGCAAATAATCTTTTACAATAAATTGAAGATGTTGACCTATAATCAGGCAGTTCGAATTACGTGTCGGCTCGTCTCTCAAGTACGAAAAGTTGAGAGTACTAAAGATAAAATAAGAAAAAAACAATTGTATTATAAAGTGCTAAATTAATAAATCATAATTATAATATTTAAATCAATAAATAACCAAAGTGTTAATTATTAATCTCCCCGACATAAAAAGAAGCAAAGGACTTCAAGAGAAGAAACACAAAGTAAGTAATCAATTTATATAAAAATAATTAATATTAACGGGGAAAGAGCTTTCTTCCTTCCTGTCACTAGATTATACGTTTATATCCTGTAAAACGTACTCTTAGTTTACTTAAACATTCACTAGGTTCGAGTCCAAGCAAGTGACAGGCGTCATTGTTTAGATCAAACTTTTAGTATTCAGGATATAACAGATGCACTGAAAGACTCATGTGAGATGCTTGAGTTGGGCCTTCCAGTTGTATTGGCTATAACAGATTTCTGTGCTTTTGAATGTTGTCTAAACAGGTAATTGACATCTGACCTTGAGTTCCGCGGCCGAAGTCCGTCTCCGGGGGAATAACATCCTCTCCCATACGGGATACCAAGGTTATAGTAATAAGATTGTCCTCTGCTTTGGCCAAGATTGCGGTTGTAGAAAAAGGTCACCTTCTAAAAGGGCGTAAAGCGTGCAATATTTTTGAAGAGGGAGGTGATAATTCCATATTTCTTTGACCGCTTGCCCGAAAACTATTTTTAATTTATGGTCGACAGTGGTTCGCAAAAGTACCGAAATGGGCTATGCGAGGCCCCTCGATTTAAATCTTTATGTTTATATATGCGAAGTGAGGGATGTGCCGCTAATGCGCGTGACTTGATACCAGAGCAGCATGTCCGACGAGCCACAAACCTAAAATCTAAACCCCGAGAGAAACACGACATTTAGCATTCCCCCTCCCTAACAGCAACATACACCCAGCAGCAGCAATATCCCCTACAGAAGCAGCCGCAGCAGAAAGCAAATTTGTCGATGCCATCATATAGGAATTGCTATTCCAATTGCAGCAATTTGGAGGATTCGCTTTTAATTAAAGAAAAGAGGATGGTCGAAAGTTTCTCTAGATACCACATCCAATTCAAAAGGACCAGGAAAAGCGATCCCGAAACATTTTTAGGCAATCTCCAAGAATGCAAGGAGACATACAACTTCTCGATGGAGGACATAATTAAAGCTCTCCCATCCCAGCTCAACGATGAATCATGGGATTGGTTTAAGAGAGAAAAGAGCAGCTGGAGGAATTTTATTGACTTTGTCGACGCAGTGCGGCTACAATATGGAACGGAGGAAATCCAGAGCAATTTAAGACAAATAATAGAAAACCGCATGCAAGGTCCAAATGAAGATTTCACAACGTATCTGTCAAAATTACAAGGAATATACATATGCAAAATAAAAAAAAGCCAATTCGCTACTTTTGCGCCGATACAAAAGCTAGGCAAAAAGGAAGAAGCTAGGCGGTTACTCAACGAGACATATAAGCCACCGTTAACATTGGAAGGTTATGACTTAGCAAAATATGGTTACGTCGACCCTAAGCAGCAGAAACCGCGCAGTCTAGCAGCAGTAAGCAGCTCGAGCATTCCCAAATCCTCATACTCTCCCCAGACCCCCAGCGAGCACACACTCAACCCCAAATATAATCAAAAGCAGCCGTATAACAAGCCCAGCAGCTCTCAACCAAGAAGAGCAGCGCTAAATTACCCTAAATATGAGGAAGCAGCAAAACACGATTCACCGAGGCCAAGCAGCAGCAGCACACAACAAAAGCAACCTTGGAATATGGTTCGCATTATAAAATTATTGATTTTACACAAATTTTGCAGTATTACAAAAAATTACAAAATATCGTCAGTTTCACTTTCACTATCACTGCTTATTCTTAAATTAAAAGCAACCTGCTCATCAATATTAGTAAGCAGTAAATTTTTTATTTCCTCTGTAGGCAAAATTTGTTTTTTGCTGGGAAGTTTCCTTTTCAGGCTTGTTACCCAGCTTGAGGAAAGGAGAAGCCGTTCAAACATGTCTCTGTTCATTTCTAACCTGTAAATTAAATATTTATTCAATTTATGATTTATGACTTATTTGAACTGATATAGGTTATAAAAAACAATAAAGTGTATCTCTTTTCAATTTTCTTAATAAGAAGGTGAGCATTTGGGTGACTATGAGAATATTTTTATACTCTTTCTTCTATTGTTGTTATTAGATAGAATAGAAAAGAATTATAGTCTATTAGAAGTTATAAATAATTACCAAAAATTTATTAATTTATACACCCTGGGAAACTGATATTAATGGTTAATAAGTTAAAAAAAATGTACAAGCTTAGTTAATTATTTATTGTTAATAAAGCCATCCATAAACCTCCGATTTTCGGGAAATGTCGCAATTAAATGTGAATCTAATAAAATCTAAAAGTGAAACTAGTTGTAAATCTGTAAATATACTACTAAAAGTGTCAGAAAAAGTATCTGTCAGTAGTAAGTGATTATTGTTAATTAAATCTTCAAAAACCCCTGGATTTCGCGAATTTTCATATATAACTGTGGAAGTTATGAAAACTAAAGGTGTTCTAAATACTCCCAAGGATCTAAAAAAAAGTACTCATAAGTTGCAAAAAATATGCAGGGTTAGTTGATTAATTATTGTTAATTGAACCTCCAAGATTCACCGGATTTTGGGCATTTCTACAATTAGACATGAAATTAATGAAAATTAAATATGTGCATTAGCTATAAATACACAAATATAATCCTAAAGGTGTAAAAAAAAGTATCTGTGGGATGCAATAAATGTACAGGCTTAGGTAATTAATTATTGTTAATTAATCCTTCAAAAATCGCTAGCTTTCGAGGATTTTGACATACAAGCGAATAATGAAACACAGCAATAACACGCATACATACTCACACACACATACGTACACACACATACACGCGTAAACAAACAGAGTCATAAATACACGTGCGTAAATGCTCGTACGCACACGATATAGGTATTACGCAGTGTGCTTTAACGCATGAAAATAGGGATTTTCCACATTTCCATAAGAAAAAATGATTTTGATAGTCCAAAATTATTATTTGCACTATTTTTATAGCGGGACACCTTACCCTACGTTTACTAACAATAATACTAATCAAAATCATGGCTTCAAGGTGCTTTTAAACACGAAAAAAATGAGGATATATAAGAAATAATACTCGAAAACTCGTTTATTCGAGTTTCGCTTCCAGCGGGTTTTAGTACCTTTATTTTTGGCGATTTCGCCTGCAGGGTTTCGTATTCTATGTAGTAAAAGATACTTTTTCGCACAGAAAAAAAAATCCGTACGATAAAATGCATGCCGGGTCGAGAATTTTGCCCATTTTTTTTGCATTTGGAACCACTGCGCGCCGCCTCCGCCTATACGTGTCTTATAGACTCGTATTATTACTGAGCGGCTGTTCGCGTAGTGAGACTATTGTTCTAACGGTAGTCAATTGTTATTGTTTTATTTATTATTATTAAAAAAAAATAACAAATCCGTTACAGTTATATATAAAAACCAAGTAACCAAATTCTACATTTAGTAGATGTAAAAAAAATAGATTGAGGTATAGTGCAAGTATGTGCTTGCAAAAATGAAGTAGAAAATAAAATTTAAGTAAAAGAATTCATGCAAAAATTTATAGCAATGTGACTGGAAGACTGTCATATTTTTTCTGTACACAGCACATCAAAATAGTAAAAATCTCTTCAAGAACATATTAAATCCAACAATCTGTCAAATTTACAGAGTGTTTTTATTAATGCTCCAAAAGTTACAGCAATGTAAACAATTTTTTTAAGAAGTGCTAGTTTAAAAAAAATTAACTAAAATTAATTAAAACATGAATAAATTACAAATTGGATTTTCTGTGACAAATACAATACATCTTCATTGAAATTTGAATAAAACTTAGTATTATTTCTACAAACTATTGGCCGAAATCTTACGCGTTTACTAGAATTTATAGAACCGACCGATGTTTACTAACAGATAGACTTAACTTGATAGCACGGTTTGCATGAAAAATTTCGTAAGAGAAAAGGTAGGGGAGGGAAATTTAGAGTTGTATTGTGTGGAATTTTCAATTATATCGACTATAAGTTGTTATTCTGTGACAGTTACTGATGTTTATTATATTTCGTTATATTTTTATTATTCTATGCTTTATAAATAAAATCTTAATATACATATCACTATTTTTTCTGATCTTATTATAAAAGAATGAAATATTGCGCACAACTTTTGGAGCATTTCTCGCTCATGAAAGCACATTATACCAATCAATTCCAATAATATTCCTAACCTTTCATGCCAAATTTCAAAGGTGTGCTTCTAAAATTGCCTGATCCCACATTTTTTCGCCAAAAATTAAAAGTTAGGGAGATTAGCCCATATATATCTTTTCATGTGTAAGCTTATATTTACGTATGTACATAATGATGTGAATAAATATAATCAAGCGTATATGAGCAAATCCACAGAACCTTTAATTTTGGGGAAGCGGGTAATATAGTAGTAAATAAGCAGACTTAGCAACATTATAACAACGGTTTCTGGTAGAAAAAGTAATTCGATGAAGGGTCCTTATCATTTTTTTAAAGTTGTTTTCATTAGCTTTTTGTTAGAGGCTTCATTAAGTTGCATTTTTGCAAATTTGACGATGGAAGTAGTACTCATCTTCTATTTTTTAAGCTTATAGAAATTATAATTCTTCACCAAATGTTACAGAAATTTTTTTTGACAACCTACACCATCTACTCTATTAAACTAAAAGTGTTAGAATAGTGTGCCTTCATGATACAGAAAAATAAAAATCGCAACTCTTGAGGAAGTCAGTTTTTGTAAATTTAGGAAATTTTAGAATTTTGATATTATACAAAGATAAGTTTTGTTTATAGCTATTGTGACTAATATTGCTTTTTTCGATTTGCAATAAGGATTCTTATTCTTTTTTGTGCTTAGCTGTGCCTCTTTTTCTTTACTAGCAATTCTACCTTAAACTTTTCAAAATCTCGGGCCCCTAGTCTTCCAAATTTTCATTTTCGCATGGCACACTCGACATTCACAAAAAAAGCATATATAAACTATATCTCTTTACTTTTTAGTAGATTATTGAGTCATCTACGTAAAACCTCAATTGAATTTTTTGTTAATTTAGATAATATAAGCTGTATAAAAGTATAAAATTTTATACCTTTGAACTGAAGTTCAAATTGACTATACGAAATAGGTTATTTCAACAGAAAAGCTAATATAAATACACACACACACACACACACACACACACACACACACACACACACACACACACACACACACACACACACACACACACACACACACACACACACACACACACACACACACACACACACACACACACACACACCCGCGCGCGCACACACATACACACACATATCATTCAGTCAGCCTTACGCAAGTAGTTTGTTTACCATTAAAGAGAAGTATGCGAAAAGAAAATTATTTATCATGTAATGAATGTTTCAAATAATTTACCATGTACTCTTTACCAATTGAAACCTTCAAGTTGGAAGATTTATGGAGCAAAAAATGAAATTCCTGTTACAAGTACTCAAACAAAAAAACCATTGTTACTAGGAAAAGAAAATTACAGTACTGTAACGGCACTTGAAAACATCCTTTTATATGAAAAATTGTTGTTAGATATTTCAATTTTTGTTAAATAAGAGACTTAATTATGTTGTTATATTCATAAATTATAGAATAAAAAATGTTCTGTTTATTTACGAAGTGATTTTTTATAATTTACCCTATGATACCCCTCATTAATATTTTAATCGTTAATTTCTTAGATAAGTCTTGAAAAAAAATAGGGGCCCTCATATTTTCCTACTATTTAACCTCTAAAGAAGTAGAAATCTCCATTAAAATCAATGTGCCTCCCAAAAAAAAAAAAAAAAATTTTTCAAATGAAAATCAAAGGTTCCGTGGATTTGCTCATATATATAAACTCGTATAAGTAAACAAGAACAATCGTCGAAATTTAAATCTCCTAACAATAGGGAAATATAAACGATTAAATGCGAAAATGTCTTCTTTTTTGTTGATACTATGTGTATTACCTTTAACAAAAAACATTTCTGACATTAGACTTTTTTATAATTATTTTCAATATCCAAAATTTTAGTGTTTTTCCAATCAAACTCATGTTTATGTGAGTTTTGATGGTAACAAACAACTGAATCACTATTTCTATTATTCTTATGTCCACTTATACGAGTTTTTAACATTCGTTTCGTTTGAACAATGTAAACAGCAGGACAGTGTTTATAATTAAATTGGTATACTATATTGTATTTTTCCTCTCTTTTTTTAATATCCTTTCCCAATTTTACAATACCCTTCAATATTTTATTAATTTTTGGCAAGCAATTAATATTGTAATTTTTGAAGATACGTGATATCTTTTTGAATTTTTCTGTATACAGAATAGAAAGTGTTTTCCAAATTTATCTACTATCTCTATTTTCATTAAAAAATTTTTCTCTATTTTTGTTTTTGTTCAACCTATTCTTTATATTTTTATTAATAAAATAAGATGGATATTCATTCTCTTTTAAAATTGACTTAATATATTTTATATTTTTTATGGTATTTTTTATCTGACAGCAAAATTGCCCTATCAACCAAATTATAAACAATATTTTTTTTATGTTGTATGGGATGGTTTAAATTATAATTAATTGTTCTAGATGTCGAAGTTGGATTTCTATACCAGTCAAATTCTACTGAATCATTACATCTTATCAAATTTAAATCCAAAAAACAGATTTTATTATCTTTCTCCGTTTCAAAAGTAAATTATAAATGTTTATGGTATGAATTAAAAATTCATTAAAAATTCAGTAGAATTTGATTATAATTCAAATAGAATAATTAATTATAATTCAAACCATCCCATACAACATAAAAAAAATATTGTTAATCGTTTATATTCTCTTTGCTCATCACCCCGTATACCCATTATTAAACGGGTTTTTACAGGGACACCCCTACCACCTATGTGTGGGGGTGAAGACATTCCAGTTTTTCCCATCCCGGTCCCCACCGTCTCGCATTCGCCCGGGGTTATGCCCGTGAGGAAGGGAAAACCTTGTAGGAAAACCTTCCCCGAGACGGCCGGTGTATTGAAACATTCTGTTTAGATGTTCAGGTCACCTTGCGTAGACCCAAACACCGAAACCGAACGTTCCACACCTTCCGTTCACGTTGTAAAGTGTGGAAAAACACCTAGCCGATCCCGAAAGCTGCACAAGAATGGTGTCACTCATCCAAGTGCGAATCGCACTCAGTGCTGCTTAACTTTCGTGATCGGCCGAGGTGTATTACGATGTAATACGGGGGTATTCATCGTTTAGGCGGGGGGGGGGGGGGAGTTGTGACATGATGGATCTGCATGAGAGCAGATCCCCGTTACTTAGGGCTCTGTAGTACCGAGGCGGCCAGCGCAAGAATCGGCACTTGGCATATGGCGCGCGTATTGCGGGCGTCCACTTATTAACCGCGGTCAATGCTGCTTAACTTTCATTATCTATCATTTCTCAGTCTATTCTCAATGATACATTCACAAACAGTTACAAAGATAATAAAAACGTATTTATAGACATTTCAAAAAACCCAATTAGAATTTATTTTAATGGTATTAATTTTAATGGAATAAACATATTTCTAAACAAATATATATTTAGTAATATATTGCAGCAATTTCATATTAATTGTAACTAGGCTTTTTGAAACGTCTATAAATATGTTTTCATTATCTTATAGTAATTGTTCGTGAATGTAGCAGATAGAATATAGTAAATCATACAATAGAAAATACTAAAATCAGTATGGAAGTAATAACACCTCTTTAAGATTATATTATTTAACATTTCAAGTACATATATTTCATTAATCCAATTGTTAAATATCGAAAAGACCTTCTACAAAGGTGTAAAAATTCGAAAGTATGATGTAATTTCTATTACACTTTAGCAATTCTTATCTTACTTTATACAAACTTACTGCAACAGAAAATACTGAAATCAAAATGAAATCATCAAGTTTTCTGCTGAAAAATCTAGTACATTTACTCAAAAAGTATACAACACAAAATTTATTTCATAATTGTTAGCTCTGGCGTATCTTACATCAATAAATAAACAATATAATATTATTAATAATACTCGTTTGTGTTCATTAATTTCTCCATATGTATTAAAACGTAATATCTCTTTTTATTGGTTTAAAATTATTTTTTGTATTTTATTTGAAACCAATAAAATAAAGATATTTACGTTTTAATACATATGGAGAAATTAATATCGTACAAATGAATGAATATTACTTCCATACTGATTTTAGTATTTTCTATTGCATGATTTACTATCTTCTATCTGCTACATTCACAACAGTTACAATAAGATACTGAAAACATATTTGTAGACGATTCAAAAAGCCTAGTTACAATTAATATGAAATTGCTGCAATATATTACTAAATATATATTGTTCTTCTAATATGCTACCGATATCTCCATAATATTAAAATTTTATAAGTGAAATGTGAATTTTTCTGTAAAAACCCCTTAATCCTGGGAATAATATTTAGAAAATACAATTATTTATAAGTCCATTGTGATCGCATTGATACGAGGGTAAATTTACCACTATTACAAATTTTTTAGAGAGTCGTTTTTTATTAGTTTTTTGGCTTGGAAGTTTCATTAGTCCGCGTACATACGTACGTCCATACGTACGTACGTACGAACAACTTTTTGTACATGCATTTTACCATTAATTATTACAATTATACAACCAATAATTAATTTTTTTTCAACAATTGATTGTCGTGCTGCCAGGTTCACACTGAATACATAAAAAATTATAATAAATGCATATTATTTGTAATATTTATAACAATTTAGATTTAGAAATATATCTAAAATGAGCATTTTACTGTGAATTTTTTTACTGTAAATAATTATAAATAAACATTATCTTATTTAGACTTAATGTGTACCTGGTATTATGACAAACAGTTCCTGGATCTTTCGGGAATTGCTGAGTTATTTTGGGATAACTCCACTAATAACGGGATTTCCTGAATATTTCGGGAATTTCTGAGGTATTTCGGAATGACTCCACTAATTACGGAATTTTCTGGATATTTAGGGAATTTCAGAGGAAATTCGGGATAACACCAATAATAACGGGATTTCCTGGATATTTCGGGAATTTCTGAAGAAATTCGGAATGATTCTACTAATTACGGGATTTCTTGGATATTTGCATTTATGTGTGTAAGTCGTGTTGAACTTGTGTGAATATTGTGTGGAACTTTTGTGTGTGTGTTATGTGGAACTTGTGTAAATATTGTGGAATGTTCTTAGTATGCATGTCATTATTAGTAATTGACGTCTACAGGAATAAATGTAAGATGATGTGTGTATTTGTAGGTACTTACGTGTGTAAATAGTATTTACCATTTAAAATGTTAAAAAGAAAATATAAATAATTTTTCTCTGCGTTTAACAGGGCTTAAACTGTCGTAATTATTAGTCCAATGATTGTCTAATAAAACGCCCGCATTATAATTTTTTATAATTTTTTTCCCTTTTTTTAATTTTCTTGTAAGCACAAAATAGCGATAATTTAACTATTTATTATATACATATATAATATATAAATATTTCACCGCCGCCGCCGTGTCTAAGAATTCAGGATTCAATATATATATGTCTATTTGGGCTATTTCACGTCAAGTGGTCCGATGAAAATTTTAAATCGCTCCAAAATTTGAGAGCAGGCTGGAAATATCTACCAGAAGATAGTAAAAATTTTAGTTGTTAAAAATAATTTGCCTAAGAGTTATTCGTCCATGAAAAAGGGAAATTTTTCAATTTTTTAGAAAAATTGCTATTTTTAAAGCCATTTATCTCAAAATCTATTGATTTTTTGAAAAAACCTTACAAACAACTTTGGTTCAAAATAATCTTTAGAACTTATCTACCTAGGTTACAATTCTTAAATTTAAAATCTCGAAGAGATAGAACACCCGAAAATATAGAATATCAAAATAAGGCGACCACGCCTCAATCGATTTTGATCTAACACTGCTCAAGAGATCACATTTTTCGAGGGCTTTCGAATGGCTTGGGTTAGATTATTGGCCATGACCGTAGGTGTAAGTTATGCCCTAAAATTCATGAAAATTAGTGAATTATGAGGTTTATGAGGCATAACTTACACCAGCGGTTTTGGCCAATAATCTAACCCAAGCTATTCGGAAGCTCTCGAAAAATGTGATCTTTTGAGCTGTCTTAGATCAAAATCGATTGTGGCGTGGTCGCCTTTTTTGATATTCAATATTTCCGGGTGTTCTATCTCTTCGAGATATTAAAATTATGAATTGTAACCTAGGTAGATAAGTTCTAAAGATTATTTTGAACAAAAGTTGTTTGTTAGGTTTTTTTAAAAAATATCAATAGATTTTGAGATAAATGGCTATATAAATAGCAATTTTTCTAAAAAATTAAAAAAATTTCATTTTTAATGATCAAATATTATTATTATTAAGTTACTCAGTTGGCACCCTCCTATTTGACTAGGTTATGCCAGGCACTTGGGTATTCCCTTTGCGCCCTGTTTTCCATTTCCCATCTTTAGCCCCCCGAAGTGTATAGCAATATTGTCACACTTGGGTGAGCCTTCTAATGGGACCTTGGTTTTTTCAATCAGGCACCGCCCAGAGACCCTGCCAAACAGCAAGTATTCTCTGGACATCCCAACTGGGTATATCTCCTGAATCAATTAGAAATTCACCTGTGAGGCGCCATCTTCTTGTCATGATTCTGGGGCATTCACATAAGATGTGTAGAGGTGTTTCGTTTGCCTCCTTGCACATTCGGCATAATGGATCTGTTTCCAGTCCCATTTTATACCTATGGTATCGCAAATCTCCATGTCCAGTAAGTATGTCCATTAGCTTGCGAGCTGTCTTTCTGCTAAGTTTCCTAAGCCCTTCTTCCCAGTGTCCGCTTATTGCGTTTCCGAGTGCGGCTTTAGCTTGTCTGCGTCCTGCAGTTTTTACCCAAGCACTTTGGTGTTCCTTCACCAGCCATTCCTTTAGTAATTCTATAAGGTGGCTATGTGGCATCTTCACCATCATGCTTGGTTCCGCATGTTTTCCATTTGTACCTATCTTTGCTAGGTCATCGGCTATCTCGTTACCACGTATACCTACATGACTTGGTATCCATGTTAGCGTTAGCCGCTTATTCAACTCTGCCAGTCTATTTAGTGTCTTATGACATTCCCAAATTAGTCTGGACTTAGTGGTGTGACCATTCAGACTCTGTAACACAGTTCTGCTGTCCGAGTAAATGTATATCTCTTCGTCTTTGCAATTCTCCTGTGCCGCTTTAGCACATTGTAGGATTGCAAATGTTTCCGCTTGGGAAATGGTATTGTATTCCTTTAAGGAATATATCCTACCCTTCCCATTTTTTCTGCAGTATACCCCTGCTCCGACTCCCCGGATATTCTTGGACCCATCAGTATACCAGAGTTCTTTGCCCTCCGGCACCCTAACACGTCCTTGACTCCAGTCATCTTTGCTAGGCAGACTGACTCTGTATCTCTTATCGAATAGGAACTCAGTGCTGCATCTATCAGTTCCCTCGTATAAGTTCTCTCTTAGATTTCGCGGGAGCGTACTTAGGAGTCCCCTGTCCGCCCGTCGATCTAAGAGATTTCTAACTCTTAAGTATCCTTTTATGGCTTCTGACTTAAGAGTGAGCTGAAAGGGCTCAATATTCGTTATGACCCCCATAACTTGTACTGGCGTGGTTCTTAGAGAATTGGTGATGCAGCGCAGGACCAATCCTCGTACCCTTTCCAGCATTTGGTTCGCAGTTTTCAAACCTGCTCGCTTCCACCAAATCACTGCCGAATACGTGAGTTTTGGTTTCAGAATTGCTGTGTAAATCCACATCATGGTTTCTGGTTTAAGACCCCAGTTCAAGTGCAGAGCTCTACGTGTTTGCCATAGTACTCTTATAACTTTATTACACTGATTCTCAAGGTGCTCTTTCCAGTTTAACTTACTGTCAAGAATGACACCTAGATATTTAGCTTTTTCTTTTATTTTTAGCCGTTTTCCTCCATATTCGAGGTGTTTTATGCTTGTTTTCCACTTATATTTACGTGTAAACACCATAACTTCCATTTTTTCCGGGTTAACCGATAGTCCACCTCCTTGACACCACTTATATACCTTATTCAAGGCATTTTGCATGATGTCAAATAGTGTTTCTAAAAATGGTCCTCTAACTATTATTGCTAGATCATCTGCATATCCTACAACCTCACATCCCGTGTTGGTTAGTAGGCATAATAATGTGTTCATTACAAGATTCCAGAGGGATGGGGAAATAACCCCCCCCCCTGTGGGCATCCCGTGTTCACCCAGCCAGTTACCTTGGTGTTACCCTTGGTCATTACCAGCTTTCTGTTTGATAACATGAGTTCGACCCAGTCAGTAACTGGCTGAGCTATTCCATGTCTCCTCATTGCCTCCTTGATTACTCTTTTGGAGGTATGGTTGAAAGCTCCTTCTATGTCTAAAAAGACCACTAGAGCGAAGCCTCCGTTTTCAATTTGTTCTTCAATCAGGTTCACTATTTTGCACAGAGCAGTCTCAGTAGAGTGTCCTGCTCTGTACGCATACTGATCCCTATGAAGTGGTCGTTCTTTTAAAGGTTTATCTTTAATATGTCTATCTATGAGCCTTTCCATTGTCTTCAGCATAAACGATGTAAGACTTATAGGTCGGAAGTCTTTAGGAGAAGTATAGCTTCCCTTACCTGCTTTCGGAATGAACGTCACTTTCGTTCCCTTCCAACTTTCTGGAATATGGCATAATTCCAGACTTGCCCTAATAAGTCTGGTCATTGGACGGATAATGCACTCCCCCGCCCTTTGTAATAGTGCGGGGTAAATACCATCCAGTCCTGGTGACTTATATGGCCCAAAAGATCCGATGGCCCACCTGACTTTGTCCTCTGAGGCAATTTCGGTCCCCAGCACACTGCATGATCCGGTTTGGATCACCGCATGCTGGTTTCCCGTTCCGTAGTCGTTTGACTCATGAACTTCCATCGCCCCTTCCCCTTCTTTCGAGAAATCCGGGTAGAAGGATTCGATCAGGCGGCACAACGTTTCTTCGTCCGTCATGGTGTATTTCCCATTTGGCAGTTTAAGTGCTCCCAATATAGCTTCCGGATTTTTTGACAAGATCTTGTCCAACCGGGCTGCCTGTGAGCCTTTTTCTATGTCGCTGCAAAAGTTGGCCCATGATTCTGCTTGTGCCTTCCTAATTGCTGCTCGATAGCTGTCTCTTTTACTTGCGTAATGATTCCACTCGTCTGCTGTACCTTTTTTTGGGCCAGTTTATAGGTTCTCCTTACTTGTTTCTTGAGACACTTTAGGTTCTCGTTCCACCAGTAGGTTTTATCTCGCTTACCCACCAATGTGGGTCTACAGTTGTTCTCAAAAGCTGAGATAATTCCTTTATTTAGTTTATCAGCAGCTTCTTCAAGCTCCTTCCAGTTTCTTATATGTTCTGGAAAATTTGCTAGTGAGCTGCTTATTTCTTCCTTGTAGGTTATCCAATTTGTCTTCTTCGGTTTCCTGGTCCATGTTCTAGGATTTGTACCAGGTCCCACTAACTCGAAAACAATTTTGGCATGATCAGATAGTGTCGGTTCATCAGATACCCTCCACCTCTTGATCCTATTTGTAATTTCTCCAGTACATAACGTGATGTCCAATACTTCTGCTCTAAGTTTATTACAGAATGTTGGCGTTGTACCAGTGTTTAGAATATCTAGTTTGGTTGTGGCTAGATATTCTACCAGTTCCTCTCCTCTCCTATTGATGTCTGTGCTCCCCCACAGTATGTGATGTGAGTTAGCGTCACAGCCTATTAGGAGCGGTAAGTTTTTACTCTCACAGAAGGTAATTAACCTTTTAACTTCCGTGGGTGGATTTACCTCTCCATCATATGGAAAGTACGCTGAGGCAATGACTATGTTTCCAATGCCTTCCGATTCCGTCCTCACCGCTGTCAGGTCTCTTGTACAGAAATCCATCAGCGGGGTTACATTTACTCCCTTAGTGATGATACACGTTCTGGGCGTCTCAGCTTGCATGTCCCTGTAACAAACAAGCCCCTTTCCCCTTAAACCCTTAATTGTTCCTCTCACCGTCCATGGTTCTTGGACCAGTGACAGGCCTGTGTGCATCTCTGCCAAACCCTTACGCAATAGTGCAGAAGAGTCTTTGCAGTGATGCAAGTTAATTTGTGAGATTTGCAGCGCCTTGAAGGTCATTATTTCGATCTTCCCGGCACTGCTGCCTCTTTATCAGACTCCGCTACCGCCGGCGCGTGTACTTTGAAAGTGACACGCTCCAGCGAGTAGAAGGGTCTGCAATCTAGAGCCTGAAGGGCTCTAGCTTGGGACTCCGGCATCTGCACCAGAAGAAAGTTGTCCTTCGCTGCAGCACCGTCGGTAGCCCCCTTGTCGCATTTTACGACCCGCCATGTTGCGGTATTTAGCGTCGGATTGTACCGCATCAGCCTCTGAAGAACCAGCTCCGTGGGTTTCGGTGCTCCCGGTATCCACGCGCTGGCCTTCACCAGCCTCTGCAGCACCTCCGTTCCGCTGACTGTCAGAGCAGGACCCCGCCAAGATTTTAGTCCGGGCACGATCCCACTCAGCCAATCCGCGGACCGTTGATCCTCTGCTATTATCACAAACACTCCCCCCCTGCAGAAGGACGCAACAAACTTTGGCAGCTGCTCAGGAGGAAGGACATCTGTCTCCTCCTCCAGAGCATTCCTGAAGTCTTCAAACTGTCCTGTAGTAAGAAGCACCTCAGGATATTCTGCTGATGTCACGACCCTCGACAGAGGGTTCGTTCTCTGTGCTGTTGTAAGTCCCACACTACATTTCGGCTTTTCGCACTCTGAGTGTTACTTACTTGTGCCGGCTTGTTTTTATGCCGTTTTTGTGTCCGCGGGTTCTCTGGCGGCGTGTCCTTCCCTCTTTTCCCCATAAGAGGCGTTGAGGGAGGTCTCTCCGCGCTTTGAGCCCGCATTTCTTGCTTTCTGAGCTTTCGCCTGCGGTTTTTCTCCGCATAGCGTCCACTCGTCCAGCTTCTTCCTTCATTGGTATCCATTGGCATTCCAGCTCCCGGTTCGGGATTGGACACCGTCAATGGCCCATCAGGATTTTTAAATTCAGTGGGTTGGTAAGCAGACATCCCACTGGGCGCCGCCTGCTCACCTACCTTTACTCCAACTACCGGTGACACCGAAGTTACCACCGGCAAATTGGTTGTGTTGAGAGTTGGGATCTCTCCAGGGTTTGTTGACACTTTTGAGCTAGCATCCGAATAGCCCGTTGCTTTTACAGGGAAGGACATATCATGGATTTTTTAAGGGGGGTTTTTGATTTGTGTTAAGTGTTTATGTCTGTGGCTCCCTACGAGTGTCCCCCCTCGTCATCCGAACAGCCCTCGCAAAACAGGCAGCGACCCACTTCGGTCCTACTATAGGAAAACCCCCCACCCGAAGCAGTAGGGTCCCATCCGGTCACTATCCGGCACTACTACCCCTGGCGCGATTATACACTGACTGATAGGGCAGCCAGGCTTTGCTAGTTAGGCCAGCCCGGGCCCCTGTACTATTCAGCGGCCTAGGAGTGTCTCAACCTAGTTTATCCTAGGGTGCCTCCATGGGTACCCCACCCGTCCGCTTGAGCAGTCTTACTACGAGGAAAGAACACCCCCCGAGAGCCCCAGTGTGAGAAGGTGTTTGTGTGTGTGTGAGTGTCTGTTTGTGTCATGTGAATGTGTATAGGTATAGGTGTAATGCTCACTGATAAAGTCCCAGCGTGTCCATCTATAACCCGCGCGGAGCATACCCGTTTATAGGGATCTCCTCTTTCTCCAGCGAGCCCGTTTATAGAGCTGCCTCTTACAAACGCTTGGAAAGAGCCGTTTATAGGCCTCACATTCATACCTCTGAGACCCTACCAGTAATACATGAGTGTAAATGATGTGTTGTGTGTCATTCCGTGTCCTGGATAGGAGCCCTTACGTGGGAATCCCTTCCGGATTGCTATAAAAGTATCATCATTATTATTATTACTATTCAGCAATACATTGTTTAGATATCACAAACTTGTCACTGTCACGTTATCATATTATTCATTATAATTATATATCCGATTTATTTATATATCTTTTGTATTAAATACGTATATTCAGTTATTGTAATAATGATGTTTATATATTTATAGTAATTCTTCAGATTAGTATTATAATTCTTGTAAGGGATGTAAAACTAAAAATCCAGCATTATAAATGTTTAAAAAATAATTTTTTACATTTGTATAATAATATTTGTATTTTTAGCAGCTTACAGGGGATTAGATGGATACTGAAACAAGTGGAGATACTTTTCTACCATTCCAAGGTAAGTGCATAAATTTTTTTGCAATGATCATGCTACTAGATTCATCGTTATAAGGCAACAAATATACATTTCTATTAATATTTCGGGCACTTTTCCCGGATATTTTGACCATAAGTGATCTTAATGATTTAGACCCACTCTGGAAATTTTTAGGCAGTTTCTGACTATAAAAAGACATCTTTTAGACAGTATTAGGTTACCAGAGTCCGGAGCAGAATTGCTGATTTTCACTATTTAAGGTTTAAATGGCTTACAAGAGTGTGACAGCACACATTTATGTCTTTAAAAGTATTTTTAATGAAAAGTTCGGAAAATTTTACAAAAAAAGTCATACTTATGTTTTTAGTGAAAAATGCATCCCCTGGGAGCTAAAAATTCATGAAAATGGGCATATAATGCAAAAAAGTGCTAAAATGTCAGCTTTGACTCTCTGTAACTTAAAATAATGGCCCAGAAAAAATCTGAAAAAATTCAGGAGAACTACTGGATACCTCTAAAACATATTCCCACAGTGATAGCAATATTTATTTTTTTCATCTTTGATGTCACAGGGAACCACCCATATATATGTTAAATATACGTTGTAACAGGGTGGGTACTGGGGAAATGTAAGGCCCCCGGTTAGGCCCAATGTGTCCCAACTTACCAACCTTAAGTGTGTAGTCCCACGATGCGGCCGGGAATTACTTTGATTCCCATGCGCTGCCGTGTACAACTTCAAACACCTCGTTTGACTTAGATACCGTGTGTTTGGCCCTATGCCCAAAATTACCAACTAGTATGAACACCGGAAAGGGCGGTATTCGTAGGCTAGGACTGTAACCGGTAAAACACTATCAACAATCGATATTTTTCGTTAATCGGCGAGACTCGCCGAGTCGATTTATGAAATAAACAATTAAATATTAACACATTAACTATAAATCAACGTTAATAATTTACGGGGAGTCGTACCGATGACTACCCCCGAGGTCAGCGCGAAAACAATTAGTTAAAATCTATTTAACCGACGAGTTACGAGCAACCGATCCGGGAATGATCGGCTGCTTAACCTGATAACTATGCGACACCGCGTGACGTATGTATCTTTGACGTAGATAGCTCTGACGTGTAAGTTTCCTACGTCACGCGCGCCTTCTCTCGTGAAGTGTCTCCCGCGAACCACCGACCTGTCTACCCGGGCGGGATTTGTCACGAGAGGTGGGGAAAGAGGAACTCTTCCTCACCTGGACCGTACCAGGAAAATCGGGGTACAAAATACTAACAAGACACGCGGGTCTAAACGTGATGCACCACTTACCGGGAATCTAGATATCTCGTCTAGACGGGAAAAGGCTGGGCCACGGAGAGAGAGCTTGTACTCGTGTATCTCCCTCTCTCTCTCATTCCAACTGTCGGGAAGGCTGGCTACTCCTTGCTTCCTCTTCTCACTGCCTGTGAGACGTGCTGCTCCGCACGCCGACGTGGAGGTTGGTGGGGAGAAGGTTCTCACACCCACACACAAAGCACGCCAGTCCTTTCGTTCTTTTATCACATAAAAAAGTGAACGCCGGTCACCAACACGTTGTTGTTGCCGTACGTGCACGAACTCTTGTATTTTTAGCAGCTTACAGGGGATTAGATGAATACTGAAACAAGTGGAGATACTTTTCTACCATTCCAAGGTAAGTGCACAAATTTTTTTGCAATGATCATGCTACTAGATTCATCGTTATAAGGCAACAAATATACATTTCTATTAATATTTCGGGCACTTTTCCCGGATATTTTGACCATAAGTGATCTTAATGATTTAGACCCACTCTGGAAATTTTTAGGCAGTTTCTGACTATAAAAAGACATCTTTTAGACAGTATTAGGTTACCAGAGTCCGGAGCAGAATTGCTGATTTTCACTATTTAAGGTTTAAATGGCTTACAAGAGTGTGACAGCACACATTTATGTCTTTAAAAGTATTTTTAATAAAAAGTTCGGAAAATTTTACAAAAAAAGTCATACTTATGTTTTTAGTGAAAAATGCATGCCCTGGGAGCTAAAAATTCATGAAAATGGGCATATAATGCAAAAAAGTGCTAAAATGTCAACTTTGACTCTCTGTAACTTAAAATAATGGCCCAGAAAAAATCTGAAAAAATTCAGGAGAACTACTGGATACCTCTAAAACATATTCCCACAGTTATAGCAATATTTATTTTTTTCATCTTCGATGTCACAGGGAACCACCCATATATATATATATATTTTAAAATTGTTTTTTCAAGAATAGATAATATATGTATTTTTTCCGTGCGCAAAAAAAATTGTGAATATAACTTGAAACAATGTGTATTAGTTTACTCATTCCTGATAAAACTCATAACATTTCTAAACGTGAACTCAAAAATAAAAGCGGACCTAAAATTTTATGTAATGCTTTAATACAGATGCACAATTTTTCGAAAATATATAAACATTAATCAAGTATAACATACACTTTTCCAAATATCCATATGTGATACATACAATAGGTTAAAAATTAAATATATTAATTATTGCATTTTTAAGATAATTCTATTATAAACAGTAACGGCAAAAGAAAATTCAAATTTTAACAGTGGCTTTATAAAATACGAATTACATTTAAAAAGATTTTCAAAAATTATTAATTTAGAAGCATTTAATTTAAATATTTT
The DNA here is from genome assembly GCA_026168455.1 of Theocolax elegans. NCBI lineage: Eukaryota > Metazoa > Arthropoda > Insecta > Hymenoptera > Cerocephalidae > Theocolax > Theocolax elegans. Next base: position 5,575,266 of record CM047429.1, read on the forward strand.
TTAAATTAAAATTTCAAAATTGTATGGATATATGTCAGTAGATTATGTATATTTATATAAAACAATATTTTAAATAAACACGTATGTATTTATTAGAAACAGAAGGTTATTTATAAGGAATGAATTTGTTTATAATGATGAAAATAAATATATGGGCTCTGTAAGTAAAGGGAAAAATAAATTGGATATAATCTTATATTATATTAAAGTGGATCGACTTTTGGTCTCCGGTTCTCCGGTTCTCCGGTTTTTTAAAAATGCATTTTTATAGTTTCAAAGTTTTATTTTAATTGGACTTTACACTTTTGTGCCTTACATTTTTTGGACCTTACATTTTTTGGACCTTACATTTTTGGGCCTTATAAGTTTTGGGCCTTACATTATTGGCAACGGAATTGTAAAGTTTTATTTTAATTGGACTTTACAATTTTAGGCCTTACATTTTGAGCCTTACATTTTTGTCCTCATAAATTTTGGGCCTTACATTTTTGGGCCTTATAAATTTGGACCTTACATTTTTGGGCCTTATAAATTTTGGGCCTTACATTTTTGGACCTTTTAAATTTTGGGCCTTATAAATTTTGGGCCTTACATTTTTGGGCCTTATAGTTTTTTTAAACAAATAGATATCAACTACTATGTCGATATTATTACCAGAAAATTATCTTAATAACAATATTTAAAATAACATATTACGTAATTAAAATTAATAAAATTTCAACACTGGAACATACAATAAATCAAATTAATTTTTATTGTTTATTTTACAAACTTATTTTTGCAAAAATTTCAAATTACAATTATTATGTTATTAAATTAAATTACAATTATTATGTTACAATTGTACTCTATTCACTTGTATATTTCATAAGATATATTTTTTTCAATATATCGTTTTTATTGTTTATATAATTTATAAATTCAGCAAGTATTCATCGAAATCATCTTTAACAGAAAAATTAAATTATATCATTAAATATTAAATGTATAATTAATTAAACATTAGATAAAATATTCAAATAAATATTACTGTTTTTAAAATGCCATTTAGAAGATTTATATCCAATATGCATATTGTCACATATTATTGATATTATATATGTTATATCTGTAACAAAAACATTTTTATTATTAATTATAAATAAATTGACAAATTCAAAACTTTACCTTTTAACTTAATCATTAAGAAATACTTCTGCATTTTTGATTATTTCGATAGTCTTAATAAACTAATCAGGATACTGAAATACAAAAAGACTTATTATATTTCAAACAATAATAATTTAAAATGAAAATAAGATAATTTTATAATATACCTTGTGACTTTAATCGTATGGAATGCCATTAGGAATATAATATTTTATTGATATAATATTAATTGGAATGCTGCTGCCGTTTGTTATTTTTATTCAGCGCTGCATTCATTGGAATGCTGCTGCCCTTTGTTTTTTTTATTCAGCGCTGCATTTATTGGAATTATGAGTGTCAAACTACTAGCAAAGAATTTGTGCAAATATTGGCCCATTAGATGGAAAGTTTGGCCCTCTTTGTGTAAAGGTTGGCCCACATTGTTTAAATGTTGGCCCATTTACAGAAAAGATTATTACAACATATTATTTACAACATATTATTATTGCAATATTAAATATTATCAACGCAATTAAGTGCGCCTTAATTTAAGAAATTGCATGTGAAAAACAATTTTTTACTGGTTGAAAAATTTATTCCATAATCAATACAAAATGTTCCTAAATTGGCCAAAAGTGGGCTAAAGTTTGCCAAAACTGGAAAAATGTTCCAAATATTTCAATGTTGGTAAACATCGGCCCACTTTTGGCGCAAGTTGGCCCACTTTTAGCATACTTTGGAGCATTTTCATCGAAAATGTATTTCCACTAGGGTATGTATAATATTAGTATTTATAAAATATTAAATTTATATTAACTATATTTCATTCATTACATTGAAGCTACTTTCTTATAAACACTGTTTAATAATAATTAATATTTTATTTTTTTCAGCTTTACAAAAAAATATTAATAAAAAATTTAAAATAATCGTTTAGAAAAATAAAAAAATTATAATTATTATTAAACAATTGAAACAAATTATTAATATTATTTTTATAATTGTGAATCATTTTGTAAAATAAACCATTTTTATAATGGGTTTGACGGAAATAAAAATATTAGTTGTAAAAACGATTGAACCATATAGCGACGATGCCCCTGTTGAAAAGAACCACGTGGTAAACCGCGGTTTTACCACGTGGTTTACCGCGTGGTTGGTCGTGGTTACCACGTGGTATGGGTGTAAATATGATTTTAGAATAATAGTGTAATGGATGCAAATTCGAACAACTTACAGAATTGCAATAAAGAATTATATGTTTAACCGTATCATTGAAATAAGTAAGGTCAAAAACTTTACGTAGTAAAACTGCGTAGTAAACCACGTAGTAAAACTAAGGTAGTGGTTACAACGTGATGTTACCTGGGTTGTAATTAAATTATTTATTTAAATATTGTAAGATTTTAATTAAATTATATAATTAACAATAACAAAATATATAAGACCAAAAAGTTTCACGCGACATAATCGTGTGGTAAAGCCACGTGGTAGAACCGCGTAGTAAAACCACGTGATAGAAGCTTGTGGTAATCCACGAGGTAATAGACTTTAAAACTATGTGATTTTGTTACATAATTATTGAAATTTCCTTGTCGGAAGAAATACCAAATTGTTAAAAATATATGTTAACAATAATAGTATATCTATATACTTACTTTTGGTCCGTAGAAGTCTAGAAAAATTTTGTTTATATTTTTTTCTCTGTAGTTTTACATGAAATTGAATTAATTGAATGGAAAATATTCTACAGGTACGAACTTTTTAATTATAATAAATACTTAATAGTATAATAACTCTTACAAAATTACGATGCAAAATATTATTACTTCGGAGGATATTATGTCAATTTTTTGATAAAGTAAGTACAAAATTAGTTTTATAAAGAAATTAGATGTATAATTGAAAGATTAATAATGTTAATTGCAATTCGCAAATAAATATTGTATTAATTTACTAATGTAGTGTAATTTGATTGCTAAATCCTTTCTTATCCATAAATACTAAGTATTTTACTACTTGAATTCAACCTGTGCTTTACCACGCGGTTTCAACCCGTGGTTTTATACCACATGGTTTTATCACGTGGTTTTATTACGCGGTGTGCCCTTGTCTGGGATAGTTTAATCTTTTACATTAAGGATAAAAATATAATTTAATTACAATCCTATGAGTAGTCCAAATTCGTATTTTTTACAATTGCCTGCTAAAACAATTTTTACACTTACCACATGGTTTCATACCACGTGGTTTTACTACGAGGTTTACCCTTATCTGGGTTGGTTAAATCTTTTACGTTAAGGATAAAAGTGTAATTTAATTAAAATCCTATAAGTAGTCCACATTCTTTTTTTAGAATATTCTAAAATAATTTTTACCACGCGCTTTTACCACGTGGTTTCACCATACGGTTATATCGCGTGAAACTTTATGGCTTTATATATTTTGTTGTTGCTAATTATATAATTTAATTAAAATATATAATTTAATTACAACCCTGGTAAAATCACTACTGGTTGTAACCACACCTTGTAAACTTTTTGACCTTACTTATTTGAATGATACGGTATTAAATATCTAAATTTTTATTGCAATCCTGTAAGTTGTTCGAATTTGCATCCATTACACTATTATTCTAAAATCATATTTATACCCATACCACGTGGTAACCACGACGAACCACGCGGTAAACCACGTGGTTCTTTTCAACAGGGGCTTCTATGTTAAATGATGAACACATATTAGAATTTAATAACATCCTTAAATCATGTACACCATTCAATATGCAAAAAACTCTTTTAGTTCAAAAACAATATAATATTAACTCAGTTCAAATGAATAATGAATACATTCAATTGTTATTTTCTGGAAAATATGAAAAAGGTCATTGGATTTGTATGTATTACAATAATAGAACGATACACATTTATGATAGTTTAAATGCTAAATATTTGCAAAATGAACATAAAGTATACATCAATAGATTATTTCCAGATAGTCAACAATTAAAAATTGTTTTTGAAACAGTGCAATTTCAAACCAATAGTTATGATTGTGGAATTTTCGCGATAGCTTTTGCTGTCTCTATTGTATTTGATTTATGCCCATGCAGTTTAAACTATGATATTTCCCAAATGCGTTCACATTTACTAAAAATATACGAAACACGTAGTATTACGATGTTTTCAATTTTACAAAATATAAACTATAATATTTCAACAATACCAATCAAAAGATACATGATTCATATCTGTTGTATTGATGAAAAAAAATTGAATTTCAATGTAGCAGAAATAAAAATAATAGAATAAAATTTTCAACAGAAATTTAATTCAGAACAACAAACAATAATGAATTTATATTATAAAGATAAAATCATTTCCGTTGATTCTATTACCCCAATGGAAATAGACTATGAAATACCATCTTATAGTTCATTTTATCAAAAAAATAAAAATAAACAATTTAATGATATAGAAATAAAACAGCTAAAAATAAAACAGCAAACTATGATAAAAAGGCAAACAATTAGCTGTATCGATATAAAAAATGAACGAGAAAAAGAAGCGTTGCATAAAAAAGAAGCTTATATGAGGAGTAAAGATAGTAATGACGGCAAAATAGAAGAAAAAAAATAAAGAGAAAACAGCAAACCATGATGAAAAGACAAAAATAAATAGTGTCGAAATAAAAAATGAACGAGAAAAAGAAGCATTACGAAAAAAGAAGCTTATGTAAATAATAAAAATAGCAACGACGGCAAAATAGAAGAAAAAAAATAAAGAGAAAACAGCATACCATGATGAAAAGACAAAAAATGAATGGTGACGAAATAAAAAATGAACGAGAAAAAGAAGCATTACGAAAAAAAGAAGCTTATGTAAAAAGTAAAAATAGTAATGACGGCAAAATAGAAGAAAAAAAAATAAAGAGAAAACAGCAAACCATGATGAAAAGACAAAAAATAAATGGTGACGAAATAAAAAATGAACGAGAAAAAGAAGCATTACAAAAACAACATATATATTATAATGAAAATACTGATCAATGTAAAAAAAATGAAAAGAAAAAATTAAATGGAAAAATATTAAACGAAAGTAGAAAAAATGATATCGATAAATTAGTATAAAACCATTTACAAAAAAAATTTAAAAAGACGCATATGTATAAAAAATGACAAAGACATGGAAATACCAATCATATTGCTTAAAAAATTAAAAATTGATAAAGAAAAATTTTTTAACGTATATGATAAACCAATTAATACTAAAAAAGGTATAAATTATAAAGAATTAAATAAACGTATTTTAATTAAAAATGAACAAAATGTAAAATTAGTAAGTAAATCCAAAATAATAGGTCGAATAGCAAATGTAGATTTTGATGAAAAAATAATTATTGAAAACAATTTAGGTTATATGTCTGAAACTTGTAAACATTGTAATACTAAACATTTTGTTTTTGAATATACACTAGGTAAAGAATTTTCTAATTGTTGTCACAAAGGAAACGTAGACTTACCGAAAATGCCTCCCTATCCGGAAGAATTAAAGCAATTAGCTACAGGAATATCGGAAGATAGTATTAATTTTCGCAAAAATATTCGGCTATATAATAATGCGTTAGCTTTTGCAAGCTTTGGAGCTAATTTTGATAAGTTATCTGGTAGTGGACCACAAATTCTTAGAATATGTGGTCAAATATATCACAATGTTTTTGCTTTACATCCAAATGAAAATGAAGCTCGAAAATATGGGCAATTGTATGTTCTAGATAATGAATTAGCTGCAGCTGAAAGAAAAAGTTTTAAAAATAATTTAGATACAAAATTAGAATTGTCAAGTAAATTAGATAGCTTAATTAGAAATGTTAATCCTTATGCTAAAGCTTATAAAATGATGTATGAGGTAGAAAAAGAAAAATTAGAATATTAGAAGAAAAATTAGATAAAAATATATATATAATGAAGCTACTTGTAATGAAGTTGCAATGGTATTTGTAGGAAAAAATGGACTGCCTACTTCAGAGCGGGATATAGTTATATATTCAAAATATGACAATCCAATTAGTATTCCTTTAATAAGTAAACACACTGATCCAATGACATACCCACTTATTTATCCAAATGGGGGATATGGATGGATGCCTAATATGAAATGCAAATATAAGAAAAACAATATTTCATGTTTGCAATTTTATAATTACAGACTTTCTATGAGAAATGGATTTAATCCATACCTTAATATGGGAAAAGTTTCTCAACAGTTTACAATTGATGCATTTGTAAAAGTTGAACAATCAAGATTATATTTTGTAAAGAAAAACCAAGATATTTTAAGAAGCGATTATTATAAAGGCGTAATGGATTATTTACACAAGAAAAATGAATCTGAAAATATAAAAATTGGAAAAATGTTTATTTTGGCATCAAATTTTGTTGGAAGTTCAAGATTCCTAAAACAAAATTACATTGACTCAATGAGTATAGTAAATCGTTACGGAAAACCTGACTTATTTATAACAATGACATGTAATCCAAACTGAAAAGAAATAACTGAACATTTAAAAAAATATGAAACTGTAATTGATAGACCAGATTTAGTATTTAAGGTATTTCATTAAAAAAAAGAATTTAAAGAATTGGTAATTAAGCAAGGTGTTTTAGGAAATTGTATCGCCTACACTTATGTTATCGAATTTCAAAAGCGTGGACTTCCTCACATGCATATGCTATAATTTTTAGATCAAAATTATAAAATTAATACTCCCGAAAAAGTAGATGAACTCATAAACGCAGAAATTCCAAACGAAGATATCTATCCACGGTTGTATAATATTGTAAAACAGTTTATGATTCATGGTTCACCTTGCATGAGTAAAGACACAAAAAAATGTACGAAAAATTTTCCAAAAAAATTTAATAACAAAACAACTTTTAATTCATCAGGATATCCATTATATATAAGAAGAAATGATATCAAAAAAATAAATTATAAAGGTAAATACCACAATAGAATAGCTGATAATTGGTTTGTTGTTTCGTATAATCCTTATTTATTGTTAAAATTTAATTGTCACATTAATGTCAAAGTATGCTCAACAGTCCAATGTATAAAATACTTATTTAAATAGTGTTATAAAGGACATGACTGTGCGAACATAGAAATACGTGACACAGGTATCAGATCAAAAGACAGTTCTAATTTAACTCATGATGAAGATATTGAAAGCAATGAATATAATACTATTAGAATACCCTCTACACGAACTTTCACATACCATAATAAGATTAGCTATTCACAATGAAGATGAACAAGAAGTGTATTTTAAAGAAGGAAAAGAAACAGAAATTTAAAAAAAACTGTAGAAACGACATTAACAGCATACTTAAAATTAAATCAAATCGATTCTGATGCACGAAATTATTTATATTCCGAAATACCATTAAATTATGTATTTGATAATAATTCAAAAACATGGAATAAAAGAAAAAAAAACAAAAAAACCTGTATTAAGCAGAATGTATTTAGTGAATCCAAAGGATCGAAAACGATATTTTATAAGATTATTACATTTACATGTCAAAGGAGTATCATCATTTCAGGATTTACGTACTGTTGATGATATAATTTATTCTACATTTTATGAAGCTTCTATAGCTAGACATTTGGTTAATGAAGATAAAGAATGGGACAGATGTTTGGAAGAAGCAACACAATTACACTTTCCTACTGCTCTTTGTGAATTATTTGCATATATTTGTATTTTTCACAATCCTATTAATGCAAGAGATTTGTACGAAAAATAGAAACACTTTTTTTACCACCCAAAATATGAACAACATGCTGATGAAAACCTAGCATTAAACATTATTGATAAGAACCTACAATTGAATGGATATTCTTTAAATAATTTTAATTTACCCGTTATATCTGCATTTATAGAAGATTATGCTGATAAATCAACAACACATAACAAAAGTTGCACATTTACTGAAATAAACGTCAAAGAAAATTCTTTAAAAAATCATAACAAAGACATTTTCGATACTATCGTGCAACATTTAAAAATTGAAGACAAAAAAAGCTTTTTTATTGATGGACCAGGAGGAAGTGGGAAAAGCTGTTTACTTAATGTTCTAATAGACTATCTTAAATTCTCAAACATTTCATTTTTATGTGTTGCTTGGACAGGGATTGCAGCAAATTTATTACATAACGGGAAAACAGTACACACAACATTTAAACTACCACTTAATATCATAGAATGTACTATATGTAATATTAAATCTAATTCAATAGATGGTAAAAATTTAAAAGAAGTTCAAATTATAATATGGGATGAAATATCTATGACATCGAAATATGCTTTTGAAGCAGTCAATCGCCTATTTCAAGATATATGTAATAATAAAAAAATATTTGGTGGTAAAATGTTGGTTGTTTCAGGCGATTTTAGGCAAACATTACCAGTTATATGACATGGTAGTCGTACTGAAGTTATTGAAAATTCAGTTAAAAACAGTTACTTGGCCGAATTTTATACGTTTGACACTAAATGAAAATCTTCGAGTGACAGATAATGACAATTATTTTAGACAATGGTTATTAAATGTAGGTGAAGGTAAACGTTTAAATATGTATGAAGAAGAAAATGAACTGCTTGAAATCCCTCTTGATTTAATAACAAAAGAAAATGATATCATTGCAGAAATTTTTGGAAACGAAATAAAAATATATGATAAAGATTTAAATGATAAAGTTATATTAGCCTTCACCAACAACGACGTAATTGAAATAAATAATAAAATTTTGGCTATAATGGAAGGGCAAATTATTGAATACTTAAGTGTAGATACAGCAGAAGATGATAATGGAGAAAACTTAGATGTCATGTTACCTACAGAATTTCTTAATTCCCTTACACCTAATGGACTTCCTCTACATAAATTACAATTAAAAGTAGGTGCAATAGTAATTCTTCTAAGAAATTTAAATGTGAATGAAGGTCTTTGTAATGGAACAAGATTATTAGTAATAAAACTTATGAAACATTTAATTAAAGCAGAAATTATAAGCGGAAAAAAATTGGAAAATTAGTTTTAATACCAAGAATCACTTTGTCACCATCTAAAGAAGATATACCATTCAACATGCGCAGAAAACAATTTCCCATTAGATTAGGTTTTGCAATGACTATTAACAAATCACAAGGACAGTCATACAAACAAGTTGGTATCTATTTACCATCTCCAATTTTTAGCCATGGTCAATTATACGTAGCTCTTTCAAGAGCTAAAAGTAGAAAAAATTTAAAAATATTACTGTTAAACAATGCAAAAATAGAAAATGATACATTAAAAAATAAAATCAAAATTTACACTAACAATCTAGTGTTTAAAAAAGTATTGTAAATGTGTAGACGAAAATTTATACACATTTTATATAAATTTTATAAATAAATAAAAATGGAAGTATGAAAAAAAACATTAAAATATTACAACTATTGAATGATTAAAGTGAATATGCAAAATAATTAATAATTGTTTGCGCTGAAAATCATTAAAATACAATTGAAAATCGGCTGCAACATATCATATTGTAAATGACAAATCATTACATTAGTTATAACAAATAAAAAAAATGAAATATAAGAAAAATCCATTGAATTATTACTACTACTGAATCATTAAAATAAATATGTAAAATAATTGATAATAGCCTACCGTTCGACAAAACTTACAGACTTCAAAAAACAATCAGAGTTTCCCAAAATCCAACGACCGAAAGTTTAATTCTTATAATAACGTATAAACAGGTATTTAAAATTATTATTTAAAAACTTAAATTTGTTAAACTTTTACAAGTAGAATTATATTTGCATATATCATGTATAAAATATTTCGACAGAGCCGCCATTTAGATACAATCACTCACCCAACGTGCGTAAAAAATGATTTTCATAACACTCAATTTTATAATAACAATTACTATACAGATTCTATTAAATACCAAAATTTTTAAATATGCATTATAAAAACCATCACTTTGAAATAATACTACATTCACATACAAATTAAAACCATATATAACACAACGACAGTATTTTATACCACTTTATAAAAAATGTTACCACCGCCATTAAAGAAAAATATAATTTATGATAGTATATAACATGCTTATATTTTATGTATTCTGTAAACACATTATATTACATCAATTTATTTAAAATTACGATACCCCCCCAAATGGAAATTATTTTATGTGTGTGCATTTTAAATATATTAAATATATGGACATATTTCACTTTCTTTCTGAACACACGCACGCACACCTTCTTTATAATAACCTATAATGATTATTTTTACACAGACACAATATATATATACTTATTTTTTACTCTTTGTCATATTTATTTTCTTTCTGTATTTAATTCTATCATTATTAGCGTCAAAATTTAACAGTATACTTTTCTTTCCTTAACTTACACTGTTACAGAGCCCTTATTATGTTACTATTAAATGGATCATGCATTGAAAAAATATATGATTCTTGAAATGTATACCTTACCAGCACATCCTCGCCGTAAGAGTCGAATACAATATTCATATGTTGGCTAACGCTGGAAGCATAAATATATTTTACGGAGCGTGTGTTACAACTATACACGAAAAATCTAAATGACTTCAGTACAACATGTCTAATCCTCTTCGCAATGCGCAAATTATCATTGTTGTTGTTAAGGGTAGCGTACGGTTATAAAAATATTTTTGTAATTTTTATAAAATATTATGTGAAATGTCATGTTTATAAAATATATTATAAAAAATATTCTTTTTTGATGATTTTTAACACATTCATTAAGTAAAATATTAAAATATTATCAAAAATAGGCTTAAAACAGGTGCAAATACAAAAAACTCCTTGCAGGATAAAAGTTGTTGAAGGGCTTTAATCCAAGAAAATTTAAATTTATATGCATATAAACTTCAACTTTACACAGCGAATTTGGTGTATCTATAAAAATGCAATTTCTGCCTTGATAAACCCAATTGGTTTACTAATTATTTAAAAAATGTAATGTTTTTCATTTAAAAAATGAACATAAAAATGTCACATTTAACTTTAAAGAAAAAAGGCTGTGTAACTATTTTACATATACTCATCTAAAATAAACACGATCAAAATACAACCGAGTGAGCGTTAGCGAGCGAGGTATCTGTTGCTAGTTATGGATTAAAACGCAAATTTTGAAAGAGGGTGCAAATTACGAATTACGGGAGAAATGGAAGAAACAGGTTTTTATTTATATGCCACTAAAATGATATATAAATAGTTCTTTAAAATTAATACAAAAATTTATTTATTTAAGAAGAAAGTTTTATTACTCTAAAAGTACAAAATGTTAATGACATAGAACTTTTGGCGATTATCCTTCGTCATTAAATAAATTAATTTTAGGAGATAAAGTTCTATTTAGATCCGTTTAAAATAATCCAAAATTTTAATAAGTTTTTACTAAATACTACAATTAAGTATATGCACTTTACTATTTTTGGTAAGTTAATTTTTCATTAACATTTATAATTATTAAAATATAAATTTAAGCTTTATAAGAATTCATATAGTTTAAAATTTACAGTTAAAATTTAATATGTCTCTATTATTTTTACTATTTTCATTCTGATTTCATTACACTAAAGTTTGGTAAAAACTTTTATTTATAAATTATAATCGTATTTAAAAAAAAATTAAATTTTTGTTATAAACGCAATGCACTATAACAGTACCTCCAAGGTGTTGTGTGAATCTGTTTAATTTCTAAGGTGTCCATGGTAGTGAAAAAATAATACAATTTAAAACATTATTTTAAATAAATTTATTACGAAAACCCTTTTTCGAAATTAAAAATTGGGGGCTGGCGCGCGAAGCGCGCAGGGGGGCGAAGCCTTTAGTTTCACCAACGTTTACTAAAAACGAGGATTAATGAACATAAAAAGAATAACAATACTGATTCAGTTATTAATCAACATATGGTTTTAAATAAACGTGAATTTGATTGGGATGGTGTTAAAATTGTCGATAGGGAGATCATTTATAAATAGCGTCTTATTGCGGAAATGTTACACATTAAACTTGATGTTAATAATATTAATAAGAAAGACGATATTAGATTTTTAAATAGCTCTTATTTCCCGGTTCTCAGAAATTTAAATGCCTGATTTGACAGTTGTACAATGTTTACGTTACACTACCTTTGGCGATATATATATATATATATATAAATACACCGAGTTTTGCTTATGTTGACTGTTTATCTAACCGCTTGACGTATCGGTTATCCGATTATAAAAAAGGTATTTTTTATATCTAAGTTTTTCAATATTGTTTGTGCGTTCTGTTAATTTGTTATTTGTGTGTTATCAATAAAATAGCCTGAAGAGGTTGGCAGACCACGCCAACGAAACGTCGCTTGGAAGAAAACTTTTTGTTTTTTTTCTTTTCCTTCGCCTCCGTCAGATCGACAAAATTCCTACTAAATACCTCATTATTTATAATAAATTATTGATTTGTATTTAAAAATTTATATGTCAATAACGCTATAACTCAACCACAGTCTTTACTGTCCATAAAAAGAATATAATGGCGATAATTCAACCATAAATTAAATGTTTTAATGAATATAACAAAAATTGTTTATTATTTGTAGTTAATTATTAATCAAATATTTCTGTATATACTATATGTTTTGTAAAGATTTTTGGTTCATTATTTATTTTTCTCCTTTTATTTTTATAATTGTCAGTATCATCTTTAATTTTATAAATTAATTTATTATTTATTCATATTTTTAAACAGTTTTTTGAAGTCGCTCTTGATAAAGCAACATATAATTACCCACGACTGAAAACAGGTGTATTTAAATACAATCCAACTTTATTAAATGATTGCCCTTGAGCTTTATTTATAGTCATAGCGAAACCTATCCGTATTGGAAAATGTCTTCTTACCATTTCAAAAGGAACTTCTTCTAACGATGGTTTTAAGTCAATACGTGGCAAAAAAATTATTTTGCCAGAATTTGTCCCGGTGATAATTTCTGCAGTTATTATATATTGTTTCATTTTTTTTATTATTAAACTTGTTCCATTTCAAAGACCATGAGAAATATTTAAATTTCTTAAACAACTAATAATTGTACCTTTTAATATTAGTTTGTGAGGAGGTAATCCATTTGGCGTTATCGAATTTGAAAATTCGGTAGGTATTGATTCAGCCAATTTATCATTGTTGTCATTTTGAATTCTATCATCACTGTAGTATACACATATTTCTTCGTTTATTTTTTCAACTATATTATTATTAATTTTTAATATATCTGAATTTAAAGGAGATTATATCACTTTTTCTTTTAATGTTGAATCTGTGGCATCTATGTTGTGACCGAAAATTTCTGTTATCAAGTCAGATGTACAAAGATCTTTTGGAATTTAACATTATTTTCTAATTCGAATTTTGTGGCATTTTTATTTTTTCCTATTTCAAGTAACAATTTTTTAAATTTATGATCTGAATTTTGTAATCTTGGATTTTCACATAGTGAATGTTTTGAGAAATATGACCACAAATAACTACTTTTTACACAAGACTCTATTATTTTCGTATGGTTTCCGTGTCGTACTATTGAAAGAGTTTGTCTGAAATCACCTGATGTTACGACTACTTTCCCTCTAAGTGGCATAGAATTTTTACAAATATCTTGAAAAAATTTATCAATTGTTTCGAAAGCATATTTTGATACGATTGATATTTCATATAATGATTTTTATATTTTTTAAAAATATGCCATGTTTAGAATTTGGATTAATATTACAAGTTGTTTCTTCATTACTATGTAGTGGTAATTTAAATATACTACGAAAAGTTCTACCGTTGACTAATAAATTAGCAGCGATACCAGTCCATGCCATTTTGTTATCATTGGTATTTTTATTGACATTAGATATTCAATAATTACGTTATGTAAATAACTTACCACTACCACCAGGACCATCGATGAAATACAAAGATTTTCCCGAATTGTTAATAGTTGCATCGATAACTAATTTAAAAATATGTTTTTGATCAGTTGTTAATTGCTGCTTCAGTTAAGCATTTATCCGACTCATCGTCAGTACTAATTAAACCTTTTGTTATGCAAACATCTTCGAATTTTTCATAAACTACATTATCTACTGTACGAACGTCTTTAAAAGATTTAGCACCTCGAACATGTAGTAATAAGAGTCGTAAAAAGTATGTTTCACGTTTATTTGGATTTACAAAATACATTCAACTGATGATAGGTTTTGTAACTTTTTTTTCTTGGCTGATATCTCTTGTTTCGTTTATCAAAAACATATTGATGAGGAATTTTCCTGATATAAATATTATCTTGCGTTTTCATCTTGTTCATTTAATTTCAACCAAGATGTTAATGTTGTATCAACATTTTTATCAAGTATTGCATTCTCATAAACTTCTTTAAAATATACATTCTGTTCATATTCATTGTGAACAGCTAATCTGTAAATTTTATATGATTGTTTGTACAATTTATACTCTAAAATACGATACATTGATTCTGGTGCACATACATATCTTGTAGAAATATGTTGTGTTATTTCATCATAATTGTATGTTTTATCATCTTCGTTCATATTATTTTCTTCATTTGTATTAAATTTTGTTGTAAATTTGACAAAAGCAGTATCTGGTCCTTTGTGAATATATTTAAATAAATATTTAATAGCTTTTATTGTACTACAAATTTCTACATTTATATGGCATTCTAACAATAATAATATATATGGATTGTATGGTACAACAAAACTATTGTCCGCAATTTTAGTTTTTGAATATGTTATTTGAACGCCATTATTTCTACGTGGATATATAGGATAGTTATCTGCATTATATTGTGTCTTAGTTGCAAATGGTTTTGGAAAATTTTTGATGCAATATGTTTTATCTTCACTCATACAAATACAGTTTATGTTTTGTTTACGACATGAACCGTGTATCATATTATTTTTTTACTATTTTGTATAATCTAGGATATTTTTTTCATCAGATATTTCAGCACTTATAATTTTATTAATTTCATCAGTATCACGAAATTTGTCGTGTCCATATAACCAAATTAGTTTATAAATATGCGGTAATCCACACTTTTGAAATTCTATAACATAAATAAATCCTTTAATGTGTCCAAATATGTTGTTTTTTAAAATTTTATTTTTTAAAATTTTAACTTTTTCGTGGAATACTCTTGATATTAAATCTGGATGATCTAAAGTTGTTTCGAATGGTTTTAAATTTTCTTTAATTTCTTTCCAGTTAGGATTACGCGTCATTGTTAAAAATAGATCAGGTTTCCCATCATTTTGTAGTTGAGTCATTGCATCTAAATAATTTTGTTGTGTGACTCGAGAACTTCCTATGTAAGATGATGGAAGAATTACCACTTCTCCAATTTGAGATTGAATAAATTGAATAAATTGTTTTTATTAAATATGTGGTCCATTAATCCTCTATACATTTCAGTGCGTAATTGTGCTTGATTTTTGCGTAAATAACATAATCGACTTCCTTCAATTCTTGTCCATACATCAACAATAAAATTGTTCAGACAAATTTTTTAAATTCAAACATGGATTAAAGTCATTTTGAATACTCAATTTATAAGAATAATATTGAAGCATAGATATATTTGTATTTTATTAGAATTATATGAACTTTTCATGTAAGGACTCCATCCATACTTTCCATATGGAAATATTAAAGGCTAAACTATGGGATCTAGATGTTTATTAAGTATATTTATTTTTTGTGGTTTATCACTTTTTGGATAAATACAAATATCACGATCAATAGGTGGTTCACCATTATTTCCTACATATATGACAGCCACTTCATTACATGTTGCAAAATAAGATTTATTTACATGAGTATTATCTCTTGTTATTGACATGTATACTTCTTGTTGTAGAACATTCTTATTTTTTGTTTTATTCATTTCTTTTTTTTCTATTTCATGCATCATTTTATATGCTTGTGCATAAACATTGTTTGACGATAAAAAATCATTTAGAATACTTAATACGTTTATACTAGCTTTTTCAATTTTGTAATTATTTGCTCTATAAATATTTGCAATTTCATTATCTATAATGTACAATTGATTATATTTGGGCACTTCATTTTCATTCGGATGTAGAGCATCTGAGTTGTGGTATACTTGTCCACATACTTTAATACCTTGTGGTCCAGCTGATTTAAAATGTATTAACTTTGCACCGAAACTGGCGAATGCAAATGAAGTATTATACTGTCGAATATTTTTTTTATAGCTAATACTTATTAAATTATTGCTAAACAATAAATTTTTTTTAATTTCTGGATATAATTCATTATCTAATGATACTTTATTCTTATGACAGCAATGAACAAATGTTTTATCATAAGATACTTAACAGGCAAAATATTTTACTTTACAAAATTGGCATTCATTGTTTAATTGGCCTAAATAATTTGTTTTAATAAGATCTTCGTTAAATGTAAAATTTGGAATCAAACCTTTTTTTAATATATTAATATTTTTGTCTTCAATATTATTTTTGTTGACTATTTCTTGTTTTCGTTTTCTGTCAATACTTATTTTTACAGTATCTTTGTTTTTAATTCTTCTTTATAATTTTGAGATTCTTCTATTACATTTTCTTTCGATATTGTATATTGTTTCAATATTTTATTCCAAACCTTGTTTTAATCGCGAGCGAAGCGAGCGTTATTGGCTAGTGTACATTAAAATTTTAACTTGTATGAAATTGTCCATACTTTTAAAAATATGTTTATTCCATTAAA
The DNA here is from genome assembly GCA_026168455.1 of Theocolax elegans. Classification (NCBI taxonomy): domain Eukaryota; kingdom Metazoa; phylum Arthropoda; class Insecta; order Hymenoptera; family Cerocephalidae; genus Theocolax; species Theocolax elegans. Next base: position 5,592,299 of record CM047429.1, read on the forward strand.
ATTAATACCATTAAAATAAATTCTAATTGGGTTTTTTGAAATGTCTACAAATATGTTTTTGTTATCTTTGTAACTGTTTGTGAATGTAGCATTGAGAATAGACTGAGAAATGATAGATAATGAAAGTTAAGCAGCATTGACTGCGGTTAATAAGTGGATGGGTGAATAACTAACATAAACAGAAAAATGTGTAATACTTTTTTTTATTTATTTTATGTTTTTTCGACAATTTCATTTGTTTTTACCTAATTTTTTTAGAGAATTATCTAAAAAAATTTGTTTTATATATTTTTTTAGAGAAATCAGTACTGAATCAGCGTGAATTATTTTAACAGGGTATTGTTTTGACACTGATTCTGAATTGATTGAATACTGAATTTTTAAGGGCACAATGCCCTTCTTCAATTGAATAATTTCAAAATTGATACAGTGCTGATTCCATAATGTTAAAACATTGATTCATTACTGATTATGTACTAATTCAGCAAGAAATCAGTTTTGCGTTTTGGTGAGAACTTACTACTGAGTCAGTATTGATTTTGATCAATATCAGTAGCTATTATTTATTAATTCCATAATGATTTCATCACAGAATCAATACTGAATCAATAGGAACTTTTTCAACGGGGCTTACACATGAAAAGATATATATACCGTCGGTTTAACTGATTGTCAGTTGTAATGAATAACTACTACACGTTAAACGTGTTTTTAAAAGTCTGAAATGTAGCTCTTAAGTGTATCTTTTATATATACCAAGTCAGGTAAAAAAGATTTTTTCTTTTTTTGTTAGCTTCTCAAAAAACATCATTTAGCTTGTAATTGTAATTTTTCAATTTTATTTATGTATCTACTTTTGTGTCCAATAAAACTAGAACCTGAAGAGGTTGACAAACCTAGCCAACGAAACGTTGTTTTTTAAAAACAAATTGGTGTTTTATTATCCTACACCTATAGTTTTTTTATTCAAATAATAAAAGTTAATTTAAATATTGCAAATATTTTTCGAAACATTCTCAAGTGGTTGAGTACCGAATGATTTATAGGTTCACCATAAATTTACAATATATTAGTAATATATGGGTAAAATATAGGCTTTATGCAGTCATTAGCAATCTTTCGGTCAAACTTTATCCATACTTTCTCCACACTTTATTAATTCTTCTGCCTAAGATTTAACGGTGAATAGTATTACTTCTAATAATCTTTAAATAAATTTTCTGAATACTTTAGTAATATTCCTGCCAAACTATTTGCAATGATTGGCAATACTTCTGCCAAATTTCGGCTACCTTCTCTAATACACTGTAGTAATACTTTGGTTAAACCTTTTGCACTGTCAGCAATATTTCTTCCAAACAGCATCTACATTTTCGCCGGTGTTTTGGAATTATCATTCCAAATATTTAGACAAGCTATTGGCATTATGTTGGCAGAATATTAGAATATATTAGAAATATATTGGTAAGATGTGGTAGTATATTATTAATCATATTATTCTATATTTTGCTGTTGATTTACGTATTCAATTAACAGAGAATATAATAGTCATTTAAGTTGTGTTGAATTCTAATTGGCTTAACAGTTGGCGCTTGACTTTAGTGTCTATGTATTTCAATGAAAATATCTGATTCTTAATTGAGAAGATAATGCTATTTTAACAAGCTTAAAGAAACATATGTGATAGAATCAATGTTATACTTCTTGAACAATATTTGTAAAAGTTTCTTGGATCATTTTTCTTACCTTATAGATATAATTTTATTGGTTGTGATGTTATATATGCATTTTGGAATTTAAATATATGTTTACAAACCCAATAGCTTATATTGCCAATTATGCATTTTTCGAAGTTCTAAAATGTATTTACAAGCTTAGTTTACGATGCACATGGTGCAAAATTTTAAGAATTATTGAATTGATTGGACTGGATCCACCATCAATGGGAACAATTGTTACAGTTATAGTTTAACAAGCATTAAGTTGTGTTTATATTAATTTTGTGAATTTAGCTTTTTTAAATACGTATAAGTCAATCTCTTAGCTGCTCTTAATTACAGACAGTCAAAACTTCACAAAACATCAATATTAAATATATTTGCAATTATCAGCATTAAAACTTCTTAATTGTTTACTCAATTATTACTTAAGATATGTTTTTAAAAAAAATCAAAACGTCAAGCCCTTCCTTATGTTTTTAGCTATCCGTATGAATTTTTTCAGATTTTTAATGCAATATTTTAGATCCAGTTTTTGGGTTGGAAGGTGCAGGTTCTTGTAATTTGGGTGCGACATCTCGTTAATAGCGGGTCGTGATCATATTCATTGACATTCAGTCAAGTACCATTTTATGATATCAGTATGCTCTAATCGATTCTAATAACTTTCTTCGATATTTGTTTGTTTTTAAAAGAAAGTAAGAGCATAATTAAAAGTGTCTCAAATTTTAATTTGTTAAAAAATTTAAGAAAACATCTGAATTATTTTAAGAAGAATGGTATAATATAGTATATGGAAAGTTACATCTCACACACAGAAATATGGTTCTTGTAATTTATTATTTTTGCTAATTTTAAGGGTCCGTATTAGTGCGCAACCCTGATAGGGATTGAGAAAGAGGTCCCAGAGTAAACCGCCAGGAAGAAGTTTTGCAATGTTTTGCTGATGATCCTACTACAAGTCTTGGGCGGACTGCCAGAAGACTTGATATGAGTTATAATACTGTTCAGCGCATTATGAAGGAGGATCATCAGCATGACTACAAATATAGAAAAGTGCAAGAACTTCGTAGGTATTTTCTTTTTACAGTACTGATTAAATTAATTTCTCAAAAATAATATAGATTATTACTTCATCAATTTTTCAATTTTTAAATAACGCGTTTTCATAAATTTTAAGTGAGAATATAACAAATAAATGCTGTACTTTATTAACTCATTTTAATATACAATTTTGCGTCACTTTCTTAGTTCCTGGCGATTATGATAGACGATTAGTCTATTGCACCGAGTTTGTGGAGCAGTTCGAGGCCGACAATAACATCACGCATCGCATTCTATGGACTGACGAGCCTTCGTATGGTCGGAATGGTCTATTTAATACTCACAATGAGTACTATTGGGCCCACGAAAATCCGCATTGTAAGCGTGAAGGTAAATGTTAACACAATTATTTTCTGATATTTAATTTCTATACCAAGTGACAATTTAGGGACAATACATTCAACGATAAGAATTGAAATATCGTTGAATCTAGATTAATTAATTAATTTGATGAATTAAGCACATATAACAAACTCGACGAATTTAGATTACTAGAATGTATAAAAATCGTATGGTCAAATCAGAATTTTGATATGTGCAATATTTAAAAATATAAATAAACTACTATTGAGAAAGTAACATTTTGCAAAATATTTGATAATTCCTCATTCAGTAGATGAAATTAAGTGAATCTAGACCAGTACCGTAAAGATTCATTATTTAGCAATTCAATTATTAATGATTTTAAATTATAAGAAATCGTAAATTTCTCATTTAATTAATATTTGGTAAACAAAAATTGGTTGCAAATGCATACGTAACATGTCAAACCTATTGATAATATTTTGGCAACACAAACGGCCCCACAACCGTAATTATATTAAAGTCTGGGATAAATAAGGATGGTTTTTTTTAATTATCCGCGGCAGGTCCAAATATTTCAGTATTTTGTGACGTTGTAGTTCCACTACAAGTCACATTAAATCAAAGTTAACAATTAACAAAGGTATAGCACCAACGAAGCTTACTATGTGAAGTAAGCGTGCTATACTACAAACTTATACACATATGCGAATGTGTAAAATGATAGAAGCTTACTATGCGATGTAAGCATGTTCAGTACCAAGTAGAGGAGGTGCGACTCCTAATACCTCACAATAGCACATACACACACACTGCTCCGTTGATCCAGCGATTATGGTACCTCCATGTACCATAAGTCAATTAAGTCCCTCCAGCATTCCCTCCTTGTCCCATCGACTCCATGTAGTCATACCCAAGAGAAAATTTAGACCTCCAGCCGTTGTTCAGGAAGGAATCACATTGCGTGGAATCGAGTGACCAGCGTTGATTCCAGTACCTGTAAAGGTAACTTATAAATCTCCGCATCGAGAGTTACGAAGTATATAGCGACTGACCACCGAGTTTTCTGGTACCCTCGAGCAGCTTGTAAAAATACGTGTGCTGATTAAGTGATCCAGGAGACGACCGTCCAGGTGAGGCATGCCACCGTTCCTCTTATCCAGCTCCCAACAAAGTGTGTGTGCGCGACGCGAATAACGGCACGAGGCGGCCCGTATGTACGCGCGAACGAGCGACCGCGGCCAATGTGTCTGGTGAAATCTAAATTGTATACCTGTGGGGTTCGGTAACAAAGTTACGTACTTTGTTCATTTTTGGAGATTATTAAGTGCCGAATAAATATACTTTCTATTCTTTTAATTTTTGTTGTTGATTTCCGCCCTAATCCCCAACGGACTCGTCACATGGCGACCGTGACATTTATTGTATTATTCGTAATCATGGACTTGCGGGATTTTTAAATTTTCGTTTCGCTATATTGTCACACACAGAAGGAGCGTCGAAAGTGGTATTGACGGCTATTTTGAATTTCGACCACGTGTAGCCAAAAATTGATTTTTCAACGTAATTCAATTTTGGTTTATTTTAAATTCTGTTTGGTGTTGTAGAATCTACAAAAATTGGTGAGTCGGTTCCATATTATTTGGTTTTGAGATTTTCTTTTGCAATGGAATGCACTTAGTTTTTTTTGCCAGTAATTAATGTACTTTTTGTTCATCATTTTACAATTAACTTTTTCCCCTCTAGTTCTCTCGACAAATTTGAATATATAAATAACATAATTTTTAAAAGGGGATATAATAATTAATTAATAATTAATTAAAATTGGTAACGCAGGAAAGTTGTAAAATAATTGAATTTTCACGTACATATAGGTAATACGTATATGTGTTATAAGCTACGTTCTATCTTTCCTTGATATTAACATTAAATGTATATTGTTCTTAAATTATACAGTGTAAATAACAATTACAAGTGTTAACTTACAGTATTGTCAACAAGTAAAGTGATTTATAACAAGTATTAAAAGAGCCGCGGTGGCTCATGGGTAGAGCTTCCGACTCTCACACCGAGGTACGATCCCAGACGTGTACCTCTGAAAATTTTTTCATGTGCATTTTTCGAACACCGCGACTCAGTGGCTCGGCGTGTCACTATAATGTGACGCCAGTTCAGGTGCGCGTGCGTTTCGTGCACTTGTCAGTGCATGAGAGGCACGGGCGTCTGAACTATAGGGAACGTTAGGGATGCGAAGATGTAAAGAGGAGCGCGGTGGTTCCATCGGGAGGACAGGAAACTGTAATTATTAGACTAATTACAGTGACCGATGATATCTTCCGATGGACACAAGCACCACTGTTTCAACTACATGTGCTTTGATTACAGACACACCGTTCACCTCCGTCGCTGATTAGCCCTGGCAGCATAAATAGAGTGACGTTAAATAACAAAAAAACAAACAAAAAAAAAAATAACAAGTATTACAGTTATTTTAATTTTTGTCGCGAAAGTATTTTTGTCAAAAATTTTGTTTATAAACAAATTGCATTTTTTATGTCAAATAAGTACTCTTCGAGTTAATTAGAACCTGTAACCACCAAAATAATAATTAATTTCATTTATTTTAGTACAAAAATCAACCCTTTAAGTATTGAGAACGATAGCCAACCAAGTGTATATTTAAGTAGACAATATTAATATATTGCTAATAAGTTGCTTCAAGCTTGGTTAACTTTGTATAAACATTAATAATCAATATTTGATTATTATTTTGCATAATATTTATAGCTTTTCAAGAGTCGTCTATCCTCAAGCACCATTTCTAACCCTCCATCAAGCACACAAAACATAATATTACCTACATATTCCCTTTGCTTTGAACATTTCAAGCTTCGCCTCTACACATATGACTTAATGATTTTTCTGTAGAGAAAATAGTAAAGAGATCATTGCTTTTGGAATGCCAGGACGGGGTCTACATCAATTCAAAACAATGCCTTACGGCTTGGCAAACGCTCCAGCTACCTATCAAAAGATAATAGAAAAATTAATCATACCAGATTCGGAACCACATATTTTTGTACATCTAGGTGACATAATCATCGTTACCCAATCGTTTAAAGGTCACGTGTTTTGATTCAAAAGGTATTGACAGCGTTAAAAGCAGCAAATTTACAACTTAATCGAAAAATCAAAATTTTGCTGTGCAGAAGTAAAATATCTCGGTTATATTGTAAACGAACATGGCTTATATACTTATCTCGATAAAATTAAACCCATTGTAGAGTATCCAGCACCCAAAAACCTCAAGCAATTGCGCAGATTCCTAGGAATGATCGGATGGTATTCCCGATTTATTTCCAATCTAGCAGAAATTAAATCCCCCCCCCCCCCACAGAGTTGAGGGGAAAAAGTGTTCGTTGGCACTGGTATGCAGAACAATAGAGACCCTTTGATAAGCTCAAAACAGCTCTCACTCAAGCACTCATTCTAGCACGTCCTGATTTAACATTTCGATTTACTCTGCAAACAGACGCAAGCAATCATGCGATAGCAGGTGTGCATACGCAAGTAATAGATGGGGAGGAACACCCAATCTACTATGTGAGTAGAACCATGACCAAAGCCGAAATGTCGGATTGCGAAAGGGTTGCTAGTGACAGAGCACCCATTCTTGAAGAAGATGGAGCTCAGTCACCAAGTGGTCTGTCTAGGAACTCGCCAATGAGTACTGCACAAAGCCCAAGGTTAGCTTCAACAGGTGCTATACCTAAACGGTTTGATGAGGTATCGGCAGCGAACACGACCACGACTGCAATCCCTTATATTCCTGTTTCTGTGGCTGCAACCTTATGTACGACCACTACGTCGAAGGTTACGACCGTGACGACTGCTCACCTCGGAGGTTTTTATGTACCCGCATATTACCTCCCAATTGGGGATCAGAGAAACAGCGGACATCATGGCACTGGAGTGAGTGAAGTGCCAACACAACATTCTGACTAGGGTTTGCAGGCTGGAGCCGCCCGCCGTACGTCACGAGGATACACCTCTAGACAATTCGACAACAGGCAATCCGAGGCTAACACAACCGAACGTCAATCTGTTGATGAAAGGAATGGCTATGACCTTCCTAATGACGTCAGCGTTCAATCTTACGAAAAACCGATGTTTGAACCCAGATGTCGTGATACCTCTTCTAAGACTTGTGAGGGACAAGATACAAGAGAGAGGCGTGAGTACACGACTCCAAACAGAAAGCCACGACATCATCGTTCTGTGAGTAGAGCCTCAAGCAACGATGAACGTCGTGAGAGCTGTACGGAGAGACGTATTCAGAAACATCATTCTAACCGTAAACTCGACGACCAAGCACAGCTGGAAATTCCGGAGCAAGTTCACAAAGAAAGGTCGGACAGACGTAGAGAACGCCTCGAGAAAAGCGTGCTGTGGCTACCTGCGATCAATGTACTCAGACCGATTCGTCCGATGGGTATCAGTCTGATCGCGAACCTACTCGTAGGAGATCCGATTCTCGTAGGGCGGCTGCAGGCCGACAAGAGAATAAGAATCCTTCTACCAGTAGACGTAGGAGTTCCTGGATGGATAATGGAGATGACCGTCGGGAAAGAGACTCCTACGAGGCCATACCAAGGTATCGTGAAGACGATAACCGAACGCACGATCGGACAGGGTGCGCACGAGAGCTGCGTATGTGGAACACGTCCTTTGATGGTGAGACCAAAAAGGACGCGGAAGAGTTCCTGAACCATTTACGCGACTTCAGAAATGACAACGAGTTCTCAGCAGGATGTTCAGTGCCCTGCCTAATGTGTTCTCAAAATCAGCTCTGTTCTGGTATATAACAGTTCAGCCATCTCTCCCAGATTGGCGTGAATTTGAGATCGAGTTCCTAAATGAGTATGGCCATATCATAAATGACGAAGATTTACTCCTGGAACTTCGATCAAGAACACAAAATGAGGGGGAAAAGGCTACGACGTTCTTGAAATGTTTCAGAGCAATCGGTAAATAAGTTCAAATGCCCTCCCTCATTAGAACAACAGGTGAAGATGGCCGACTCGCAGATGAGGCCAGATTACCGTAGGTACGTACCAGTACGACAAATCAGGAATTTTTCTGATTTGACAAGCTACGGTAAAGAGTACGAGCAGCACCTAACATGGGATATGAAATTCTCCAGTTCCAACGTTAAGCGCGAGAAGCTAGTACCAGAAGCTTTTCCGTAACAGTGTGGTGGAGTACGAGTTTCGGGTAAAGTGGCGACTGTTACCGAAAAGAGTAAGGATGAGTCTTCTCGTACGGATAAACAGTCGTTTAAGAAAACTATGTTATGGCGTGAACCGCACGGCCGTTATACATATAGCTTATATATAGTATGTAGTACCGATAGCGGCCGTAAGGTGGCTACCCCCTTATCGAGCCGTTCTCGTTATCAAGATAAGCGAGCGCCGTTATAAGTATTGGCCAGTTCGAGTGTACAGCAGCTCGCCTTCTCCCACTGCGGGAGTACCCCACCTTTCGGGGCAATTACTGTACCATCTCTACAGTTCTTGAATAAAGGCGAATTTAAATTAAAATCACTTGTTGGTCATAATTATTAGCACCTTCTCCCTATCCCATCCATACCGTACAAGCTCACCGAGGCGATTACATCAGGCTCTCCCTCAAGACTTCGCCGCCCGGATCACCTTGGAGTACCGGAATCGGACCGCCGCTGCCCAGACCACCCACAAGGAAGACCAGACTACTCGGACCGCCAGCAACAGCAGTATCCAGACGGAACGAGCACTACACCGACTCACTCCTCTCAACAGCGCGGTACGACTTACATCCCGCTGCCACCTGCAGGGCGTCTCCCTCTTCGTCTGAGAACAACTCGCCGTTAAAGCGGCTCGTGCCTGGGTTGGTTCACCTTGACCAACCCTACTAAGAACTTCATAAAGTGAGCGGGGCTCACCGGCGGTCATGCGACCGTCCGACTCTGGCCATGAGTTTCTCGAGGCCAGAGCCAGGCTCGTAGAGAGCTAGTTGAAGGGTTAGTGCTGTGTCCTCCCTCAGCCAACGCAGAAGCCACTACGAGAGCGGCGCAGCGGACCAGCATCTACTCGGCCTTCCTGGCCGACATACCGTCGACACCGGACTCGCCAGCGTCACCCGACGCACCGGCTTACGACAACTATTAAGAAGAAGAGCAAGAAAAGTGCGAAAAATTCGCCAAACTCTTCTTCATGCGAATACGAAGCAGCCGCTATGTACGGTACTTCCAACGTTGCTAATAGTTTTCAGAAACGCTACGGCAAATCGAATAATGGAGTGAGTGCCCGCAATTCGAAATCCGTATCGTACGTGCCTGTTTCTCAACAGTCACCTGGGCAACAAAAACAGAGCTCGGGCAAAAGAGAAAGACGTTCTTTGACGAATTGTTAACTGCCCCAGCAAAATGTTTTTATCCCACAAATGGCACAAAACCTGGTGAGGTATGTGCAACCACAGGCGACGGCAGCAAACCCAACAAACCTGAGTACCAACTTTGTCGGCGTGTGTTTTACATGCCAAAAAGTCGGTCATAGGTCGTCAGATTGCCCGAGCCGAACATGCTACCGATGCGAAAACATTGTGCACTCCGCTGAGCAGTGCTCTACCGAATTGGTAGCAAAGGATTGCCAGCTGTGTGGAACTAGTGGCGTTACACTCAAAACATGTCCTAACTGCGTCAGGTTCCTCCAAAACGTGGGAAACTTGAACGCAGGGCAACCGAGCTGCCCCGGGCGCCCTGCACTGTAGTAAGTAAACCGCGTGGTTTACAAGGGCAAGAGTTTAAGGTTGGAGAATCCTCTAAACTCTTTAAGAAGTCTAGCAAATCATTTGCTGACTTCTCTAAAGTCCTTAACGGAGATCAAATTCCCACTCAGACCGAAGATGGTGTTGAAAGTAAGTCTGAGTGTAAGAATCCTAAACGTTCTGGGGACTCGACAGATGGAAAAGTTCTTAGAACACAAACTATCAATCCCACCCGAGCTTTGCAAGGTAAAACAGAACAAGGAACCTTATTAGACCAACAAAAGCGTGAGGCTAGCGATTGGGCTAAGGAACTCCAAAGGCAAATATACTCTGATATCAGAGATATAATTGGTAAAGAAGGCGTAAATAGATCGTTATCTCAGCCGCTTAGCACCATCGGAATGAACAACCTTGGTTGATGCTCATCGTCACCCCGTTGTGATACACCTAGTAAAGACGACGAGAAGCCCTCGGTGGAGAAGGAAATTTTCCTCAACCACGAGCCTTTGGTGGAGAAGGTAGTTGTCAATGGTGTGCATAACATGAACCGTACAAACTCGTTGCCGGGAAGTACAGTTCAGGGGAGGGGCAGATGCCGTACTAAGTACATCTAAAATGACGCACACGGCATCGACTCCTAACGACGATAGTCAAACCGATCAGATAATTGCTGTCATCCAATCGGATAACTGTCTATTCTTTTTGGTACGATTTGGTGAAAAGGACTTTAAAGCACTTTTCGATCCTGGTGCCATGGCCTCTCTTGTACGATCAGATGTTGTCGAACAGTACAAGTTTAAATGGAGACCTGTCAAGGTTATCGTGAAAAGTGTGGCTGGACCAGCACTTAAGGGGTCAAGCCTGGGTTAACTGCTCAAAAAATCGATTTTCTTTTATTAACTTTTTTTAAAGTATTTCTTACATAAAACATTATCCCAAAATTTGAAAAAAAACAAAAAATTTTTTCGCAAGTTATAATTAAAATAAAGTAAGCATCAATAGACATTATTTCTCTAAAATTATTTTTGCAAAAAAAACATTTTATTTTAATTTAACTAAAATAATAATTGCGAGGTTTTCGACGTTTACATACAAGTATATTAAACGAAGCAACTATCAAGCGTAGAGTATGGTAAAGTAGAAATCTACGATTCAAATTTAACAGTTAATAAATAAATGATTCCTTTTACTTTAATACACTGCACAAATACGTACAGTTCTATTTGAAGTAAATATTTTCTGCATTGATAAAGTATTTACGTTATTTTAGTAAATACTCAGTGGATTTTAAATTAAAAGTATATTTTTAACTTTAAATTTTATTAGTTTTAAGAAATTAATTATAAGTTTATACAAAAAAAGAGCAGTAAAAGAAATGCCAGGCTCATGTAATAGAATACCTGGTACATCTGCTCATAAAAAAATTATCAACATCAGTAAGAACCAACTACGATGCACTTCCATCAACATTGATCCAGATCAAGTAAAAAGTTAAAAACTGATACCATTGAAAAAAGTAGCACAGAAAATAGAATTATTGATATATCACTACTTTTCCCAACATTAGAAGAATTTTTAGTTTGTCAGAATTGTCATTGTACAGTTAAATTTTCTGAAGTTGATGTGAGAGGTTTGGGAAGTAAAATAACAATAACATGTACAAACTGTTTTAAGGTATTTGTTATTGATTCAAGTAGAAAAGTTGGAAAAAAAGTAACGCTTATGAAATAAATAGACGTTAGTGTACACAATGAGAACTCTTGATCATGGGCATGCTGGTTTAGTTACTTTTTGTGGAAATATGGATTTTCCGAGTCCAGTTTCTCACAGTAATTATGACATTATTAATACAGAGACAAAAAATGTTTGTAAAGAAGTTGGTAAACAGTCTATGAAAGCAACTGTCGAGCAAGTATATGATTCAACAAGTCAGAATTGCCATAAAAGTCTATCAGGTGATGGTTCTTGGAGAAAGCGAGGATTCAATTCTCTTCAAGGTGTTGATACTGCATGAGAATGAAAAAGTAATTGACGTTTCTCCAAAGCAATCTTTTTGCAGAGCATGTGAATTGCGACCAGAAGAAGAAACAAAAGAATATAGAGAGTGGTACTTTACGGCATGAAATATACTAATTATATTGGAGGTTTGAAACACTTTCACAAATAAGTACACATAAAATAACTTCAACCACATAATATCACACTAAGCACAAATACACTGAGCATAACAAAACACTTGTTTATAATTTTATCTGTATTCTGCAAATATTGTATATCTAAGTGTTGACACATTGGTTATGCTGAAATGGAGAAACAAAGAATCAATTTCTTGACATAAACAAAATATAAATTTAAGGTTATGCAAACACTTATCTGATATAATTTGTTCATGCAGTTTATAAACCACTTGCTTTTTTTACTTATTTTATTTAGATATTATATAATATAATATATATAATATATAATTCTACTTGATATTATAATAGCTTACAACTGAACTACAAACGTGTGGCTGATGCACACTTCCATTAGCAGCTGTAACACTATATATGCCTCTCTCTTTCTCTATCACGTGATAAGGCTATTCGAAAAATCAATAATCTTATGGAAGACTTATCATGTGAGAGAGAGAGAGAGAGAAAGAGATATTGTACACAACTGTCAAACAGTATTTGTTTTAACTGCATTCTTTACATATTTTTAATTAAATTTAATGCTTATAATAAAAATTATAATCATATAATATAGTATATGATTTTTTATCAAAATATTTTTTAAAATCCATATAATCATGCATTAATATTCAATAATAGCAAAGTATTCTTGTAGTTTTAAAAAATTTTATTCCTCTTTTTATAAAGAAACTGATTTTTGAAGTTGATTTTCTGTTATTTTAGATAATACATGTATATTAAAAAAATATACTGAGTATTATATTAATAAAACCAGAAAAAAGTCATTATAAACCTATTAAATATATATATTATTAAGATTATATATATATATAAATTGTATGATACCTGAAGAATACGGTATTAGAATTATAAAATAAGTAAAATTTTAAATCTAATAAGTGAAACTTTAAATGCATTTATCTCATTAATGGTTTTTTTATCATTTTAGCTTACTTGCCGCAGGATATTTCAGAGCCAGGTTGATAAATCACTTTCAAATTTTGGGAAAAATTTTAAAATATATATTTCTATGGACTTATGTTGCCCAATTTTCAAATAGATAAGTTTTAGGTGATTGTTATATACGTATACGTACATAATATTCACTATTTTTCTTATTATTATCAACTTTTATATTTAATACATTGTTATTAATTTTTTTTTCAGAAAAAGAAAAACATAAGTCTGTAAACATATGTTCCATGAACATTTTAAGACTTATTAGACATTAAAAGATGCATTCAGTGCTTCAATATCCTGCGGCAACTGCAAAAATTGATCAATTTTTTAATATCATTATAAGTTTAATAACCAGGATTAATAATGCATAATAAACATTTTTTATATTGATAAATATAAAGTATAATATATACATATTATGTAAAAAAAAATAAATTTGTAAGAAGAATTAATAAAAAAATTTATTCTAATAATAATTGTTTATTTATTTAAAACATTTAACCCGGGCTTGACCCCTTAAAGTCCTTGGCCTTATCGACATTCTATTCTGTGTAGAAGGCCTTGATGGCAATATCCAACTGAGAATTGTAGAGAATATTGAGCATTCCATCATTCTCGGTATGGACTTTCTACAATATTGGAATATGAAAGTCAAATTAGGCGAAGCTATCTGGCGTATTGGCGAGAGTGATTGCAGACACTTCGTTAGAGATACAGCTCATTACATTGATTCGAGGATTTCCGCTAAATGTGCTGGTATAATTAAGATACAGGACGACCAGCGGAAACAAGTCAAAGAGTTAGATGAAAGCCTACTCTTGCCCTCGGGAGACGTCCACGGCTTTACGACGTTAAGGGAGCACGACATAGAGGTTGAGCCTGGTGCAAGACCGGTTCGTTATAAGCCAAGACGTATGTCTCCCAAGGTCCTCGAATTTGCCCAAAGTGAGGTCAAAAAGATGTTTGATAAGGGCATTATTGAACCGAGTGCGAGTGATTCGTCAGCTGCTCCGGTTATCGTCCGCATGGACGAAGGAAGTTATCGCTTCTGTATCGATCTTCGAGACTTTAATGCAGTCACAAAACGTGATTCTTATCCAATCCCTAATTCGGATACCATATTGGATAAGCTGCATAATGCAAGGTACATATCGAAAATTGATCTTAAGAAAGCGTACTTCCTAATATTAATGGCCGAGGTGAGCCGGCATTTTACTGCATTTGCTGTACCAGGCTCGGGGCTGTGGCAGTTCACGAGAATGCTCTTTGGCCTCATGAATGCTCCTATGACCTTTGCACGGCTTATAGATGCAGTTTTCGGGCCTAAGGTGGAAACTCATGTGTTTGGTTACCTAGACGACTAAATCGCTATTACCGAAACTTTTGAGGACCATCTAAAATGGCTCGAATACGTACTAAGGACATTGAATGACGCTGGACTCGAAATGAATCGAGAGAAGTGTGAGTTTTGTTTTTCCAGCGTAACGTTCCTTGAGTAGAAATTGAACGCGGACGGCTTGAGGCCTGATGAGGAACGAGTCGCTCCAGTCCTTAACTATCCTACCTCACGTAATGTCAAACAGCTGAGATCCTTCCGCGGGATGGTAGGCTGGTATTCTCGATTCATTATTCGAGAAGCTGACATGAAAGCTCCCCTTACCAAGTTGCTGCGTAAAGACCAGGCTTGGGATTGGAGCGAGAAGCAGGAGGAGGCGTTTCGTCAGCTTAGAGTTGCGTTAGCTGAAGCGCCTGTATTAGCCCGTCCAGACTTTTCTAAGCCATTTACCGTCCAAAGTGACGCTAGTGACTTAGCAATAGGTGCGGTGTTGACGCAACTGGACGACGAGGGTTTCGAACATCCGATTGTCTACGTCAGCCGATTATTGAATCGCGCTGACCGTAATTACATGACAACGAGAAAAGAATGCTTTGCTCTCATATGGGCTATTAAGAGATTGAGACCATACATTGAGGCCTATCGATTCACGGCTGTGACCGACCATAGTGCTCTCAAATGGCTCAAAAATCTCAGAGAACCGCCGGGTAGGTTGACACGATGGATACTTGAAATGCAGCAATGGAACTTTGAAATAGTGCATAAGAAAGGAGCCTTGCACTATGTCCCGGACGCGCTTTCTCGTGCCGTCAACCCAGACCCCGACGAGGGAGAGATTGCCCCGTACGAAGTAAGTACAGACCCATGGTATATTGCTAGATTAAACGATGTAGGCTCATATCCTCAGAAATTTCTGGAGTGGAAAATTGAGGATGATATGCTATATCGTTTTACAAGTGATAAACTCTTGGACTCTGTAGCAGAACGAGAAGAAGGCTGGCGCCTTGTTCTACCCTTAGAGCAGAAGAACCGAGTCTTAGTAGATTCTCATTTCCAACCATTCATGGGTCATATGAATGTCGAAAAGACTTACGAACGTGTTGCAAGAGACTATTATTGGCCAGGTATCTACCACGATACCCGCCAATTTGTTTTATAGTGTCTGATCTGTCAGAGCTTTAAGACGTGTCAAGCAGGTCCTCCAAGCTTGATGGGTAAACGGAACATTGAGAGACCCTGGGGTGTTGTGGCAGCAGACGTAATGGAGCTTCCACATAGTAAAAGTCAATACAAATACATCATAGTATTTCAAGACTTGTTTACAAGGTGGATAGAGTTATATGATAAATGAATTTATTGATCTTTACAAGCCAAAGAAACATTCCTCACATCTCAAGTAAGGCGGACTGTATTAATACCAGCCACTTTATAAACCTCACAGGATGAGTGTTTGAAAAAAGACTAAGACAAGCTAAGTCAACAAAAATATATAATTTAGTTGATTGTAGTATAAAATTAATAAAAACTTAACAAGACGGAAAAAAAAAAATTTGTATTTCGCTCTGAGTATGCCTGGTGGGCTCATCAGTAGAGTCCAGGCATCTCGTCTCTAGATACAAATGACAGATATAAAAAGTTTTGAAAACCAGCTGTATTCTGACGAGGTGGATAGAGCTCAAACCATTACGTACGGCGACCGGTAAGTCGGTGTCGAAAGCATTCGAGGAACTTGTAGTGTTCCGTTGGGAAACACCAGATTTCTTAATAACGGATAATGGGACTGAGTTCATCAACGGCATCATGCCGCGAGTGCTGGATGAGTGTGACTTAAAACATATCAGAAGCCCTTCTTACCAACGACAAGCCAACCCGGTGAAGAGAACTAATAGAACATTAAAAGCGATGATTGCGACGGCTGTGGATTCGGATCATCGTTGGGTGGGACACACACTTGCACGAATTTCATCATGCATTAAACACGGTAATGCAATCAAGTACAAAAGTCTCACCTGCGTTCCTAAACTTTGGGCGTCATCCACAACCTGTGAAGAGTCTCCGCAGGGAAGTGGAAAAACAGGACTTTAAGGTCCTGGACAACCCCGAAGTATGGCTAGAGCGACTTAAAAGACTTGATGCTCTGCGCGACTTGATCAAGAAATACATTGGCGAGGAGCAAAGACCTACAACAGAAACAGACGTATTGCCTCGTTTCAGGTAGGAGATCTAGTCATGAGGAAGTGCCGAACGCTTTCCCAAGGTGCCAAGGGCATATCTGCTAAACTGGCACCAAAGTATGACGGACCCTTCGAAGTTAAAGAAGCATTATCTCCAGTAATTCTGAGACTAGAAGAGTCTGATCGGAAACGGACCGAGGTACATATATCTGATGTAAAAAGATATGTACCACCTCGGGTTGTCAAGTAGAGCAGTAAGGGTTACGTATCGGTTCGCATGAGAACAGTTATCGAAGGTTGGACCTGATAACTGTATGCCATGCATTGAGAGTGTGATGTTTGAGAATATTTGTGTGTGAGTAAATGGGCAATTCTCCCTTATTCGTAATTTACTTTTAATTATGATTAATAAGCTTCTGTTTTCTTTCAGCTCCCAGATGGACCCAAACGGCGAATTGATCGCTCGGACGGAGCAAATGCTCCAGCAACGAGCGGTCAAGCGCGACGAAGAAGGTCACCGCCGATTTGAAAAGGAAGCGGCCAGAAACCGTCATACTACTGGGAGGTAGTACACCGACTTCGGGGACCGCTGAAGAGTTAACTCCGGTATCTCCCGACTTCCTCGAGGTACCTATAGATGACCCGCTCGCTGGATGTGCCCAGTCAGTGCGGGACATCGAACAGGTACTAGTCGAGCTAGAAGGGAAACCCCGTGCCTCAACGGTGGACCTCTCGTCGTCGGTCGAATCCACCCCAGTGGAACAGATGGAAGTGGGTGTGCCTGCGGTAGTAGCCCCGGGGCCATCCGTCAACATCTATCCCGAAGAGTATGCTGAGGATCTGCGTGAGGCAGATCGGGAGCAGCAGAAGACCGTCGCTGCATACGGCCCACGCCGCGAGAAGAAGAAGTCTAGCGGCAATAGGCAATTGACGATGGACGACTATGAATCAGGAGTATCTGCCACACTCCGAGCAACGAATCGGCCGTTTTCGGGAGCAGGGGCACCAGTCATGGGTCTATCGCAGGCGGGGAAACTCGATGTTGGGGTCGAGTCCCTATCCAAGCAGGCGAAGACTGGGTCATCCACATCTGGCCCAGTCATCACTAGAGGAATTGTCCTCAGACGATTGGTACCAATACCATTCGATCGGTCTATAGATCCCCCTAAGAACGCCTGCTATAATTGCTGGGCGAACGACCACAGTCAACACAACAAAAGACATTTTGTCTTAATTGCGGACGCCGAGGGGTAACTGTGAGGGAGTGCCCCAGATGTTCCGAGCCGCACGATATGTGGGTACGCACCATCTAACCCCGTTGGACCGACCGCTAAGACCGTACCGTATCTATAACATACGGTAAACGGCTCTTTTTAGCCTAAAAGCTTACTTCTTTGGAACGAATAGTCATCTTATCGCTCAGCGAATCCTCCAGTAGTATCCGTGGATACATCGTCGAAATCCTCTACCACAACGCCCTGGAAGTATCAACTTGAGAAGCATCGTCGACGTCAAAGAAACAACACTGTGAACGGACGACAAGACGTACTGAGAAAACGGAAAATTCTCATTATTTACAGAGATATATGACATCAATTAAAGACGGAGCTTATTTTGACTATTTTACGGCAGATGCAAATATTTCAGTATTAAGACTTTTCAATACCCCCCAAAAGCTTCCTCTGGGCCATTGTGATGGGAAAGTACTTACAGAGAAAATGGAAAATTCTCGTTATTTTCAGAGATATTTAACATCGAAGAAGGACGGTGCCTATTTCTACTTTTCCGCGGCAGGTGCAAATATTTCAAAATTTCGAATTTTTAATGCCACCCAAAAGATTCCTCTGGGTGATTCTGATGGAAAAGTACCTACTGAGTACTATGGAAATGCAATAAACAAAGTTAATAAACAAATTCCTGTGTAAAAAAGAAGTATGCGTAAATTCTTGTGAGAGCAAGTCTGGTTTGCTAAAGTATTGGCGGTGAGACTTTCCCATACTTTCTGCCACTTTCTTCGGCACATTTTGCTAGATTTTTTAGTTATTTTTTAAAGTCTGGGAAAAATCAGCCAGATGTTCTCCGGCACATTTTGAAAGACTTTATAATTATTTTTTGAAATCCCCGCTCCACTCACGGATTTGAATATATTTTGGTCTCCCAGGATTTGTTCACGCGCTGGATTGAAGCAGTGCCGATCCGGAGAGCTAACGCTAAAACGATCGTGAAAGAGTTACACGGACGAGTCGTCATGCGTTTTGGCACACCGGAAGTATTTTTATCTGACAACGGCTCTGAGTTCAAGAACAAGCTCGTAGATGATTATCTCGTGGAACGACCTATATTACCGAGAAGCACAACACTTGGGACGAGAATTAACCAGACCTTGTGTTTTCTTTAAATACGGCGGTACAGAGTTCGACAGGATGGAGCCCGACCATGTTAAATTACGGGCGGCAGCCCGAGCCACCCGGCACTGCACGTCGAGTTTAAGACGAGCTGACTCAGCAACGTTTGGAATACCAGCGTTTGCTTGAATGGAGTGATCGGCTATCGCGACTACCTAAGCTTCACCAGAAAGCTTCAACTAGAGCTAATAAAGCACAGGATAGGCAAGCCGGTTACTACAATGCCGGGAGACGAGCGGCTTCTTTTGAAGTCGGGGACTTGGTATGGAAGAAGAACTGAGTCCTCTCATCCAGCGCACAAGGCGTCTCGCCCAAGTAAACTCCAAAATACGTCGGTCCTTATTTGATCGTCCACAGCTACGGCCCAAATACTGTTAAGATCCAGGATACTCAGGGACATGAGGAGAAATGCCATGTCCAGTACCCCAAACCGTACTTATCGGATGACCATGGCGATGAGTACGGCCAAGAAGATGACATCGAGACCGATCTACCTACGAGGGAAGAAGAACCCGAAAACGACACGATTCCTGCGAGCAAAGACGTCTCACGCGGCGAGACGTAAGCAAGCGCCGTTCCACGCGAGGAACGAGATAACGCGAATGTCGTGCCCCCCGTTACAAGAAGTAGAGGTAGCCCGCGTAAAAACGCGAGGGTCATCGCCAACCCGCGAGATTGGTCGACGGTAATTCCGACCGCTAGCCACCGCGGGCTAGCCAAACGAGGTAGAGGCAGACCACGACGGAACAGCAGTTAGTGTCCGGATTTTTGGACCAGTTTTTTTGTTGTACCTGTGTAGCCACTTCCCATCCCAAATTCGTCAGGGATGCAGAAACCACATCACGGGTATGTGGAATCTGGAAAGGGGGTGTAACGGTAAGGTATTGTTTACCTTACCGTTTGACGAATTCGAGCAACACGAGCGAACAGTATCGTAATGTTCGCATCGGCTCGAGCCGGCGAGATTCGGCTAGGCTCGGTTCGTCGTGGCTACACAGGCGAGATCGACTTCGCGCGCGAAAGATTCGCGCACGCACCTGATTAGAAAGGTGAGGGGGAGATTCGCGCGCGCTGCGAAGAGATATAGCCGCCTTGTTACGCGACAGGTGTGATCCCCCCGCGTCCCGTGTTCAGCTTCGCCGTGCGTTTCGTGTGTGCGTTTCGACTGCAGGCCGATCCTGCATTTGCAGTGAGTGGTGCAACACCGTGAACCGTCCTGCAGCCACACAACCTCGGTGCACGGGCGAACGGACAATCCGTCCTACACGGCAGCAAGAGTTAGAGAGAGAGAGAGAGAGAGAGAGAGAGAGAGAGAGCGACGGATCGGCTGGTCGTTGTTTACCAACTTCACGCGATCGTGTTTTTATTCGCAATTAATGAATAATCGTATTGCTTTATACCAGTCCCGTTAACTGGGTATATTATTTTAGTTCGCGATATTTTTCCCCCCTCTCTCTACAAGTCGGCCGTTTACCAACTTGTAATAAAAGCGTAGACCTCGGCGACGATTAGAGATTTTGTTTGTTATTTATTTTTTACGTTTATTTCAATAAATTCAATTTATCATTATGTTTCAATTTGGTATTCGAGTAATTGAATTTTAACCCATATACGATTCCTTCCGTAATCCTAAGAGCTCGTATATTTCTGGTTGACAAGTGCTCGACGCGATATCCCTGTTTCGGGGTCAAATTCAGATTTGAATTTTACCTGGTTGTTATCTGAAACAGTAACTCGGTTTCAGACTAACACTTAACAGATTTGGTAGAGCGGACAGGTAAGCGTCGCCGCATCGCGGGAAAAATACGTTTATTTAAATACGGTAAGTTTAACCGTACCGCTGAGCAGCCGCGATATTAAAATAAACATCCGTGCGGCAACCAAACTGTTACAGTATATTATATTTAAATATTATTACAAAATATTGAAAGTAGCAACATATGACAAAAAAGTAAGTAATACAAATGTTACATGTTAAATAAAAAATATATTGTAGGATTAATGTTAACTTTTCCCATAAACTATTGTATATAATATATTAGTTAAAAATAAATTATTCATTGAATGTAATAACATTTCCAATTTTTCTCTTTAAGCCAAAAATTTGTTTTGTTATATTAACAAATTCGCATTTTATTACAGCTTTTCAACTATACTATTACTATAAACACTTAATTATAAAACTAATCAGCATCATTTATAATGAGTTCCGATACCTTCCAATATTTCCTAAGTGTAATCTTGCGGTAGCTATTCGTGTTAAGTCATAGCACTCCAACTATCCAGAAGACCAGATTTTTTTCGACAATTAAACATTGTAACAATATAACTTAAACGTAGCTTAATCGCTTTTAATAAGGAGGTAAAATGTAAATAGATAAATAACTTATAAGACATTTACAATCATGAGTAAATAGGTTTAAGAAAACGTGTACTAAACAGCTTTTCGCGGTAGTATTTTAAAAAACTCGTAGTGATTTTAAATATATAGTAAATTGCATGTCACAATTCTTTGTTCACAAATTTTTTATAACTTCCTGTTAATCCAAAACATATAATAAACTACTCTTACTAATTTCATAAGCATTGGACTATTTTCCCAATAAGAATTAATAAACGCTGCTTTGTTACAATTTGCATACGTAATAGATATCTTGAATCCAAGACCTCTGGCAGTGACTTCACAAAAAGTGACTATGTAGAAATAGATCAGAAAAATCATTGATTTTATTCCTTACACAACTATGATCTGCAGGTTTTACTGAGATTTCTTGAGTAGATCTTAAGCTTGATCTCGATGTCTTAATGCAAAATCCTGATGCAAGTATTGGCACTGCTATCGATGAAGATGCTCCAGAACGTTGTCGCAACCCGCGTAAAAAAACTTAAGTTTGGGCAAATTTTAAAAACGTTTATATTTGGCAAGTTTTGCTATTTTAATCAGTGTAAGTTTGGCACAAGTTAAATAAAAATTAAGATAAACTTTACATTCACTAAGTATGACATTAAACCATTTTAGAATTTACAATTAGTTAGTTTGGCTAAAGTTATATTAAACTTTAGAATTAGTTGTAATAAACTATACTTTATCTACTTGGCAGACATAAGCGTAACTTGAATATTAAATTTTTTTACAGGACTAGTATATATGTCTATATTTATGCAAAGAAATAAATCTTTAAAAACCAGTACGTCTACTTATTCTTCACCCTGTAGATCAAAACTATCGTTATTTATTAAGGGGAGGCTAAAGCCCCGACCCTCTTAATGTTATTCCGATCATCTTCATATTTCAGTTTTTATAAAAATGTCAAAATTAATTGATATTTGCTTTAGACAGATCGATAAATAATATTGATAGCTAGGGCACTCTATCTATTTATTTAAATAATGATAATAATATTTTCAATTAATTTATTAATTTTTATGAAACACTCATTTTGAGGTCGGATAAAGTGTCAAAGTTGAACCTAATGTTTCTGAGACAGTACTGGAAAAGAAAGAACAGAACCCTATATATATATATATATATATTTGGGTACTTAAGGTATATTCTTTCCGGCTATCTATACGCTTGTAATATTCGTAAAGGCAAACCTGATATTTTATTTCAATTACTGAACCAACCGTTTTCTCTTACAACAATTATTATTTGGAACTGCAATTTATTTATAATAATTATTCTTTGCACTGCATTATATTTGCAATACTTATGGTTTGAATTGCAATTTATTGACAATAATTCATGTTTTCAACGGCAACAATATTTAATGTAATCTGCATTTATTTATAATAATTCTTATTTCGATTATTAATTATTATTGTTTATAATAAAATAACCTTGTGTATATTTCATTGTATAATTTGTTAACGTGTTCACAGTACAATTGTTTATGTAATCAAAATTAAAATTGTTATTTGACTTAAATAATTTTATGCAATTGTTAATAAAATAGTGTAATGAGGCCTTCGATGGTTCGGTCGGTAGGGCGTCGGGCTCGTAATCTGGAGGTCTCAGATTCGATTCTCGGCCCCAGTCGATTGATTCAAGCACCACTGGGGAATGTATTTTCAACAAGTGCTTTCTTCACCAAGACATCGTATGACCTCCGTCGCTGATTAGCACCGATTTGGGAGCATAAAAAGAACGATCTTAAAATAAAAAAAAAGTCCATTATGGAAAAAAATCAGAATACGGAGTCTCATAATTTATTAAAATAGTTATGTTACATATAAATTGGTCAAAAAAATTTAAATAAACGTTAATAATAATATAATTTGTTTAAAAAATTAAGAAATGTTTTCAATTGTTATAAAAAAAATGATTAATTGTTAAAATTGAATATCTTTTGTTCAATTTTAACCCAGGCTTGTCCCCTTAAATGTTCAAGTTTTTACTATAAGATGTACTTCCAAAATTTTGTTTTTTAAAATCTAAGTGGAAACAAAATAAACTGTAAGAATAGCAATATACGCAACTATAGTTTTTTCAAAGAAAGATTTTTATCGATATTACGGAAGCATACTAATTTTAGATCTTTGTTTGTCTTTCGCGGATGCTCTCCGACATCCATACTGTGAAAGCATATGTGCTCAAAAAAATTGTTTTCGCTTCAATTACAATTAACTCGGTGTAAGAGTTAATAAATATTTTGAAAAGTTTATATTAGTTATTATAAGTAATTTTCTTATATTCATTATATTTTTGATAAGTAGATAATGAAGGTGCGTTATTGTTTATTCAAAACATATTGCAAATATATGGAAAAGAAATTGGCATTATATGGTGAACATACTACAAATATATGTAGTCAAAGAGTGAGGAGAGGCTTTAACAACAATAAGTCAGCTGGTTAACTCAAATATCAACTATATTATCAAACTTATTACAACAAATACATGATAAAAGGAGTGACTTCGCAAGGAGCGACTGTGTTGGCTCGTGACTTGCGGGAGAGTGAGTGTGTTCCTTAGAATTTGGAACGCGGCACTAGTATTTATTTCCGAAGGCGCGTAGGCGCGTGTGCGTGAGGCTTGTGTGGCTCGACCTCAACATATTCACCCCTTCCAGAGACGTTCGCATCTTGCGAAGGAAACGAAATCTTTTTCTTGCTCTGAGGTGGCGTCATTATTATGATGTCGGATGCTGATGGGCGTTGCGTCTCTGGTTCGTTGAGGGGGGTTCGTGCTTGCGTTTGTTCCTGGTCAGTGATATCCCTATAAAATGGCGGAAACCCGTTCTCAGATTTCCCTGAGTTGGGTGAGGGTGAGTGACTCGGACCCCATTTCCGAGAGTTCGATTTTTACCTCCTGCGACAGTGGAGGAAGAGGATTGCCACCAGTGCGCCTCGAAGTCGTGTTGTTTCGCCGAGCCTGTGATGGCGATCAACTGCCCAACATGCTATATGATTGATACACTAACACGCTTAGTTATTGAACACATGCCGTTGGCGGCTATACAATTCATCAGAGCAACCGTGGTCATGGAAGACCTTACCCCAGACCGCAACCGCCGAGATGTCTCACAGAGGCGTGTTATCGAATGACGGGAAGCCTTCCAGGCTTTTAAAAGTATTTCTCCCGACGTTTCCTTACGTAGGTTAGATGCACCAAAAACTCGCACGAGAAGGCATTAAGAGCGTCATTATTTTCGAAAGTGAGTGAAGTCGAAAACCCTTTTGGCCGGACTCTTTTATATTGTTCCGGCTCGGTGTATACCGGGGTGGGAACAGCCTAAAAATGCCTTCGAAAATCATTGTGGAGTTCAGCGTACCTTAAGGACTCAACTCAGTCTCTGGCAAGCCAAAGCAGGAGATCAACTGAGGGGAAATTCCTTAGGAATACGTTCCACACGCCTCGAAAGGGGCGAAACCAGCATTGTGCAGAAAGTTGTTTCGTGAAAATGGTCCAGGTAACTCGAGTTTACTCGGGTAGATAATAAATTTCCGCCTATCGCCTAGCAAGTGATGGGTCCACCACTGTGGGTAAAGGGCCTCGGCCGGAGTCATAGCAGTTCCCAAAAGCAAGGAACCTCCGAAGCACAATGTAGGGTTGAACAACCAAATACAGGTCGATTTCTTTAAGCAAGGGTTAGTAGGTTCGCTGAAGGCCCTCGAGAAGAAGTTAAGCCTTTCAATCACTCAGTTAAGAGTTGGGCTCCCTTATGGCAGCCTCCAGACTATACTAGCTGAGAATTCAGGTCTTCGGACAATGAACTCATCACCCACCCGTAAGGGTGGGTTTTTCCATTTCAGGAGATTTTTCGAAAGGTAGCATAAAAGGATAGCGAGGAGACAGACCAAGAAGTAAGGGTAACTCAAACTGAACCAGTTTAGCACTTGGAAATTTCGAAACCATGGAAGTCGATGGGTGCTACGTGGACCCTGTGGAGATTCTCGAACGCCAACTAAGGAGAATCTCTATTCCATTCCAGTGCGATCTAAAGCCTGAGCAGTTTGCCAAGCCGAGTCTCATCAAATAAAGTACCACAGAGAGAAATACCCGATTATGACGCTTAAAGGCAGGCAACCATACCTATCCTGAATTTTGTACATAAAAGAACTGCCAAATGCAGATAAACTCGAGATGCAATTAATCTTGTAAATAATAGAGGTCCGAGGAGCTGCAATCAGCCGTGACCCGGTTGCGAAAGCGAGATTGGCCTAATGCCTTGTAAATATAAAGATTTCTATGGAGAGTATTCTACTATGATCAAACGATGGAATATGAAATCAAGATGATTATCCATCAGTGGACTATTTGAACCCTTTGGATAATCCAATCAAACTCAAAAATAAATTCCATTGGGTAATGAAAAGAAATGCACGAAACAAGATTCCAGATTCTGTTTTAAAGAGACGAGTAAGTGTAAGTTCTAAATAGTTGATGTAAGGTAATATAAGGTTTGTAAATATTGTACATAGTAGGAAACGATAAGTTTAGTCTTAAGAAGAATCTCTCCAGCCGTACGGACCCGGCACTCGCGTATTTTCAACGCTATTTTCGATATCTTGTGGGGGATATCTAGAAATCTTTAAACGTTTTATTTTAATTTTAGGAGATAATTGCACTTGAGTGGACCGCTAACAAGCGCTTACCATCAAAAGATGCCCTCTTCCAATAAGGAACGGCAGCGTCCTCGAAAGCGAAAGGGTGGATCGACGAAAGGGCCCTCCAAGGCGGCACGCCTGGACACAAACCCTGTCGATCGAAAAAGTTTAGTCAGGATTCGGACTCGTACGGACGGGCCTCCAACAGAGTCAAGCTCTAACGGAGGCCTGAAAGTTAAGATCTTCCAACTAAACATGGCTCGTGCGAGAAACGTCACAGACGAAACTCGCTAACACATGGTCAGAGCAGGAGTAGATTTGGCTTTGGTTCAAGAATTGGACTAAGCATTGGTACGATAGTAGGGACCAAGCCCTATAACATTTCTACTGGGGATGCCTACAAATCTTCTTTGAAGCAGTTACGCAGTCCGAGAAGAGCAAAATGTAGTCTTTTAGACCCAGGTGTTTCTGGTTCGCACATTAGCGCTACTTTAAGTGTGCGATGAAATCGTTCGATTAGCCCGTTTGATTTCGGTTGGTAGAGAGTGGTCCTGATACGTTGTGCTTCAATTAGTTTAGCGAGGGCTGTAAAGAGTGCAGATTCAAATTGGGTGCCCTGATCGGTGGTGATGGTAAGAGGGGTCCCATAGTTGGCGATCCAATAGTTAAAGAAGGTATATGCGACGGTGTCCCCCCGCATGTCTTTTAGCGGTACTGCTATGGGCCATCGGGTGAATCTGTCAAGTGCCGCGAGACAGTAGCGATACTCGTTAACTAATGGTAGCGTAATCAGGTCCATATGCACGTGGTCGAACTGATTTTGTGGTACATCAAAGCTCGTATTGGCAGTTTGATTGTAACGGTGAACGTTTGCGCGCTGGCAGGCTTCACATTCTCGCGACCAGCAAAGTGCGGCTTTGCGTACGCCCGGCTATACAAATTTCTGTGCAAGCTAGCGTGCTGTTACTCATCCGCTGGGGTGAGCTGGGTCGTGTATTATGTCATGTGCCGTGTGACGGTGAGGTGATGGCAGGTATGGTCTGATGAAGCCTTCGTGAACATTGCAGGCGAGTTCTTGACTTTCGATGCGTAGTGTCTGTAAATCTAGCACGGAATTATTCAGAATTGTAGAATATAGTCAAGTTGGCGCTGTTGGCGCGGTGATGCCTCGTCTGAACGTTGTTGAACTGTGAATACTAATGGCCGATGGTCAGTCCTGATCTTGAAAGACCGTCCTTCGAGAATGCGCTGGAAATATTTGATGGCTGCGTAGACGGCTAGTAGCTCCCTGTCATACGTGCAACATCTCGACTCTGTGCTGCACAGTTTTTTTGAAAAAAATCAACGGGTCTCCATTCGTTGTTACCTTGTTGTTCGAGTACGGCACCGATTGCGGTGTTGGAGACATTGATAGTAAGCATCAACGGTGCGGCGTGTGCGAGAAACGCAGGTTTGATGGCGTTGGCAAGTCTTTGCTTACAGGCTAGGAACACCTCCTCGGCTGCTGATGTCCACGAGAGCTTGACTTTACTGCTTTTCGCTGGTCCTTTACGCAATTCATTCAGCGGTGCTTGGATATGGGCTGCGTGTGGAATACATAGGTGATAAAAGTTTAGCATGCCGAGAAAACGCCTGAGCTCTGCGACAGTTTCCGGTCTTGCAAATGATTGAATGGCCTTGATTTTACTGGCAGGTGACTCATAACCCTACGAGAAAACGGTGTACCCAAGATATCGAACTTTGTCCTTGCCGAATTCGCACTTAGCCAGGTTGATTGCTAACCCTGCCTTATATAAAGTTTGGAACAGCATTCTGATTTGGCGTAGGTGTTCGTCATGATCCTTGGATAGGACGAGTAAGTCATCAAGGTAGCCTCGTACGAAAGGTAAGTCTCGAAGAAGTGCGTCCAAAAATCGCTAGAACGTCTGCGAGGCGTTGCGTAGGCCCATCGACATAACCTGGAACTCAAAAAGCCCAAAAGGGGTTGTTACCGCCTTCTTATAGATATCGTCCGAGGCCATTGGTATCTGGTAGTAAACTCGTTCAAGGACAATCACTGAGATTTCCGAGTTGCCGTAGCAGTCTTGCAGTAGATCTTCCATCAGATCAGATCAAGCGGATAGTGATCGGGTTGAGTGCAGGCATTTAGCCGGCGATAATTGCCCGTGACGCACCGGCCCCCTGCTTCTTTCTGACCAATTGAAGAGGACTAGCCCAAGGACTGAATGACCGACGAACGATTCCTCTCTCAAGTAGGGTATTGAATTCTGCTTTGGACGCGTTAAGTTAAATTCCATCTAACAGAGCCGTTTTGCTGCTAGGTGTTGTTAGGTCCTTGAAATCCGCGAGTAAAGCATTGTATTTTTGCAATATAGCACTGTTGCATGTACTCGTTGAATCTACCAGAGAAACACTATGTACATCTGCCTTAAATAACTCGCCTTTGGCAGTGAGCGATGTGAGAGGGACGAGAATTGTCGTCGACGGCCAAAATTGAGGTTAAGTTGATGACGTCCATAAGTAGCGATGGGCGAGTGATTCGCGGCATACAGCGTAAGGCGATGTATAGGTAGCTTCTCGCTTCTATAGATAGCGGGAATAACAATATGACCGATCCCGAGTTGACTAGAAATTTCACTCCTGTTACGCGATCGTACATATGCAGACGGTTCTCGCTGAGTGATACGTTGTTGCTGACAATCTGAATTGACGACAACGTTCCTAGTTTTTTGTTTGTGTTGCGCCTAAAGCGTTACCTACGAATGTGCACGATTGCAGGGAACGGTCAGCGGCTGCACCGAAACGACTGTGGTAATGACAGAGTCCGTTGTTACGACCTGCCGGCAAACGAGGGCGCTGTCGACACGAATTGCGACTTCTAGAGGTTGTGGCCGAGGGGAGTCGGTTCAAAATTTGGTTGTTAGGAATTACTAATTGCGTAATTGACGAACGCAGTGCAGCTAGCTCCACAGCGACGCCATCCATTGTGGTTTTAGGTGAGCCTTTTTCGCTGCCAATTCGTTCAGGAAATTGGGAGAGTTTGTGATTTCCCAACTCGGTCCGTGTCAATGCCTGACGCAACTGCTGTTCCGACGAATCTCCGAAGCGAGAGATGATTTGCGTTTTCAGATGGTCGTATTTACTTTAGACGAGTGGTTCCCGAATGATGTCCACGAGTTCTTGTAAGGTTTCATTGTCCAGCATGGACACGACAATGGTGGTACTTAGAATTTTGCGATCGTATATGATTTACGTTGAACACCGATTCAATTTGGTGGAATCAGACCTCAGGGTTACGCTTCCAGAATTAGGGGAGTTTGCAATAACCGATCGTTTCGATGGTCGATGTCTGCTGCGGTTCTACGTCGGTGGGCGCAATGTCGTTCGTCGACGTTGAATCGTTGATCATGATGCTTATTCGAGAGAGCGAGAGAAAATACCAAGGATGCGTGCTCGGTCGTAATGTAGTACCCGCAGTGGTGGACTTCTCTTCTTTTTTTACTCGACCGATCACGTCGGGGTCTCCATTTGTAGTCAAAGAGTGAGGAGAGGCTCTAACTACAATAAGTCAGCTGGTTAACTCAAATATCAACCATATTATCAAAATATTACAACAAATAGATAATACAAAAATATGAACAACACGATAATGCGATCCAAGGAGTGACTTCGCAAGGAGCGACTGTGTTGGTTCGCGTTTTGCGGGAGAGTGAGTGTGTTCCTTAGAATTCGGAACGCGGCACCAGTATTTGTTTCCGAAGGCGCGCATGCGCGTGCGCGTGAGGCTTGTGTGGCTCGACCTCCATATATATTTCAACGCTATTAGAGTATTAGAAACTTATTACCAATACACACAAGTTGCGATTAATAATTATTCTTAACTGTAAGATTATTACCACAATTCATTAGTTTACGAAGTTCAGAATTGATCCCATGGATAAAATATTCGATTATGCATTATTTAAATAATTTAATAAGCGGTAAAAATAGATAAATTAAACTGCAAATATATCTTTTTAATTAAATTATAAAATTGTTAAAATTGTAATAATATTGTATTAAAATCGAAAGCAAGGTCGATGAAAATAGATGAACATGTTCAAAAATTACATTTCGTTTGAATTATATTAAAACCGGGGAGCTCTCCGGCGTCCGCGCGCGAATCTCCTCTTAAAACACAATACCTCTGCAGGCGCTCTGCGACATTTGCGCTTATCATACTCGAAAAAAATGTTTACGCTACAATTACAATTTACTCAATTTAAGACTTATTAAATAGTTCGGAAAGTTTAAATTGGGTTTTAAAAGTGAGTTACTTATATTCTTTCCATTTTTTATAAATTGATAATGAAGACGCATCGTTGTTTATTAGAAACATATTGGCAATATATTGGAAACATATTGAAAAATAACTCGGAAAACTATATTAATACATCGTTACTATAGAAAGTTTATTTTCGTGACTAAAAGTGTAGCTTACCCTTATATTAGGATTAGCTTCTGGTTGTTTCGTAATTTATGAATTATGACATCAAATTCGTAATCAGTAGGCCCCAAAACCCCAGAATTTTGAAAATTTAACTCAGTCTTACCCCCTTAATGGGTGTTGCGTGAAATTACAAAAGAAAAATGTGATAATAAATGAAACTGTTATTTAAAGCATATTTGGGATGGTTTGCAAAGCCAGTAATAAATTCATCATAAATCAAATGGTATCCAACAGGATTCTGTAGCACTTGCAGGAACGAAAAGTTTTGTTAGGTAAATCTATCTCTATATTTGCTTAAACAACTTTACATTATTTTTGACCATACTGAGCGTTAATTGCGTTTACTCACCGTTGCCTAAGACTAAAGCAAGAATCCTTTCACTTCTAGTAACCGCGGCAGCAACGTTCGTTATTCTACTTTCACCATCCTCTAGGACTGTCTATTTGTGCTATATTTATTCTTGCTGCTTGAGGGCTGTCCGGCTTCAATGGGTACTGGTGCTGTATTTTCTTTTGTGGGTTAGTAGCTATGGGTTCTATGGACTTTGGGGTACTACAATGTCATCACTTTGATCTGAGGAAACTACTGCTAATTTACGGATTTTTGTTTGCATATATATATATATATCCCACAGTCCAGATAAAGCCGTCACCTACGACTCCACAGCTCCACGGTATCCGCCGCCTCCTGCTCCATATCACCTTACATCGAGCGGCAAACGCTGTCAAGGTATAACATATGCTCATTTTTTCTTTTTTTATCACTCCTTCGCTCTCTCATGCGCTTCCTATTACGATGTTGTAATAGCGTCACCTTGGCTTTAACGATGCAGCGTTTGCCGGGTAAGCAAAATAATTCCGTGAGATATTTTTAAAACGGATATGCTTACCATTGTAATGTCCGTGAATCTGGTCTGACATTTCGCTGCGCATCCCGGGGTATTGCAGATTGCTCAGCTGTGATATATGTTACCAGCTTGAACAACCTAGCAAATCAGAATGTGCAGGTTACTAATGCACATTGCCACAATCCTGATGCACTACTCTATCTAAGGGAAACTTTCAGCATTGACTTAAAGCGAGGGCTCAATAACGTGCGGCTATTGATGAGCCCAGGAATATTTTTGACTATGTCGCTAGCCAAGAGCAGTAAATTTTCTTTTTATTATTATTCTTGAGAATCTCGGGAATTTATATGCTATTCTTGGATATCTGCTCTAGGTACGGGAGACCTTAGGAATTTCGGGATTTTTTATTGTATACCGGGATAATTGCAATAAAATCGAAATTTTTTAGAAATTTTCGGGAATTTTTATGGCAATCCGGGATAACTGCAATAAATACGGCATTTCTTGGGAAATACGGAAATTTTTATGTTATTTCGGGATAATCGCATTAAATACGGGATTTCTTGAGAATTTCGGGAATTTAACTGGCATTCAGAGATATCTGACCTAAATACGGGATTTCTTGGGAATATCGGGTTATTTTATGTTACCTGGTAAACCGGGATAACTGCACTAAATATGGGATTATTTGGGAATTTCGGGAATTATTAATCCGAGATAACTGCACTAAATATGGGATTATTTGGGAATTTCAGGAATTATTAATCCGAGATAACTGCACTAAATATGGAATTATTTGGGATTTTCGGGAATTATTAATCCGGGATAACTGCACTAAATACGGGATTTCTTGGCAAAATCGGGAATTTTTATGTTATTCCGGGATAATTGCATTAATTACGGGATATCTTGAAAAATTCGGGATTTCAACGGGTTTTCAGTGACATTTGACCTACGGATTTCTTGGGAATATTGGATTATTTTACGTTACCTGGTAAACCGGGATATCTAACCTAAGTACGGGATTTCTTGGATGTTTCGGAAATTTTTATGGCAATTCGAGATATCTGCTCTATTTACGGGATTCTTTGGGAATTTGGGAATTATTATGGTACTCCGGGATAATTGCACTGAATTCAGGATTTCTTGAAAATTTTCGGGAATTTAGCTGATATTAAAGAATAACCGTACTAAATACGGGATTTCTTGGGAATTTTCGGGAATTTAATTTCGAGAAAATTTTTTTTATTGCGGGATATCTGAGCTTTTTATGGATTTTTCGGGAATTTCATAAATTATTAAGGTAATACAGGATATCTGTACTACATTCAGGATTTCTTGGGAAATTTGAGAATTCTATGGTATTCCGGGATAACCGTATTAAATACGGGATTTCATGAAAATTTCGGGAATTTGCCTGGTATGCGGGGATATCTGCTCTAAGTACGGCAGTCCTTGGGAATTTAGAGAATTTTTATTTTGAATTTAATAATAATTTTAGAAGATTAAGAAATTTTTTTAATTGTTATATATAAAATTTTGAATTCTTAAATTGGTTATTTTTTTCAACTATCTCTGAATATTTCATTTAATCTGTGCATAAAAATTAAAGACGTGAAGGTTTACGAGCGTAGTGAGCAGGGGTTTCCCCCTAGTTTTTAATTATTTATATTAATAGCTTTCCATTATTTTGATTTATTTAACCAAATTTTTACTTATTAATGAAGCAGTTTAACTGAAAAATTAATGAGTTATTTATGTTCTTTCAATTTATTGATTATCGTAATTACAATAATAGATATCAACTGTTACGCCCTCATCTCGATTATCATCGGCTTTCCAAGAATAAGATTCTGCGCATAATACGTGAAACTGTACCGGGGAATCCCCAAAATTTAGTAGAGCTTGATTCTATGCTTAAATAATATCGGCCCATAAATGGTTTTTATAAAGGCATGGCCAAAGCCACTGGTAACTCAACATGTCTTATTTTTATACATGATACCATGGTTGAGGCATTATCGCAATGCTCACAACTATTAGTTGATGGGACGTTTGAGGTTGGTACCAGTACATGGTGTATCGAAGGCAGGGTTGCCAGATGGCGATTTTTTTTATTCGTTGCTCTCATATAATATACATCAAAGTACGTTTGAGAGAAAAGGAAAGAAAATCGCCAATTGTTTACTCTGATCGCAGGCATAAAGTTTATTTTTCTTGTCTGAGTTTTGAGTTTGCAGTACGATGCAAGCTTGCAAGATATGAAGATGTCATATTAATATTGATAACCAATAATTTTTATATCAAAATTATATAATTACAGATTATGCCTAGAAATTTGAATATTGCTCAAGTGCACATAATACATTTTCGAAAATTGGATGCTGTAAGTCATAAAAACATGAAAATATCATTTTCATTTATTATTTGTTATATAAAAGTATTGCAAATACTTTTAGGGTTTTGCATCGATTTTTGTTCTATGTTCATCAAGAACATCAAGCATGTATAATGCGGTGTGGGAAAAATTTTTTGAAATTGTACCTCAGCTTCAAAATAATGTAAAATCATTGATGGGCGACTACGAACGTGCTCAAATTAATAGTGCCAAATTAAATTTTCCGAATGTTACTATCTCAGGATGTGAATTTCATTATAAACAAGTAAACACTCTATATTTCTTATGTAAATGCTATATTATTTACGAATGTCTAAAAGTAATGATTTTTTTGCGTATTATTGTAGCCGCAAAACCAAAATAAAATTACTATTCTACTAGCGTTAATCCACTAGCCCAACAACTCGAGATATCTCATTGCAGCTTTCGCGTTGTTACCCTGATATTCTAAAACTAATATTTGTCGCGAACTATTTTAAAACTTATTCAGCCATTCGAATCAAAACTTAAGATCCCTTTTTTCCAATTAATTTACTGAAAATTTCAAATTTATTTGATTTATCAATAAAAAGTTTGTTCAATAATTCATTTGATAAACAGTTGATGCGTCAATTGAATTGAAAATTGTAAATTATAATAATAGATTAATTGATAATTATAGAGCCTTGCTAAAAAATGGAACAAATTGAATATTAACGTGGAGCATGACCATATTCTGGAGGTTACTTATGGGTTAGTGTATCTTCCAGCTAATAAAATCGGAGATGGAATGATGCACATAACCAAATTAATGGATGCACAAGCTGAAACAAATGATACAAAGGTACAATATTAAAGTAATCAGGAATAGTGTTTCTTGCTTAAATTTATTATAATCATTGGGAAGATAGTAAAATAAATTTTCTTTCTGGACCTAATGTTCGTAAAGAGCGCTTTTATGTACTCTCCGAGTGTTGTACTTAAATCTATCATCAAAATGAAAATTCAAAATGGCGGAAATAATATGGCGAATACTATACCGGGTGTTTTGTTTAAACTTTGTGACAAGGTACGTGTCGCTTTCTCTGTCTCTCTCTATTTCGTGGCTTCTGGGCTGCTGAGACGTCTCTTCACGACGTCGGCTCCGGATGTACTTCCTCGGGTCTACTGCGCGGCTGCTATTACACGGTAAGAAGTAACTTGACAGGCGCCTTGCTATTTAGTTAGTATATGTGAGCAATGTTTATGCTCACATAACCTCTAACCCTGGCTCCTATATACCTCTACTCCTGTACACAGTCTTGTGTACTCCTATCTGCTCCTTAGTATTGAAAACATACTTATTAATATACTTTACAGGCTGATCTTCCTGTACGAGTTTTGTTGCTGCTGTGTGGCTCCTTCAGTATTGAGACTACTCCGGATATGCTGCTGTGATTGCTACAAGAGCCGTCTTCCTTATGCTTTGGACCTCGGTACCCTGTCTATGCTCCTGTGCTGACTTTATACTCAGCTGATGTCTCCAGACTCTCGAGTCTCGATTGCTGCTGACTATAATATGGGTGTTCATCTTCCCACTGTACGCTTTGCATAACTCTATTTCTATTAACCGTCCTCGCAGGATCCATGGTGTTTTGCTCATACCTTCGAGTTGGCCTTGCATCTATATATTGCTGCGTTGATGGTTCATAACTTGCTATTGTACTAATTGGGCGAAAGGCGCATTGTTAAATGCAGTGCGATTGTCGTGGTTGGGAATTTAACATGGTATTAGTGGTATAGGTTGTGGTAGGTGCAATATATTGTATGTAGGAATTATTTACTAGGGATGGATTATTAGGTAGGGTGGGTGCTAAGGTTTGTATTGTGTAATGGGATGTAAAATTAATGGCTAATTGTGCTGTAGTTGCGTCCGGTAGCGTACGGAAAATTTCTTCGTTAATGCATCTAGTAAGTTTTGGCTTGTTGCTGGCACTGGTGTAGGTGTTAATGGGTATACGGTCGATTGGACTTCTGGAAGAATAGCTGTTTGTCTCGTTGGTTCTTCCTGGTTACTTGGATGTAGTGTATTTCGCGGTTGATTGTCTGTTTTATTTGTATTTGGGCTGCTACTTCGCTGTATTTCATTTTGCGTTGTTGATTGTTGCTCTTGTTGTGTTATTTCTTCCATTGAAATCGGATCTTGATATGGACCACGATTTTGTCCAGTTACCAGTTCTCCGAATATCAACTGTCTGCGTACTTGTTAGCTTCGTTGTGAGTTTTGGGAAATAGCTTGTGAGAATTGGGGAAACAAGTTAGTGGCTTCTGATTGTGTAAGTGACAGGGCAAATCATCGGGATTTATTTCTAATAATTGTTGTGCTTCTGCTTGTGCTAAGTCTATATCAGTTTCCTCGTTAAACCACATTTGGTCTGATCGAGGATCCCATTCGGCTGCAGAGTTTCCAAAATTACGCCTAATTTCGTAGCAGGCTACTCTGTCACGAATTATCGCAATGCTGCTATCTAAATTTAAAATTGTTAATGCATCGCCTAATTATTGGTGCGCCTTGAGCTGCATTTAGGGAATTCAGTTTGCTACCTAATCTATAATTTACGGACATTTCGATGGGCTTAAT
This sequence comes from Theocolax elegans, assembly GCA_026168455.1. NCBI lineage: Eukaryota > Metazoa > Arthropoda > Insecta > Hymenoptera > Cerocephalidae > Theocolax > Theocolax elegans. The sequence goes on from CM047429.1 coordinate 5,628,660, forward strand.
AACAATGTTTTATTTCAAGTAATAGCTCTTTATTAAGTTGCTTAGCTCGATACTCACGTAAAAGGAGAAAAAAAATTTAATTTTACTAAGTACTATAACACGGTATTTTCTCTATAAGAAAATGTTCCCGTCCTCCCGCGTATAATAATTTTAAATACTTACGGCACTGTAATTCCCGTCGCGATTCTCTCTCTCTCTCTCTCTCTCTCTATTACACACACGCATACACTCTATTACCGTCTTTATTTAATTGGGATCCACGCCTAACTCGCGATCGAGCAACCGATAATAAACTATTTTCCTTGCCCTAGTTGTGGACGATTTCGCGGGCCGGTGTCGACCGCTTCTCGTCGCGCTATCTCTCTCTCACTATCGCTCTCGCTTCACTCTCGCCCTGTGGTCGCTGCTCCTGGAAGTGCGCCCTCGTCTCAACCTCAAGACGATGCGTGTCACTCCTGAAGGAGGCCTCTTCAGCTCCTCGGGTCGGTTGTCGGCTGTTCACATACACACGAGTCGGCTCTGCACATCCGCGCGCGATCGCTCTCCGCTAGGTACTGACTCGGCGGCGTAACCGATTTCGCCGCCTTCCCGATCATCTCGATATCGAGCCTTTCAATTGGTCCTTTGTTTCAGCAAGGGCCAATAGAAAAGGCTCTTACTTTTTGGCACTCTAGGTCACTACCTCTCCCATGAGCTCGACCGCTGCTTGCCCCTTTTTTATACACTTCAGGGACTTGTTTTTCAACAAGTTTTCCCCGAATTGTAAACGGGCAAACAGGCATCGAGAAACTTCTCAAAATAATACCTCGCGACAATTTACATTGTCGCAGTACTACTTAATACAATCAGTACTAATTATATAATGTGCATTAAAAAAAAATTAATTTAATTAAATAAATTCCAAGCTGCGTTCTAAAAGGAAGATTTTAAACTTGCAAAAGAGGGGAGAGGGAAAAAAAAATTTTCACAGCAATTTGAAATAAAAAAAAATGTAAGCACTTTGCAAGCAGCAATTAACTAAACAACTAAAAATTGTGGTTTGAGTAGGCTCTTAATAAATGTAAAAAAAATTATAAGACTAGTTAATAATAGGCTATGTACAATTTAATGTGCGGGGAGAGGTTAAAGGAAGAAAAAAAATTTTAATATGTTAATAAAATGCTTTTAATAATGCAAAATTTATTGATAATATGCTAGTCTAAATGCAAGAAAAAACTGCAAATAAATGTGTAAGAAGCAATTAGCTATTGGCAAGAATGCAAACAAATTTTATTAATTTATTAGTTTAGCTAAAGGCGAGTAAAAAAACGATTAGTGGCGAAACCAAAGGAAGCAATAATAATTTTATAATATCAGATGCAATTAAATGTTATATCCCAAAAACAACAAAATTAATAAATGCAAATCATAGGTAATCAAAAATAGTGTGCGGCCATATTTATATGTATATAACTATGTGTGAAGGAACGCCTGTACACGTTATATATATATGCTTTATATGTACATGCACTTTTTATATATATTCGCACCGTTAATGAATATTCTATTGAATAATATTTCTATAAAAAGAAAATTACAATAGCAGCAGAAGAAAAAAATAAGCAATTTGTTGCATGCAATGCGCAATAATTGCGAAGAAAAATTTACTTTAATTTTTCGACACCTCGTCGATTGTACAAAATGGCCGTGCTCCTGACTTGCGTGTGTGTGTGCGCACTAACAATGACAAAAATGGCTACGCTCGCTTGCTACGCTATATGTTCAGAAGAATAAAATAACTGCTTCTTATTTTCGCTAAATCGTTTTGGGTTTCCGTGTTAAGCCATCATACATATGAAAAAAAACGAATGCACTTTACAATTTCGCTCGATCCCTTAATAAAGAAAATTTAACGTTGGGCGGCAATGTCACACCGCACTGGGCATCAGGGTGCGGGTGATAAAATCTATATCAGTTATAAAAATAAGAGAATTTATTAACTAAATACAGATTAATTACACGGTTGTCAGTCGCGTTCGCGGCTATATGTAACGGCTGCCAGCTATTAACAATTAAAGCGTAATTACTTACAACGTAATTATGGCTCGTATTTTAGCTTGTATTTTGGCTCGTAAGAATTACACGCACGGCGATATAATGAATAAACGATCAAATATCCGCTCGATCGACGAAAATGGCGACGCCGGCCACGTGTGCGGATACGCGCGAAAAGGGGAATAGCGGCACACACACTTAACGAGGAGAGGAACACGGGTATAGGATAGCACATTTGCACGAATCTTGCACGGCGATCACTTTCTCCAGGTTGCACACGGATGTATGCTCTCGCAGGCTCTTACTCTCGTAAAATGGCAAAACGGTTCACAATATAGTCTCGTTGCGTCCGCTCACGGCCGTGTTCCCGAGCTCTCTGCCTTCGTCCTGCGAAAGCGCCGCGCGCATGCGTCGCGACCGTCTCCGCGCAGTGCGAGCACAGCCTTAGCGAGAGCGGCTTGGTGTTGTTGTCAGTGTCCTGCTATGCTGTTCGATCGCGACGACGACGACGACGACGAGGACGAGTTGGCAAGACGAGGATGCTCTTTGGTAATTATTATCTCGTTCCTTGTTATTTATCGGCTATTCGATCTATGAGTTGGTTTCAGGTGGATGGCGAACCTTACTGCAGTGGTTAACGGGTCGTGGCTGCTCGGCGTATATGAGTACGTGTCGCTTTCTCTGTCTCTCTCTATTTCGTGACTTCTTAGCTGCTGAGACTTCTCTTCACGACGTCGGCTTCGTATGTTCTTCCTCGGGTCTACTGCGCGGCTGCTATTACACAGTAAGGAGTAACTTGACAGGCGGCTTGCTATTTAGTTAGTATATGTGAGCAATGTTTATGCTCACATATAACCTCTAACCTTGGCTCCTATACACCTCTACTCCTGTACACAGTCTTGTGTACTCCTATCTGCTCCTTAGTATTGAAAACATACTTATTAATATGCTTTACAGGTGAATCTTCCTGTACGAGTTTTGTTGCTACTGTGTGGCTCCTTCAGTATTGAGGCTACTCCGGATATGCTGCTGTGATTGCTACAAGAGCCGGCTTCCTTATGCTTTGGATCTCGGTGCCCTGTCTATGCTCCTGTGCTGACTTTATACTCAGCTGATGTCTCCAGAGTCTCCGAGTGCTGTTTGCCCTGTACGTGGCCTCTTGGTGGCTACTGGTCTTCTCAACGCCTGTGTGTCCTGGCTCCGCTTCAGTTCCAGGGTGTGGCTTGTTCGGTGTTAGGCATGTTTTTATAGGGTTTAGGGAATTATATGATGCAATATATAGGTAGGGATGTGAGTGCTTGCTTCGCACCATTACAGGTACACTTGCCTTGTCACAACTTTCATCTGAATATCTCAGAAACGGCCACTAAAATCCCGGCACTTTAAAGGTTAAACCATATTTTTCGACTGATGTATCAAGAAACAACGTATAATTGTCACCCTCGCTTCGCTTAGATGATAAATCTTCCATTTGTGTAGATTTAATTTTTTCGCACATACACACCTTGGCCAGTAAAGAAGAAAGCCTCAGATCACATGTTCGGAATTTTATACTTTAAATTAACTTTCATTACAAATTCGAACCGTACCAGAGTTTTCGTATTTCGGAATAAGCTCATTGATACTAATCGTCGTAAAAGTTTTTAATTTTTCTAATAATAATTGATTCAAAATACTTCGAGTATAATTTTATTTAATTTACTTTTTACAATTATACATGCAACGTTTTCGATGGCCTCCCTCCCGGCCAGCAGTATTCGCTGCGCTTGTGCTGCAAATGTCAGGACGGGCTTCGAAGACAATGCGCTCAAACTAAAAAACGTAAAGCTCATCTGATGGAGGAGAAGTTATATTAAAGTTATAACAATGTTGTTGCCTTTCGACCGGGCATCAAGAAAAATAGTATACGGTACGCGAGACGAAAATTGAAGGCCTGTCATTGCGTGAAGTTGGTCCCGAGGCGAAGTCGACTTCAATGTCGGAACTACAACTTTCCTCTCTTGTACCATAATGTACTATTTAAGAAATTTACATAATTAATTAACAGAACAAGTATACTACGTGCACTTGCAGTACTTTGTGCATGTATTTATATTTATGTTTATACTTCAAATCATTATTATGCGAAGGACGTTCTGGCTTCCTTTGGCCGAAATAATGTCGGTATACATATTACCGTATACATACCAATTTGCATCTTGGTAAAAAAACTCGGTAAGCATTCTAATATTAGGAAATACCTAGGTAAATATATATATACATATATATATATAAATATATAGTAATATTTATTTATATGATTCAATTACCCTAGTAGATATCGGACCGTTGCCAAACGATTTCAGTGCTACCTTAAATCATTATAAATATTTTTAATATTGTGTATTTTTATAAATTATAATTCAAATTTATAGTTATAAATAGATTTTGATTGTTTAATTTGAATGTATTTTATTTTGTAAAAAATCAAATCTAATGTTCAATGGCTTATTTCATTATATAACTCATTTTCATAAAATTTATTAAATCTTAGTTAAAACTTATTTTTCAGCTGTAGAAACGAAAGTTAGAATTAAAGACATAAAAAAGGTACAATTGAGAAATAATAATAATTAATTTTATACCGTGGCATAGATCCTCACTTATGTCAAACATATCCGTGGCATAAGTAGTCCATTATAAATCCAAAATATTCTAAAATAACTTTTAATGTATGCTAGTTAGTGCTATAAAATATCGTATTGTGCTACTCTTAATTTAGACTAATTTTTCACAAATCTAATAATCTAATAAAAAAAGGTATGATTCGTGGGACGCACGGCAGAAGTGATAACTTCAATCGATTTTATGTATAATTATTTAATTTTGTAGTTACATTTAGTCTTGTTCAAGTATGCAAGAATTAAAACATGTATTAGACAGCTATTAGGAATATATTATCGAAAAAGAGTGTTTGAACTATTATTTCAGTTTTTTAATTCACAATGATATTTATTAATCAATCGTATATTTAAAATGCTACTTATAACTACTGTTATTAAGTAGTTCATTATGTTAATATATCCCTCATTATTTTATGTTTTAAGTGAGAAAAAGAGGGTAATTTTTGCATGTCGCCATTAAAATTGTTATTCAAAATACTTGGTCGTTTTTATAAAATTATTTTTCTTTTTAATTATTAATCAGTAAGATTAAGAAGTTGTAATTAATGTGTAAGAATGTAGAAGCATTCGATAAAGATTCGCCGCATAATTTTGAATTCTCAGTAACTGCGCATGCTCGGTGCACTCCCCATCAGACTAACTACCTCTAACTTTAAACTCAATTTGTTAATTAACTAATTAGGCATTCTTGACATCTTTGATTTCACTTGATAGATATATTTAAGATCTACGAAAAGTATTTGAAAATTTTTCCTTTAATATCAATACTTTTTTAAATATAAGCAAAAAACCGGTATTTTGTAACTTTTTGATTTTCTTAATAGGAAGCGTACACACATTTTGTATGGAAAATAATTCGTGTTATTTCATACTACATAAACATATTTTTTTTTTATTAACAATATGCTTTTTTCATGAAACGGCCCTTTTCAAGCTAATTTAATTGCCTGGCCTAACATTGGAGTATATATGTATGTGCCGTAGTAAAAGAAAGAGAGGGAGAGAGTTACGTCTGGAAAAAGTTACTCCAGCGTGCCATAAAAAGTTATCAAGAATTAATAAAAATTTTCAAGAATTTGTTATCCGCAGGAAACGTTTTTAGTAAAAATGAGTTATTCGATGAAATGAGCTAACGAACATTAAATTTTTTAAATTAATATTGAATTTTGTTGGTCTTGCTGAGCTAACGACTAACGACTCTAAGAACTCCAAGTTGCTCGCTCGAAAAGGCACGACAATTCGCCGCGTATGAATTGTCGTGCCTTTTCGAGCGAGCAACTTGGAGTTCTTAGAGTCGTTAGTCGTTAGCTCAGCAAGACCAACAAAATTCAATATTAATTTAAAAACTTTTGCCTGGGCGAGAAAAAATTATATTTTTAATAATGAACATTAAATTTGATACTTTTACCAAATTAAATACATTTTTTGCGCTATAAATAATCAAAATATGTTTTAAATTATGAATTTAAATTATAATTTATTAAAATAAATAACTTTATAAATATTTATAATGACCAGTGGAGGTCCCTCTTCAGTAACTATTGCTTTAAAATCTAGCTAATCGCGTCAGAAAGTAATGATTCGGTTAGGCAACGGTTAAAACAACTATTGCTTATAAACTATTTTATGTTCATATACAAATTAGGGATTCGTTGGTCTACAGATCTTTAACATTCAAAATTATTAATAGTATTTTTTGTTTCAGTATGCGTAAAATTCGATTTCCATAAATATGGAAAATAAAAGAATTTCCCTAATATTTTAAATTATATTATGGCGCGCCATAATTATTCCCTCTATTATGCCAAACGGAGCTATATCAAACGATCTACGTGAACTTGATTCGTAAAGGTATATCTATCGGCGAATAAATACTGTTTTTTCGTACTTATGTTTTTTTTAGTATGAGTATAATTTAATTAAACGTATTTTTGAAGTTAATTGAAAATGTTGGTCACTTTCGAAACATGGTTATACAAATAAAAAATAAAATATTATAATAATATAGTTGGTGCTTCTTTTATTTGAAGAACGATAACTCTAATTTTTTAGGGTGAGGGGGCTCCGCCCCCAAACACCCCGGGTGGGGGGGGGGAGCTTTGCCCCCTTCACCCTCGTTCCTATTATCAATTTTTACTATCAACGCATTGATATAGCGCTTTTTCCTTATTTCGCAACAATTAATGTGTAGAATTTCCAATTATGCACTTATATTTTAGCGGAATTTTTCACACATTGAAACAAAAAATAATGTTCGTTTTTTCATCCCTGTACGATCGGGCGACACTTGTTCGCCAACGACTCTTGTGACCCAATCGTACTCGATCGTATAAACGCATTTTACACCCTTGATACGAAAAAAATATTAAAAGTGAAGCTTCTTTGAGAGACCTATACCATATATTATACACATATACCTATTACCAAACAAGAAATTCGTTTTTATTGCAAATAATCTGCGACTCAGTGTAATACGTCGCGCTCTGGCTAGTGAATTTTCTCACCGCTAGATGGAGAGGACTATCTCTACATTCGTTAGAGAGATTGTCGTTTTCTGTCTATATATATCTATATAGCCGCATAACATCTTTCTGGTATCACGGTTTATCTTGCGAAAGGAATCTAAGGTAAGATCTCCAGTGCCTTACCGAGGAGTTCAAAATAAATTTTTAATTTTTGAAAAATGTCGTAGTCTGGGAAATGTTATCAACAATACTGGACAAAGTAAATAATGCATGCTTTATAAAAAAGTAAAGCATTTAGTTCGAAGAGACCGATAATATATATTATACTCATATATACCTATCATTAAACGATAAATTCATTTTTATTTAAAGCTTTTACTGTTTTTTTTACTATTTATACATCTACAGTTGGATACAAATAATAATTAACACCTGAACTCTAGTTTATGGTATCTAGGTGCTTGACTCAGGAGAATATTATGTCCAGATATTTCCCTCTGTGACTTCTCTTTACAAAATCTCAATTGAACTTCTACTATAAAGGGTATACATTTACAAAAGCTAAATATTTCACGTGTATGATCTTAAGGATGTACACTCGACATTCCCTTTATTAGCATTCTCTTTAGTCACCTGGTTCACTTAGTAGCGAAATCGCTACTCAGTTAGTAGCGAAACACTTTCTCGATAGTAGCGAGAAACATAATTGGTTGTAGTATATTGAAAATTTATTTTTACACTAAGAAAATATTTTATAAAGTATTTATGAAGTGTGTATAAGCATATATATATATATATATATATATGGGTGTTTCTCTGTGACATCGAAGATGAAAAAAATAAATATTGCTATAACTGTGGGAATATATTTTAGAGGTATCCAGTAGTTCTTCTGAATTTTTTCAGATTTTTTCTGTGCCATTATTTTAAGTTACAGAGAGTCAAATTTCACATTTTAGCACTTTTTTGCATTATATGCCCATTTTCATGAATTCGTAGCTCCCAGGAGATGCATTTTTCGCTTTAATAGAAGATTTAGCTCCTACTAGTGCATCTATTAGATTGCATATTCTAAGAGCCATGTATATAGTTTATTGTCAAACAAAATGTCTAGAAGTAAATGTTTCCAAATTAAATCCTAAAATGTTCGGGTACATAGAAGACAATGAAATATTGATCCCTCAAAAAATTGAAATTCTTTTACCACCTTCCAGTGTACACAATTGTGCTTGTAAATCTTGTTCTAGAAAAACATGTTGTTCTGTGGCAACAGAAATTGAATGTTGCTCATTCTTCTTTGTTTCTTGTAATTTTATAATTCATTTGATCTGACTTAATATTGCAGCACTTTCCTACACATATTTTTTTCGGATTGATAAGAAAAGTATAACTTTGTTCGTAAAAGATAAATAATTTATTATTAATTAAATGAAGGTACAAACACAAAAACGCAGCTTTTTATTAGTTGACGAGAGGAATGTTCGCTAGCATATCTGCAGTTTCATTACGCATTTACGCGCCGCACGACCGACTATTTAGAAATTCGTAAAATAATAACAATCCTTGAAATTGTTAATATTATTTTATGCATTTCGAAGACTAATTAAAGCCCAATGTTATTTTAAAATTCGTGAATAATTTTCTGTAAAGACACATACTATGAATGACTCGTTCTTATGCTACACCGTAATATGCACGCTACTTAAGGAAATTGACTCCCACGTCCAAATCTAGTGATATTCGCTACTAAAAGGAATGTTTGCGGAATGGAATTGCGCTACTAAAGAGAATCTCGAGTGTATCCGGAAGCATATAAAGTATATAAAGTATTTACAGACTAATTTCTTATATAAAAATTTAGATAAATAGTATAGTTTCTGAGTATTGTATTGCATAGTTTTTAATGTAAAAGAAATAAATTCATCTTTAAACAGAATTCATGTCTGCACAACAAAAGTCACGGAGTGCAATAACTAAATTTGATTTTTTCTTACGCTAGAACATCATCGTTGACATCGCCTATGAGAGTTCTGGGTGCCACAATTAAAATTTTTGTCAATCAAATCTTATTTTCAAAGAGTGGAAACCACAATTAGCATCGCTCGTACGCAACGTCACATAAGGCTAAGATCACATTCGCATATTAGTGTGGAAATGTTTTATTTTAGTTTATAAAGCCAAATCTCTATATGATAATAAGTCGAAGCAAAAATCGCTAAAGTGTGTTTAAAAAAATATATGAATGTTTCCTTATTGAATTTTATCAAATTAAAGTTGTATCGTTTGTGAGGCAAGCCTCACTTAATTATTTATGAAAAGAAGTAAGTAAAGTGATGGAGAGAAGTAAGTGTGAGAGAGATGGATATTTGGAAGTGACAGATGAAGGTTAGGACTGCGGTAGTTGCATACACCGGCCCGAGCCACTCTCATTACCGGGAAATCGCGAATGAGAGTTTATGCTGACGACATCGTGGTAGCCCGTGTATATCTATCAGATACACCGTCCCGTGGCGACACCGTAAGAATATCGGCAAACTGCCGACGGCACCGATCACCGCGTGCGCGCGCGAAGCCGAGAGAGATAGAGATATGTTGACCGCGTGCGTCGAGTAAGAGAGTGACGGCGCGCACACTGCACGCGCACGTCGAGTATAGGTGAGAGCGGTGCGCCAGAGGGGGAACGACTACGAACGGTCCGATGTTCATACGTGCCGATGTAAGAGGAAAGGAGATAGACAGCTGTCCCGGTGCATTGGTGGAGGCGTTGGCGGATTTGTACAGATAGCGGATAAAATGAAATGGCGAACGTACACTAGCGGAATTGGAAGGAAAATAGGTGACGTTACGGACGATTATCGGTACGTTTACTACCACCGATCTGGCGGATATGATAGCGGAAAAGGAGAACAGCTAGCTTCACTATCGGTAGCGGATAATACGAATCAGAGAAGAAGGAAGAGACTCCTTCCCCAACCGCCGTAAAGGACAGACGTGTTGCGAGAAATAGTATCGAAATAGCCATTTTGAGATCCGCTGAGATTGTAAGGAAAGTCGAGATATTGAAGGGAACGAATAGCTATTGAACGGTCAGTCGGAGCGAGAGACACCCGAAATTCGGGGGTTAGATACCGAGTCTGGAGAGATATAATTAATTCGTATAAAGGAGAGTTCCCCACTTGCGGTGAGTGAGGAAGTACGGCATATTGTAAGGTATGAGAGTGTGATAGAAGGACGTTCCGTGGATATTGTAAATAGAATAGCCGCGCGAAAACCGATAATTTAACCGACTAGTTATTATTATTTTTCCGACTTCATTATTATATTTTCTTTTGCATTTTACGACGATTACTGACAAGGGGAGTACATGACCTCCGGGAAACGGATCTCATCCTAACTTTGGTATGTCTTTTATAATATAAGAATATGAAGAAAGCTAAGTTATCTCTTGCCAATGGCCATTTTTACGGAAGTTATTCGACATCCAATAATAATAGCAGTAAAAAGTACTTCCAATTCGGTCGCTTATAACTCAGAAACAAATAATGATAAACAATCGAACAAAAACCAGAAGAAAGTTGAGTACAAGTAGATATGGTTTGAAAAAAAAGAAGCTCAAATTTTTCATATTAAATTTTGGCTTAATAGTCTTCAATTTCTTATTTTCTTCATAACTTTGCTTCAAATTAAACAATTTGAGCTTCTTTTTTTCAAACCATAACTACTTGAACTCAACTTTCTTCTGGTTTTTAGTTCGATTGTTTATCATTATATGTTTCTAAGTTATAAGCGACCGAATTGGAAGTACTTTTTACTGCTATTATTATTGGATGTCGAATAACTTCCGTAAAACTGGCCAATGGCAAGAGATAACTTAGCTTTCTTCATATTCTTATATTATAAAAGACATACCAAAGTTAGGATGAGATCCGTTTCCCGGAGGTCATGTACTTCCCTTGTGAGTTGCGCGTAGATAAAGTATTGAACAATAAGTCAGCGGGATTTCTGAATGCGTTTGTATTTGCTGTATATTAAATTGATAATAATTAAAGTTTTGATAATTGTTATGTGGAATTGAGTGATTGATTTTATAACCCGAGTAAATTATCCAATTTCCTACAACGTGGTTCCGCCATCTTTCCCGTGATGGCAACGTGGAGCCCGCGACCCTGAATCGGCTTGTCGTTAGTTTTACCGGTAACTGGCGCCCAATAATTTAATTTGTTACCGGATAATTATTACTGATTATTATTATTGATTTGTCGTAAGCCATGGTGACACGTTGCACTACGAGAACGACTCGTTAGGGATCAAAAGTGCAACGTCACAAATGGCGCCCAACGTGGTTTAAGCCGGAAGTACCCATAGTATAATAAATAATACTTATTGTAATTTTAATGGATATTTAGTACATTATAATATTATATGCCCAGAGTATTTTGATAAATAACCTTTAAATTAAATAATACAAAGAGCGTACGAGTACTATTAAAATTTGTACAAACCCACATAGTTTATACATGTAAATGTCGGCTTCCGCCTTGAACACACGTGCGACCACGTTGTAAACTATTTATTAACTTGCGATTAATAGCGTAGGAACGGAACGTCCAAGTGTAGAATTGAATGACTGATAAATTATTATTTTTTTGTTATTCTGCCCATTTTATGCGTTTTTCTTTGAAAATTAATTTTCTTTTTATGAATTTAAATTATATTGTTAAATATTCGTTTACACTACCTTCCTCAAAAGAAGAGAGGAGTTGCTGATATCTAGTGTTACACCATATACAATTGTAATGGTAAGTGATGTACTCACTTATCATTATACGAATCAGGTAGGGAGAGACGAGCGCTATAAATAGATATAGACATAGCCAACGGCGCGAACGGCTGATACCCGCGCAACGATAGGAGAAATTGAGGAGAGAGTCGCGCGCGCACGACACGATAGACGACACGAGAGACGACGGTTACACGTGTGACGGGATAACTCGGTGAAAAAGATACTTTTGAGAGACCGCAGATCTAATCGGAATTATTCCTTTATATATTTCGTATCGTGAGTTATTCGTTTTATTGTGCGAGATAGTGTAGTGTTTCTACACACGGACATAGAAAATAAAAGTGATCGGTGGTCGAGGAATTCTCCCACCGACCTTTTCCATTTAGAATATAAAGAGGCAGCGAGAGGGAGGAATTCATTTACCTTTTCCGTTATTCGAGATCCGAAGAAGATAAATAAAAGTAAGTGGTACCACTTTCGTGCGAATAATTATTATTTGTTTCATTTAATGCGATCTTGCGAATAATCTTAAATTAGTTAGTTCGCGTACCCCTTTCCCCTCTCGTGTTGAGTCAATATTTTCGACTCAATCTCCGTGCGCATAGACCTCGACCATATTAATAAATTTTATTGTATTTAATCATTCGTTCTGGTTCAAATAAATCTGTTAATTGTCAATTTAATTCAACCCGTGTTGATTTATATTTTTCTCTAACCGGCGTATTATAATTTCATTCCTCCGTTTTCCTTCGAGTCGTATTTCAAGATACGAATTCTCGCGGACTCACATTTAATTTCTTTCCGCGGTCCATTTTAGGAAAGAATCTCATCATTTTACCTGCTGTTGTTGGAAATCGGAATTCGATTTCCATACAACTTTAACGGCAAGTGTGCGGACAGGTAACCGCAGCCGCTGCGCGGGAAAGATTTTTGTAAACAACTTACATATATACATAAATTGTCTTGAGTCATTAAGTGTGCGATACCTAGTCGGCGAAACTATATAAGTTCGTTCACCACGAACTAAAGGTATGTAAGACGAACGACTCAGTAAGTTTTCCCCGGGCAAGCACACCGTTACATGGCGCCCAACTAAGTGAAGGAAAAAGTCCCTAGACGTTAGGATAGCTGATTGCGCGTACACGCCGCGCGACAAGGGAATAGGAACGGACCGGAATTGAATTGTTTGAACATATGCTCGGTTGATTTACGTGTGTTTAAGGATTAATACGTTAGTTACGTTGATTAGTGTATTAATTATTTTCGACAATTGAATTAATTGAGTTTGACAATAATTTAAATAACTTTATCGGATTTTCTTCGTTTTTTTTTGTTTTTTTTTATCAGGAAGAAATCCGAAGTCGACAGTAATAAAATTTTTTAGATAATTGTTGACACACGTAAATTATAATAATTTCAGATTTATTTATTTATATGAGATAGAATGGTTTGAGGTCCGCGTTATAATAACACGTGTCCCTGGTTCCGTATAGGTTAGCCGGAAAATTAGCGAAAATAATTTTTTCGACTTAATAAAAATTGTTAATACCTGTGCAAGGGGGTGATTTTTGAAATTTGCTTTTGTTATAATTTTGACTACGCGTATCGGCTCTCGCGTCATAATAAAAATTGTATTTATTTTTTTTTATGTAATACGCGATTGTATGAGGTCACTGCGTCAGATATTCTATATAGTTAGGTAGGAATATATTTATTTGTTAATTTATTTGTTGATCATTTATTAATTTATTTATTAATTCGTTGACGAATTTATTTAATTTTAAGTATATTTGCGTGCGCTGGTGATCGAGAACCGAGGATAATCCGTTTTCTTCCTCATTTTATCGGATTAAAATTTGTTTTATTTGTTTATTATTTCGTTTGGTTTATTTGTTGTACAAAATTTTTTTTTTTTTGGTTTTGTTGTAAATCGGGTACAGTATTTTAAAATAAATTAAACTGAAACGCATATAACAAATTTAAATCGAAGGTGAAATTTAATTTATTTTGTGAAATAGTTGCCAAAATTATAAAATTTTTATTACAAGCAAGTTTCAAATTGGTGAGCGTAAGGTGTTTATTTAAAAGGGAAAAGATCACAATCTTCAACACAGTGGCCCAATAATTTAGTAGTTTAACGCCACCTAGTGTTGAATAACCGAACCTTGCACAAGTACCTGCGGAAGCGATTTTTCTTTATTTTTTTTTTTGTTGAGAAATCGGCGATAATTTTAAGTTAATATGGCAGAATCGATGACTAACCAGATTGACAACTGGATTGATACTCAATCCGGTGAACAGATCAAGGCTCACCTCGAGTCGTTGGAGATGCGGGTTGACGGCCCAAATTATAAAAGAGCCGAGCGTCTCCAACGGTGGTTAATGGGTAATTATACGGCTCAGGATTTCGCTGAAGAAACAAATCTGTTGGCAGATCGCGAAAGGCGAAACAGGCGGAGGTCGGATTGGTTTGAGGCTATGTTCGCCCAGAATCCGGCATTACCTGATCCGGATTCTGATCCAAATGTTGTAGAAGTTTTACAACAGACTCTTGCGCTGGACGTTCCAGACATAGAAAGGCAAGAGACAGACGTAGATGCTGAGGTAGATCAGCATACGGAGGATCAGCAATCCGAGGTCTCCAGCCAAGAAGCTAACAAAGAGGAGTGGATCACGCTAGTGTCTACAGGCGGAGCACAGTTTGAGATACCGGAGACATTCGCTGCGATCTTGACGTTGCAGTTGAAGCAACAGGCCGTCATGACAGCACGGATAAAAGATTTGGAGGATCAAGTGAGTGCTCTGAAAATGGACTTCTACGCCCGCGATAGTACGCAGAGAACGAGTACCAACAGAAATAGAGAGCCGAACCAACATGTCCGATTCCAGGACACGTATACGTGTCACACACTGGACGATACGGACGAAAGACCACGACAAGTGCAGGCAGAGTGCGAGGGTTATCAAGCACCTCAAGCACCTGCTAGAGGAGCTTTGGGGAGGGGCGAGATATGGAGACAAGGTCAGCCTCCATAATCTAGCTCTCCCTACCCTAGTCGGATGGACTCGAACGTAACCGGCCAGTCTACAACTAGATCGGCCGGGACAGTGCGCGATGTCGGCGCAATTGTTCGTAAGTGGGGAGTTCGATTCTCTGGAGACAAAAGCCAGAGTATTGATGCATTTCTTGCGCGAGTAGAAGATTGTAGGATACTCGCCAACCTCAGCGAGGACGAGGTGTTACCGTCCTTGTCGGAACTTCTCACCGATAACGCAGCTACGTGGTATCGGAACGTGAAGGATAGATGTCACTCCTGGCAAGATTTTGTGAGATACGCCAAAATGTGGTACGGAATGGGCCAGAGTTATCAACAACGGCTCATCGAGGAGTCTAACGCTCGCACGCAAGGCGAAGATGAGCCGGTAAGGGATTATATCACCTGCTCGATTGCGATTATGCGTAAGCTCAAGCCGATTCCGGATGAGCGGAGCCAGTTAGATCACCTGTACCGCAATATGCTACCTCAACACCAACGTTTATTTAAGAGAGTTGAAGCTCGGTCGATCGAGAGTTTTTTGCAATTGGCGTTGGACGCCGAGCAAACACTCGAACGAGAAAAATTATATCGGCCGCCTCCCGCAGAAGAAGACTTGATGCTACCTGAGTTAGCATATAAGTCGCGGAATAAGAAGCGGCCGAACGCTAAACCAAAGGTAGCAAGCGTAGCCAAGGAAACGAGTGAACCGGCTCAGACAGATCTTTTGGAACAGTTCACGAAAATTCTCGAGGTAACGCTAGTATCCGTTAAGACGAGTTGCCATACACCTGGGGTGAGAGGCAAGGTTGATGTCTTTCAAAGCAAGAAGACCCACAGATCACCTCCTCGGTTCAAATGGGGACAGAGGAAGGGTAATCGCAAGAGTCCTGACCGACAGTCATCGAGTGGCCATACGTCAAGAAACGAGGAGAAGTTGAATGCCGGTGATAAGGAGAAGCGTAAAGAGGTTGTCCCCAAGCCTGTAGCTTGCAATATATGTGGCAAACTGGGCTATACAATTAGGACGTGTCCTGATTGTGCAAAAAACGCACGGGGAAGCGGCTAGAGGGGACAGCCGCTAGTCCCGAGGTTGAGGGAGTCCCCGGAGAAGCGGTCGTAATCCTCCAATCTCGAGGCAGTCAAGCTGCAGAGATGCGTCAAGAAGATCTGACGATAAGTGATCCCAGAGAAGTTAGGACGGATCCGGTCACGAGTAAAATTTTAAAAATTACTCCGAAACCAAACCAGCGAGTTTATAGTCCAGAAGATGAGACGCGCTGGTGGTGTTAAATCGATATCGGTGGATACCGGATCCGAGCGTTGTTTGATCCAGGTGCATCAACAACGGTCATGGGTTTGAACGGTTTGCAGTTGGCAACCGCTCTTGGCAGATCCATTCTCGATAAGCAAGCAGGTAGTGCTAAGCTTGCGGATGGTAGCACACACCAGTTGTGTGGACATGTTATGCTACCTTTTACCATCGGTAAAGACATGCGAGATATACGGGTCGTAATTATGCCAAATTTAGATGCGGAATGTTATTTAGCAGTGAATTTCATTCGAGCATTCCGAGCAGTTCTAGACCCAGACTCCGACTGTTTATACTTCAAAGGGTCATCACAATTATTACAGCTGGAAGTGGCAAGTATTGAAAGTGGACACGCTTCGCTGTCGTCAGCGGGTGTGGCCGACGCGACAGAAGATGAGCGCCGACAACTGCGTGAACTTCTGGATCAAGTGCTGTCCAGTACTTTGCCAAAGATCGGCCGATCATACGATGTTGAACATGTTATCGACGTCGGTTCGGCGCGACCGATCAAACAAAGGTATTATCCCGTCTCCGACAAGATTCGAGAGGAGATGCATCGACAAGTTCGAGAGATGCTTGGGACAGGTGTTATAGAACCGTCTAGTAGCGGTTGGTCCAGTCCAGTGGTGATGGCTAAGAAGGGCGAAAATGCAAGGCGTTTTTGCATTGATTTCAGGAAGGTCAACGCTTTGACCAAACCTGATGCGTATCCTTTGCCGTTTATGCAGGATATTTTACGCAAACTCAAAAGAGCCCGATATATATCTACGATAGATATGAACTGCGCCTATCACCAAATACCTCTACAAATGGAATCGCGCCCAATTACAGCATTTACGGTACCTGGAATGGGTTTGTTCCAGTTTACTCGTATGCACTTTGGGTTGGCAAATGCTGGCGCGACATTCCAACGTATGATAGACCAGGTGATTGGACCTGCTCTCGAACCGAATACTTACTCTTATCTCGACGATATTATTGTCGTGACGGAAACCTTCGAAGAGCACAAACTGTTGCTAAAGGAGGTGTTGACTCGTTTAACTGAAGCCGGTTTATCGGTAAACCGAGAGAAATGTGTTTTCTGTCAACCCGAAGTAAGATATTTGGGTGTACGAGTCAATCGTGATGGGATAAGACCTGATCCAGCTAAGACGTAGCCGATTCAAGAATATCCGGCTCCCCGAAATCTCAAGCAGCTGAGACGATTCCTTGGGATGGCATCTTGGTACAGACGATTTATACCCGACTATGCTACGATAGCGGAGCCTTTAACACGTCTTACGAAGAAAGACCAAAAGTATGAATGGCTCCAAGAACAGGAAGGTGCATTTCAGCGACTCAAAGCACTGCTGATGACGGCACCCGTTCTACAGACTCCTGATGAGAATGGCGAGTATACCATTTAAACAGACGCCAGTGACACCGGTATCGGTGCAGTATTAACACAGGTCGTTGATGGAGTAGAGAGAGTCCTGGAGTTTGCCAGTAGAGTACTCTCGCCAGCAGAACGTAACTATAGCGTCTCAGAACGGGAATGTTTGGCCGTAGTATGGGCAATTAGAAAATTTCGACAGTATATTGAGGGTTACCAGTTTAAAGTTATAACTGATCATAGTAGTCTCCGTTGGCTGTGCAATATACACAATCCAACGAGTCGGCTCGCAAGATGGGCATTGGAACTCCAATCTCATAATTTTACAATTGAGTATAGGAAGGGAGCTCTAAATTATGTTCCTGATGCACTTTCTCGCATGTACGAGGAAGACGAGCCGGCCATCGCTTCAGTTTCTTGGAGCCAGACTACAAAAGATCCTTGGTACCTCTCATGGCTGAAAGACGTATCAGAGCGACCTAGAGATTTTCCGGAATGGAAGATAACAGGTAGCAATTTGTATTCGTATCGCGTCGATAACGAGTTAGACGACGTGATGGAGGATCATGACGCTTGGAAACTGGTTGTACCAGAGGAGCATAGGCAAGCCATACTCCGTGAGTGTCATGATGATCCGACTGCTGGACACTTAGGTAGGGAGAAGACATTTGCTAGAGTGGCTAAAATGTATTATTGGCCACGGTACTACGCCGAAGTCGGAGAATATGTACGCAAATCTCAGGTCTGCCAACAGTGTAAAGTGGAGCAACGTCCACCCATGGGTTTGATGGGTAGACGCGTGATAGAGAAACCATGGCAAGTTGTAGCAGGTGACGTCACTGGCCCACTTCCGCGGTCGACACATGGTTACGAATACATTTTGGTCTTTCAGGATTTGTTTACGCGCTGGATCGAGGCGGTCCCGATTCGGAAAGCTAATGCTAGGACCATCGTAAAAGAGTTGCATGAGCGAGTCATCACACGTTATGGTACCCCAGAGGTGTTTCTGTCCGACAACGGAACTGAGTTTAAAAATAAACTCGTGGATGACTACCTAGTGGAACGAGGGATTTTCCATACGACGATTCCTCCTTACCATGCTCAGGCTAATCCTGTTGAACGTGCTAATAGGACGTTGAAGACAATGATCGCGTCCTATATCACAGAAAAGCACCACACATGGGATGAGAAACTCCCCGACTTGGTATTCGCTCTAAATACAGCGATACAAAGCTCGACAGGATGGAGCCCGGCCATGTTAAACTATGGCCGGCAACCCGAGCCACCCGGTACAGCTCGTAGAGCGCAAGACGAGCTGGTTCAACAACGTGTGGAAACGGTTGCTTGAGTGGAGTGATCGGCTGTCAAGATTACCTGAGCTTTACAAGAAAGCATCGGCCAATGCGAGTAAAGCTCATGAAAGGCAAGCCGGTTACTACAATGCCGGGCGAAGGGCTGCATCTTTTGAAGTGGGAAATCTAGTGTGGAAGAAGAATCGAGTCCTTTCATCCAGTGCTCAAGGTATTTCGGCCAAGTTATCCCCGAAATACGTTGGCCCATATTTGGTAGTTTATAGCTACGGCCCAAACACCGTCAAGATACAAGATGCCCGAGGTAATGAAGAGAAGTGTCACGTGCAGTATCTCAAACCGTACTTATCCGAAGATCACGGGGATGAGTACGGAGAAGTAGACGACGTCGAGATCGGTCAACCTACGCTGGAGGAGGAACCTGATAATACAGTTCCTGCGAGCGAAGACGTCTCGAACGGCAAGACGCAAGCGAGCGAAGTTCCATGCGAGGAACATGACGGTAATCCGACCGAGTACGCGTCCCCTATTAAACGAATTAGAGGTAGGCCGCGCAAACATGCTAGAGTCGTTGCGATACCGCGAAACCGAGCGAATGTTGTCTCTAATGTAAGTCACCGTGGACAAGTTAAACGTGGTAGAGGTCGACCACGAGGTATGACAAAGCGTTAGTTAGTTAGGTTAGGCTAATGGATTTACTCTGAGATTGGAATGACCCTGACAATTGGTATCTGTTTGTTTAGATGCTGATCCAGTTCGACAGCGAACAGCTGGAGCTGTTGGTGGCCCGCCTCATCCAGAGTGGCATAAACGAGCCACAGACGCTGGAGCTCCTCCATGGTATAGCCACAGCCGTGGACCAGGCCGTGAGAGACGAGGAGGAGGAGCGACGGCGGAGGCAGGAGGACCGAGACGCGGTGATGATAGTGGAGGATGATCCGGATGGAATACCCGTCCATCCATCCAGCGGCCTGGTAGTCGAGCCGGAACTACCCCAGGCTACAGGCCCGATCCCCGCAGGTCCACCGCCGCCAAGGGTCAGGGCTGAACAACAGCCCAGGGAGCCGGAGGTCCGGCTCCCCAACCAACTCCCGGAAGATTCAGAGGAGTATATTCCTCTTCGACGTCCGGGAAGGAGTACTCCGGATCCGAGCGAGGCTTCGACGTCTCAATCCGGTCCGACCCCACAGGATTTATCGGAGAACGGGGAAGAGGCGTGGTGTACCGTGTTGGAGGCGTTGACCAAGGCCCGTGAGTCCTTTAAGGCCACGTCAATTGCCGAAAAACACGCCTTCGCCTTGTTTGATAAATGCAAGGTGAAGTTCCCCGAAGCCTCCGATAAAACTGATTCCTGGGAGGCCATGATTGAGCACCGCAAGGCGGAGCGCCAAGCGGTGTCGGCCATGAGGGCGGATCGGAGAGAGAGAGAGAGAGGCAGAAGTCGCTCGTGCCAAGGAACGGCAGAGGCGTGAAGAAGCCGCTCGGAGGGCCCACGAGGATCGGCTTAGACTCGAAGAAAGGGTCAAGGAGACACAACGCCGGTTAGCCAGAGCTCGTGAAGAGGAAGAGCGGGCTCAGGCTAATTTGGAGGGTAGAACTCCAGGACCGAAGAGAGGGTCTGAGCCGAAATGCTCCATATGTAGGGAGTGGGGGGTCCTCGATCCGGAGGACTGTCCGAGGAAGTCGAAGCATAAGGAGATCCGGCGTCAGAAGAAGGAGAGGTACCGCGAGAATCAGCAGAAAAAACAGGGGTAGATGTAGAGCGGTACCCCACTGTAAATATATATATATAAGATAGTAAAATATAGTTTTTTTATACTCCCGATGTAGTTCTTTTGAGTGAGTTCATTCTTTGTCATACCCGAGTCGTTATATCCTATCCTTTATTCGTATTTCTGGTACAGATACCACAAACCCAGTATGCGGAATCTGGCAGGGGGATGTAATGGTAAGTGATGTACTCACTTACCATTATACGAATCAGGTAGGGAGAGACGAGCGCTATAAATAGATATAGACATAGCCAACGGCGCGAACGGCTGATACCCGCGCAACGATAGGAGAAATTGAGGAGAGAGTCGCGCGCGCACGACACGATAGACGACACGAGAGACGACGGTTACACGTGTGACGGGATAACTCGGTGAAAAAGATACTTTTGAGAGACCGCAGATCTAATCGGAATTATTCCTTTATATATTTCGTATCGTGAGTTATTCGTTTTATTGTGCGAGATAGTGTAGTGTTTCTACACACGGACATAGAAAATAAAAGTGATCGGTGGTCGAGGAATTCTCCCACCGACCTTTTCCATTTAGAATATAAAGAGGCAGCGAGAGGGAGGAATTCATTTACCTTTTCCGTTATTCGAGATCCGAAGAAGATAAATAAAAGTAAGTGGTACCACTTTCGTGCGAATAATTATTATTTGTTTCATTTAATGCGATCTTGCGAATAATCTTAAATTAGTTAGTTCGCGTACCCCTTTCCCCTCTCGTGTTGAGTCAATATTTTCGACTCAATCTCCGTGCGCATAGACCTCGACCATATTAATAAATTTTATTGTATTTAATCATTCGTTCTGGTTCAAATAAATCTGTTAATTGTCAATTTAATTCAACCCGTGTTGATTTATATTTTTCTCTAACCGGCGTATTATAATTTCATTCCTCCGTTTTCCTTCGAGTCGTATTTCAAGATACGAATTCTCGCGGACTCACATTTAATTTCTTTCCGCGGTCCATTTTAGGAAAGAATCTCATCATTTTACCTGCTGTTGTTGGAAATCGGAATTCGATTTCCATACAACTTTAACGGCAAGTGTGCGGACAGGTAACCGCAGCCGCTGCGCGGGAAAGATTTTTGTAAACAACTTACATATATACATAAATTGTCTTGAGTCATTAAGTGTGCGATACCTAGTCGGCGAAACTATATAAGTTCGTTCGTCACGAACTAAAGGTATGTAAGACGAACGACTCAGTTAGTTTTCCTCGGGCAAGCACACCGTTACACAATATATATATCTACATTTTTATATATATAAATTTATGTTATTTATGTATGATCATTAGCGGAAAATATTATTTTCAGTGATTAGAGTGAAAGATTTAGATGCTGATGTATATCTAGCGGAAAATAATTATTTTTCAGATAGAAGGAGAAGACTACAAGAAATCGTCCATTATATTATTTTATTCACATTTTTCAAAACTTGCATTAAAATCAATTATATTAATATCTTCCCATCAATATTATTTAACATTAAATTGGAACTATTTAAACAATTTAAATTTACTTTATAATATATTGCACTGCTACTAAATTATATTTATTGAAAATATTTTTGAATTAAGTTTAATTGATAAAATAATATAAATATCACTTTTTGTCATTTATAAAAATAAATTTGTTCTTCAAATAAAAAAAGATAGTTGACATTTAAAGCAGATAATCGTAAAAGACAAAGACGAAGCTGGATGAATATTTTTCAACGATAATTAAAGGTGGTTTCTTACAGTATTTATATATTATATCTATTGGTATTTATATTAATAATTTATTTAATTGGTGTAACACTAGCAACGAATATATTTATAATAATATTGAATTGTTGGTTATTAGCGGAATTTTGAGTAAAAGGTTATATAACGGTTTTGCGGATCGCAGATTTACCTTCCAATCATAGTTTTGAAACGAAACCTTTGTGAAACGAATTATACCCTCCTTTTCTCACCCTCTTTTCACGTTTCTTTTTTTTACCGGAGAATTTAACGGTTTAGAATAAATTAGAAACTTTTGAGATAAAAATGGCATCCTACGGACAAGATGAAAAAAATATAGATGAAATGTTATACTTAGGAGCAGGACGAGAAGCTTTAGAGAGATTAAAACAACAAGATGAAAAAACTTTACGAATAATGTGTGATAACGCTAATTTTAGTACAAAAGGAACGAAAGAAGAATTAATAGATAGATTATACCGTGCTGCAATGATAGATACAAAATTATTACGTAATGTTCCATGGGACCCATATGTTGACGAAGTAAACTATTCGGAAAGGCTAGTACGTACCACAGTGGAACCAGAATTAACAGAATTGGAAGCAGCTAAACTAGGAGCAATTAAGAAAACAAGAAGAAAAATTGCAAAACCAAGTATTCCACAAAATATAAGAACACGAGCACAAACAAAACAAGATCAGGAAAATCAGAATATACTGGCGGAAACGAAAACACAGAATAGAGTACCTAGCAACACATGTGAAGAACAGGACATACAATCACAGCTAAACGTAATAGCAACAACAACAACGACATTGACGACACAAACGAATACAACAACGACAAATTCGTTTCTTGCGACAAACGTACGATCGATCTCCGTACGACAATCAAGGACGATACAATCAACAAGAGTGACGGATCATCTTTCCCTCAGGTACAACCCGGGATTGCCAATTGGACCACAATTAGAAAATATTGCAACGGAAGGTCTAAGACAAGTAGCCGCTAATACGAGATTAGCACAGTCGCTAAGAATGAGTCCAGATTCATCACTCCCTCCAATGATAGTACAGCCTTTAAGTAATTTAAATACATCCAGGTCGCAAAACATCACAAATGTCGCAAATGACATACAAAGGGAAAACAACTCCCAACCTGACACAAGACGAAGAAGCACGGAAATAAACACAGAAAATGGAATGTAGAAATGTCAAATCAAAAACATAATGAAAAAACCGAGGATGCACAAAAGGAAGAAAATACAGATGAGAAGAATAAAAAGAGTAGCAAGAAAAACAGTATAAAGAAAAGTTCAAGGAAACGCAAGGACAGAAGAAAACATGATGATAGCGGAAGAGATGATAGTGACGAATGTAGCGATAACGATAAAGATGAGAGCGACGATGATAGTAGCGATGATAGTAGTAGTAGTAATGAAGAGAGTAATAGTGATGATAATACAAACTCAAATAGTTCCGATTCGGATGATGATGATAAAGAAGAAGATAAAGAAAAAAAGAATAAGAAAATATCAAAAACAAAGAAGAAGAGTAAAACGAAGAAAAATAAAAGTAGATACGATCTCGCAGAAAGCGACAGAATAATGACGTCTATTAAGCTGGCACAACCACTTTCAAACGCCACAATTTAACCTATACCCTAATTTATTGCTAATTTATTGCTAATTTATTACGCAAAAACCAATTTTATTGCTCCAGCCGTTTCCGAGAAACCGTGGCTGTGCTACCTTAAGTCTTAAGCTGGCATAGCCACAGCTGTAACTTTGCTTCTATTGGTTATTTTCTCGCGATCCAAAGTGCATAATTTATTGCTAATTTATTGCTCTTAATTGGCATAGATAGCGTACAAAAAATATTTGTTTATTTAACAAATTCGGACCCCGGCAATATGCGAAAATCCCTTAATTGCTTAATAAATATTTCCGGTACAAATTCCATGTGCCCTAATTTATTGCTAATTTATTGCTAATTTATTACGCGAAAACCAATTTTATTGCTCCAACCGTTTCCGAGAAACCGTGGCTGTGCTACCTTAAGTCTTAAGCTGGTATAGCCACAGCTGTAGCTTTGCTTCTATTGGTTATTTTTTCGCGATCCAAAGTGCATATTTTATTGCTAATTTATTGCTCTTAATTGGCATAGGCAGCGTACAAAATCTATTTGTTTATTTAACAAATGCGGATCCCGGCAAAATGCGTAAATCCCTTAATTGCTTAATAAATATTTCCAGTACAAATTCGATGTGCCCTAATTTATTGCTTATTTATTGCTAATTTATTACGCAAAAACCAATTTTATTGCTCCAGCCGTTTCCGAGAAACCGTGGCTGTGCTACCTTAAGTCTTAAGCTGGCATAGCCACAGATGTAACTTTGCTAATTTATTGCTCTTAATTGGCATAAGTAGGGTAGAAATAAATCAGTTAAGTTTGTTTAAGTAAAAGTGGTAATTTGTGTACAAATGGACGAAAAGTTTAAAATTGAAAACGCAGTAAATAATAAAAGTAAGTTTAATAGTATATGAAATATTAATGGTATATGAACAAATTAAACATTTTTTACTAAATTAAAGAAACTAATGAAAAAAAATGTTATGATATGAATGAAATAGTAACGTAATAGAAACGTCGGCAAATAATATTATATTGCTAAGGTAAAGTAGCCATTACTGGGACAAAGTAAAAAGTGTGCCCTATACTGGGACGATAATAAATTATATTAGCTATTTTTACATCGTAACATAGAACATAACATTAGAAATTATAGAATATTTTCAAAGTTATTATTTATTTGATTACACTACTTATTTTTCCTTAAAGAATGAGCAAGAAGCACGTAAAAACTCACCATTATGCTTGTGTTTCAAAAGTACGAGTCTAAATTTTTTATCCTTAATTTAAGGAAATTTTGCATATTTATACACGAAATAATGTTCCTACACATTTTGTGTACATCAATAATTAAAATAAATGCATATTTGTATAATTTTATTGAATATTTTTTTTTAAATCTTTTGTTCCATTTTTGGACAAGTTTTTGAATTAATTGCTTAAACTAGAACGAGATGGCGTTGATGTTCCAGTTTCGGACTCTTCGTCATGAGTTGCATATATCCGTGTACCATTACAGGGACGTGTATTTAAATAATGTTTAATTGTATTTTATAATAAATATTGTCTAGAAATAAGTAATAAAAACATTATTGTGAAACTTGACGTGTGTAGTCAAATAATTATAGCCAATAGGAATACTTGAGTGCAGTACTGTATTAATCTAATCTAAACCTAACCTTTAATTGTATCTATATTCTAGGTAAGTTATTATATTATAAGTAATTAATTAATTTCATTGTAAATATTCACATTAATATCAAATTTAATTAATTGTGTTCATATCTTAACTTCTATAGAAAATGGCCAAAACTAAGAAAAAAGCATCTAAAAATATGTCAATGCAAAAGAAAGAGCCTGGTGAAAAATGCAAAAAGAGTAAGACAAAAAAGAAAAGAAAAACCAGTACACTGAAAAAGAAAAGAGTGGAAAGGTATTATAGTGTTCAGTCAATCAAAGAAGCTTTAGATGCAATTGACAAGGGAGGTTCTTTTCGTGAAGCAGCAGCTACCTTCGGAGTCCCCAAGACCACTCTGTTTAGGTTTATAAAAAGTGATAAACCATCACTCAATTCCAAAAAAGGTGCTCCAACAGTGCTCACTGCGTCTGAAGAAGAGGACTTTGTCAAGTGGCTTCTCTATCGTGCAGAACATGGATTTCCTGTTAATAAAAAACTGTTGTTAGATACAGTTAAAGATTATGTCATGAGTACAGGAAAAGATAATCCTTTCAAAGATGCTCGACCAGGATACAAATAGTATCGACTGTTCATGAAACGGCATAGCAACCTGAGTATCCGTTGTGCACAAAATCTTACCTCTACTAGGGCATCTGTATCAGAGAATGACTTACGACAGTGGTTTGCTAAATTGAAAATATATCTAGAAGAAAAAAATCTTTTGAACTTAGATCCAAAAAGAATATTCAATTTGGATGAATCATCCTTTATGTTAGTGCCTCCAAAGAATGATGCTGTAATTGCCAAGAAAGGAGCGAGGGCTATCTACAAGGTTGTAAGTGGTAATGAAAAAGGTAGTCTTACTGTTCTGTTTACTGCGGCTGCTACTGGTCAACTACTCCCTCCAATGATATTATTTGATCTTAAAACTAGTCCGAGGAGAGAAGTCTTAGAAAAAATACCTAGTGATTGGGCAGTAGGCAATACAGAAAAAGGATGGATGACATCTGACAGCTTTTATAAGTATATAGTAAATGTTTTCTATAGCTGGCTGATTGAAAATGAGATTGAATTTCCTGTCATCTTGTACGCAGACAATCATTCTTCACACTTAACAATGCAATTAGCAACATTTTGTAAAGAAAAACAAATAGAACTGATCGGACTGTATCCAAATTCTACTCACATTATACAGCCTCTCGATGTAGGTTTGTTTCATGTTCTAAAAGACAAATATAAAGAAGCTAACGAAACCTGGAGGATAAAGAATAATGTTATAGACGTTAAAAAATACATGTTTGCTGAAATTTTGAAGTCGGCTTTGGATTCATATAACTTTACAAATTGCATTGTAAATGGTTTCCGAGGATGTGGACTTTTTCCGTTCAATCCTGATGCAGTACAATATAATGTGCTTAGTAAAAGAAAAAAAATAAACAAAATTTAACTGCCGAGGATACAGTAGAAATAACTGATACAGTTAGCTCATCCAGTAAGAGTGACAAGTTTCTCCAGACTTTTGAAAAGGAATTACTTTCTCCTAGTGTACTAAATGATTTTAGAAAAAATGAATTAAATGAAATCTGGACTGGAGATATTAAGTTGCATGGTCTATTTGAAAGTTGGAGAAAATTGCGAGGTGCTTCTGGTAAATGAAAGAGTTTTTTGTATTCTCTCAACGCAACTACTAAATATCTACTGTTTTTATTCATTCATAAATTAATTTTTTCTAATAATTTGTTTTATTGTAAATTATAAAGTCCGATCAATTTTCAAAG
This sequence comes from Theocolax elegans, assembly GCA_026168455.1. Taxonomy (NCBI): domain Eukaryota; kingdom Metazoa; phylum Arthropoda; class Insecta; order Hymenoptera; family Cerocephalidae; genus Theocolax; species Theocolax elegans. Next base: position 5,656,225 of record CM047429.1, read on the forward strand.
TAATTTTTTGAGCTTATTCTAATTTTTTTATGGTTTATCTTAATTTTATGTTATAAAATAACAAATGTAAAATTTATTTTTCACCTTAGATAATATTGTTAATAATACTAGAGTTGTTAATGTAACAGATCATATCGGAACTGAATTTGAAAACTTAGATATAAACAATTTAGAAATAGTATTTCAACAAGACTTAACTAAAAGTTCAAATAACTTAAATCAGGTTACAAATTCTTTCAATTTAATTGAAAAACAAGACATAACTTTAAATGAAACATGTAGTGCATATAAAAGTACTGGTTCTCTCACTCCTAGTGAGATACAAGGGTAGTTAAAATTATTCTTATTTAATTTTTTGATTATATTTGTAATAATGATAAATGTATTTTTTTAGTCATCAATACTTATGTTATCGAAGAAACTGTTGCTGAAGTCAACGAACTTGTGACAACAGATCAGTATTTTAGTTGGCAAAACGATGCCTTACATGACTCTGGGATTCCTACACCTGACGACAGTATGTCAAGTACTTCAGCTAAAATTGCATATAATAAGATGGATTCCTCGTTCAACATTGTCTGTTTTGAAAACCCACAAGGTTGGTTATAATTAATATTCAAATTTCAAATATATTCATATTGATAATTCATATTTTTATTATTCCAGATGTTAGCACTTGCGTTGAAAAAACCTCTTTTAAACAATCTACTAAAGGTGAAGAGCATTCATTGAATGATTGTTTTTTTAATGAGCTAGAAGATAGACCGACAAATCTACACAGTGAGTCATTGAATTTGACAAAACAAACGATCGGCAATTTAAAGGACAATACTGATAATTGTCTGTCAAATTTCCACAGTGATTCTGAAAAATACGCAGTTTTGGATTTATCAACAAGTTGCTCATCAATTTCTATGAGTCAATCTACAGTAACTGACTTAAATTGTGAAAAAACTTTCACAGCAGAAAAAACAATGCTATCAAAAATTTTGATTCAAAATAAAAAAGTTGAGGATGTTACAAGTAAGTATACTTATTTTACTAATATGTTTGTATAGATATATATATATATATATATATATAAATAATTTTTTTAATGTACTTATATTCTAGCTAACGAAGATTTAAATATCTGTCAAGAAATTCTTAAAATTGCAAAGATCCCACAATTTCAACAGAAAAAAAGGAAAGTGGAAAAGAGTGAGGTCACGGTTAATACTGTAGGGAAAGTTATAGAAAATCTGCAGAAAAAAGAAAATGAGAAAATATTTAGACAAAATCTAATTGAATTAAACAAAAAAAAGAAAGAAGAAAAGAAGGTATTAAAAGATAAAGAAAAGTCTGTAGCTAAATCTTTTAAAGAAAAAAAGAGAGAGTTAAGTGACCATAAAAAAAATTTGAATTTACAAAATAAAGCTTTAAAAATAAAAATCAAAAACGAAGCGAATAAAGAAAACCGAATTGTATTAGAAGATCAGTTAAACACTTTAATCAGTAATATTGAAGAAATTGACCAACAATTATTGAATGCTGAAGTGGAATCTCTGCAATCAAAAATAAAAATAAAAAAAGAAGAAATTTAAACATTTTTTATATTTAAGTATTCAAACTGTGATCAAACATTTAAAAACTGTAATTAAGGAGGCAAACCACCTTCAAATTATATTCAAATTATAGTATATATATATAATGTTATCTAAGATGTGAAAAATAAATTATTTAATTTAACTAAATGTTCGTATAACACAAAAAAATGTTCAAGTTCCTGTTAATGTGTACTTTAAAAAATGAAGATAAATAAATGTCGTTCTTATGTTTTATAATAATCAGTTTTTATTCTTTTAATGTTAAGTTTTTAATTTCTCAGTTTAAGTTTATCAATTTTAAAGGAAATTTGCAAGCTACTTAATTACAATTAGCTTCAGTGAATTTTGCTTGTTCCAGTATTGGGCATAGTGCGTTCCACTTTAAGATTAGCCCCAAAACTGATGTTCCAGTAATGGTTAAAATAACTATTTATTAAAAGACAGTATTTTAATGTGTATATTTAATTAATAATATTATATTATTATAGGAATCTAATCACGAATATAATGGCTATCTGCTACAATTGTTCTTTTGTAAAATAAAGCAACATGCGCTTTTTAAAATATGCTTATATTAGTTAGGTTGCCGTAAGTGTCCCAGTAATAGCCACTTTACCTTAGCTCATCAAAATCGAAAAAACCTATTACACCTTACAAACAAACTTCATGGACGATAAATTTCGGTCATTGATAAATATTTTACATTTCTTCAGAAAAAATTTCTAGCACATATATATCGCATTCCGTTATTTTTCCATACATATCTTCTAAGTAAAATCGTTTTAACATGGCTGAAGAAGGAACAAAGTTAGTGCACTCAATTTGCGCAGTGCATCGTACATGCAATATTGCTTGCACCATACTGATGGATAATTTATCCCTAATTTTATCTTTTACAATATTAACAATTGAAAAAATTCTTTTTATCGCAGCATTTGATATTGGCAAGCTTAATAGCGCAAAAACTAATCTACATATATTATTGAATTTTCTTTCTCCACTAGCATTTTTTAATTTATAAATATCACACCAGTATTCAATTACATTTTTTTAGGCGCTATTTCCAACCTATGCAACAAACTCCACTGACTAATCGTTTCATCGACGTCATTACACTCTAAGTCCAAAAGTGTAAAATTTGGAAGTCAAAAGATTAAAACGTTCAATTTAATCTTTACAAAAGAATAAAAACAAGATTTTACACTTTATAAAGATAAAATTATGGAATTTACAATTTACAAAGATTAAAATATGGAATTTACACTTTTGCAAAAGATTGAATCGCTTGTCATATTTTTATTTTCTTTATATTTCTAAGCTAAACTTGTATTAGCATATGAAAGATATAGGAAAAGTTTGATCGTGGGGAAAAAGATAGAAGGGTGGCTACGGGGGATGAAAAGTGTCATTTTCGCCGTAAAAACGCTTTTTTCATCGTTTAACTTGAAATTTCAAAATGTTGACATTTTTAAATGTTCTTTATATTTTGAAGTTAAACTTGTATCTATATTAGAAAGAAGTAGGAAAAGTTTGATCGTACGGAAAAAGATAGAAGGGTGGCTACAGGGGATGAAAAGTGTCATTTTCGCCGTAAAAACGCTTTTTTCATCGTTTAACTTGAAATTTCAAACTAATGTCATATTTTTATTGTCTTTATATTTTGGAGTTAAACTTGTGTCTATATTTGAAAGATGGAAGAAAAATTTGATCGTTCGGAAAATGATAGAGGGGTACTTTACAATGGATGAAAAGTGTCAGAATTGCCGAAATACGCTTTTTTATCGTTTAACTTAAAATTTCTCACTATTGTGATACTTTAATTTTTTTATATTGGTAAGTAATACTTGTCTTTAGTATTGGAAAGGTGTTGAAACAGTTTTATCATTCTGAAAAAGGTAGGTGGATAGTTACAGGCGATAAAAATTTTATTTTTGCAGAACTACTGCGATTTCTATCAGTAATTCAAAATTTTTTGTTCTTTACTGTATATTACCTAATAATACTTAACTATTAAAGTTTGTGTTATACGATATTGTTTCGTTATTTTCGATTTCTGAGAATATGACAACAGTTTGAAATTTCGAGATAATCGATGAAAAAAACGTTTTTACGGCGAAAATGACACTTTTCATTACATGTAGCCACCCTTCTATCTTTTTCCGTACGATCAAGCTTTTGCTACATCTTTCTAATATAGACACAAGTTTAACTTCAAAATAAGAGAACATTAAAAATAACACAACATTTTGAAATCACATCGAATTTACAGTGGAAATATTTTTTTAAGCAATTAAGGGATTTTCGCATATTGCCGGGGTCCGCACTTGTTAAATAAACAAATAGATTTTTTTCAACAACGGGCCGAAACTGTCACTTTGGCTCCCGGCGCCCGAATCGCGAAGTTGGAATTTCGGCCTCGTTGTTGAAAAAAATAGTATACACACCACGGGAGGTAAAATGGCGACCCAATAGCACACGTTTGCCACCCTCGCCTTCGGCTCGGGGGGCAATTTACGTGTACTATAGGCTCACCAATACTTTACCTCCCTAGATGTGTAATATACTATTGTACGCTGCCTATGCCAATTAAGAGCAATAAATTAGCAATAAAATATGCACTTTGGATCGCGAAAAAATAACCAATAGAAGCAAAGTTACAGCTGTGGCTAAGCCAGCTTAAGACTTAAGGTAGCACAGCCACGGTTTCTCGGAAACGGCTGGAGCAATAAAATTGGTTTTTGCGTAATAAATTAGCAATAAATTAGCAATAAATTAGGGCACATCGAATTTGTACTGGAAATATTTTTTAAGCAATTAAGGGATTTACGCATTTTGCCGGGGTCCGAATTTGTTAAATAAACAAATAGATTTTGTACGCTACCTATGCCAATTAAGAGCAATAAATTAGCAATAAAATATGCACTTTGGATCGCGCAAAAATAACCAATAGAAGCAAAGTTATATCTGTGGCTATGCCAGCTTAAGACTTAAGGTAGCACAGCCACGGTTTCTCGGAAACGGTTGGAGCAATAAAATTGGTTTTTGCGTAATAAATTAGCAATAAATTAGCAATAAATTAGGGCACATCGAATTTGTACTGGAAATATTTTTTAAGCAATTAAGGGATTTACGCATTTTGCCGGGGTCCGAATTTGTTATATAAACAAATAGATTTTGTACGCTGCCTATGCCAATTAAGAGCAATAATTTAGAAATAAAATATGCACTTTGGATCGCGAAAAAATAACCAATAGAAGCAAAGTTACAGCTGTGGCTATGCCAGTTTAAGATTTAAGGTAGCACAGCCACGGTTTCTCGGAAACGGCTGGAGCAATAAAATTGGTTTTTGCGTAATAAATTAGCAATAAATTAGCAATAAATTAGGGTATAGGTTAAATTGTGGCGTTTGAAAGTGGTTGTGCCAGCTTAATAGACGTGAATAATGAGAATTTTTAAAGGATGGGGTTTGTCATTCTCAGGTGAAGAACGCGATAACGCAGGCGAATTCCTAATGAAGTTGAAAAATTGCAGGAAAAACATTTATATGAAGGATTCACAATTCTTTCAAGGGTTACCCTGTATTCTGACAAAGAGAGCGAGCAGATGGTATAGCGACATACAAGACGAGTTGAAAAAATGGAAAGACTTTGAAAAATCATTCAGAGCCCAATTTATGAAAAAGCTATCGGAAACAGATATATGGGAAGAAGCGTGGAAACGTACCCAAGGAAAAAATGAATCGATCACAAATTACATCGGATGTATGAAGCATATTTTTACACATTTTAGGAAAGCTCCGTCTATAAAAAGACAAATAGAAGTAGTATATCGCAATCTTAAACCAGATTACAGAAGATATATGGAAAATAAGAAAATAAAAGATTATTCAAAATTGGAGAAATATGGTAGAAGACACGAAGATCAAATAGAGTTAGACAAGAGATTTAAACCCCCACCATCTTTAGAAAATTCAAAAATTCCAGATGCAGCCACCCCAGAATATACTAAACCGGGAAAAATAGCGGTAATAGATGAAAATAAGAAAGAGGTCAATTATGAAAGTTGCGCGATAGAGAAAAATAGCGGTAAAGGAAGAAGAAATATAAAAGAAGTGAAAAAGAATACCGATAGAGTTAAAGACATCGACGCAAAAGTAGTGGTACCACAACAAGGAGTAATAGCGGAAATTTCAACATCGCCGTTACAGCCCAAACAACAAAATTGGACGAGTTGGTTGAAACCCAATAATTATAGAAAAGAATTTAATGGCGGAAATGTTAATAATAACAAAAATAGAAATAATTACACTAGTGGCGGAATAAATTATGAAAAGAGAAATGTTGGATATAATAATAGAAGCTTTAGCGGAAATCCTAGACAATGGCAGACTGTAGGCCAACCTAGGTTTTCAACGATTGCACCCCAGATTAATAATGGAGCAAAACCGCGAATCATGTCAGTGCCACCCCAAAGGATACAGGCACAATTGACAGGTACCTTCGTGGGAGCATGCTTCCATTGCAATCAGGTGGGGCATCGTGCAGCCGAATGCCCGAACATCACATGCTATTATTGTCGCCAAACTGGACATAGAGCGACAACATGTCCGGCCAGATTGGCAGATATGAGACAATACTGCCAAGCGTGTGGAAAAATGGGAAAATCCTGATTGTGAACACTGGAGACAAGCAATGGGAAACGGCATTGCTGGAGGACAGACGGGCCCCGTGTCCTCGCAGCTACAGCTTACCCAGGGCTCAGGACAGCAAATAAACAATTAGACAAAGAAGATAAGAAGCCACAAATAAATTTAAACCAAACAAAAGTACCAGAGCAAATAAAAGAAGAACTAAAAGAGGAAAAATTGAGGAATGATGAAATAATAGATGAGAAATATGGTTTGTCGAATGAAGTAGTAGAAAATAAAAAGAAGAATTACATAGAACCTTCTAGGACATCAGAAGGGGAATTAAGAAGTAGCAAAAAACATTCAAACAAAAAAATAGAGATGATGAAGAAGAAAAGACCTACAGAAGAAAGCGAGAAGAGTGAAAACACCGAGGCGACCTATCAAAAGATAGAGTTACGTCCAGTTGCAGTCGACGAACGCGCTATAGAGTCCTGGAAGAAAGAAGAAGAAAAAGACTATCAACGAATACCTGCTCTGTCAGTAGCAATTGATACACTACTTACAGACATCAGGCAAAACGAAGAAATTTCGGACAAAACCGTGAGAGATGATAACATGACTCGGAATGAGGATGGTAAATCTAAACGAAACAAGTCCAAGAAAAAGTATTCAACGTTGTGTCAAACTAATATTGAAGGAAGGAAGAAGTCGGTGGAAGATAGGAGTGAAGAAGATATAATCAAAGTAGAGAAAATTAAGAAAATGAATGTTGGACGTGAAGAATATAAAAAGAAGATAGAAATTCGACAAACTAAAGATGAAGAAAACAAAGTAGAATTAGTGGAAGATAAAAGAGATGAAAAAGAAGTAGCAGAAACAAGTGTAGAAAATAGAGGTTTCGCGCGGATAAATATTGGTGGAGTAGTCTTTAAAGGATTGTTAGATTCAGGAGCAACGATATCGGTCGCAGGTCCTAGAGTAGTAGAAAAATTCAAAGACAGACTGCAACCGTCGGACTCCTATGTAAAAAAACGCGCATGGCGGAATGAATAAAGCTCTGGGTACTCTAAGGTTAAATTTAGATGTGGATGGTCATATTGATACGTTAGAATTAAAAGCACAAGAGGTATTTGAACATGACGTTATTTTAGGAAAAGACTTTTGTCAAAAATGGGATGTAGACGAAAGGCATAAACATGGACTGTGGCGAGTTCATGAAGGGCTTTGGCATAAAACACTCAATGATGTAGAAGCCGATGATAATCCTATGATTTATGCGGAATGTGCAGGTATATCGGAGATCACAGACTATCAAAGACAAGAAATTAATAAATTGGTAAATAAGATATTACCTTCTTCAAAGAAATCTCCAGGAGTCACCCAAATCATAGAACATCATATTGCAGTGCTGCCAGGTTCAACCCCAATTCGCCATAGACCACGCCGAATGTCTCCGAAAATGATCGACAGTGCACAAGAAGAAGTAGAACGTTTATAGAATGAAGGTATAGTTGAACAGTCGGCTAGCGATTACACGAGCGCTCCAGTTATGGTTAAAAAGGCGGATGGTACATACAGGTTTTGCGTAGATTACCGAGATCTAAACAAGCAGACAAAAAGGGACGCTTATCCAGTTCCCAATATGGATACGATTCTGGATAGAATGCGACATGCGAGGTTTATTTCAAAAATCGACCTTCGTCAAGCATTCTACCAGATTCCATTAGACAGGGCAAGTAAGAAGTATACTGCATTCTCGGTACCAGGCAAAGGACTGTACCAATTTATTCGTATGCCATTTGGTCTAACGAACGCACCGGTGACCTTCCAACGACTGATAGATGCATTGTTTGGACCAGAATACGTCCCGTACGTATTCGGGTACTTAGACGATATTATAATCGCTACCGAATCATTCGAAGATCGTGTAAAATGGCTGAAAATCGTATTGAAGAAACTGGCAGATACCGGATTAGCGATTAATAGAGATAAGTGCGAATTTTGTTGTACAAGTGTAAAATACTTATGATACGTATTAGATAAAGATGGTCTACGTCCAGATCCAGAGAAGACGGCACCAATAGTCGAATACCCAGCTCCAAAAACCATTAAACAGTTGCGGAGATTCTTGGGTATGATCGTTTGGTATTCCCAATTCCTGGACAAGGACTCAGAAACCAAAATTCCACTCTTGAAACTATTAAAAAAGGATATTACATGGAAATGGGAAGAAGAACAGCAAGAAGCCTTCTTTAAATTAAAAATAGCGTTGACAAGAACACCTGTATTAGCAAGACCCGACTTCTCCAAGCCATTTTGCCTACAGGCGGACGTCAGTAACTATGCTATTGGTGCGGTACTGACCCAAGAGCTAGAGGATGGAGAATACCCAATAGTTTATGTGAGTAGAGTACTTAATTCAGCAGAAAAGAACTACACGACAACAGAAAAAGAATGTCTAGCGGTATTATGGGCAATAAAGAAACTCCGTCCCTACCTTGAAGGTTACCAATTTACGGTGATCACCGACCATAGCGCGTTACGGTGGTTAAAAAACCTTAAAGATCCGTTCTGTAGACTAGCAAGATGGTCCTTGGAGATGATGCAGTGGGACTTTGAAATAATACACATGAAAGGTGCTTTACATCACGTCCCAGATGCATTATCACGGATGTACGAGGGTATAGAAGACGAAGTAGCGGCATTTAGCGAGATAAAAGATGAATGGTATATTAGACGGATAAAAGAAGTACAGGATTTTCCTAAGAAATACCCGAATTGGCGAATAGAGGATAATATGCTATATAGATTTAGAAATGATCCATTAATTGATCAAATAACGAATAGAGACGAAAACTGGCGGTTAGTAGTACCAGAAGAGTATAAGAAGAAAGTATTACATGATGCACACGACGAAATATCAGCAGGACAGCTAGGGGTGGAAAAGACGTATGACAAAATAGCAAGGGAATACTACTGGCAAGGGATGTGGCACGATGTTAATAAACATATTAAAGAATGCACAGTGTGCCAGCAGTATAAAATCCCTCAGCTAAGTCAACAAGGGTTAATGGGGACGAGGATTGTGGAAAAACCATGGGCGGTAGTAGCTGCAGACTTGATGGAATTCCTACCTAGCAAGAGTAAGCACAGATATCTTATCGTTTTCCAAGACTTGTTCACAAAATGGATAGAATTAAAACCGATACGTAAAGCAGATGGAAAAGCGGTATCACAAGCACTGGAAGAGCTAATCTTGTTTAGGTGGGAATCATCAGAATATCTCCTCACAGATAACGGCAAAGAGTTTGACAATAAACATCTCAAAGCAATACTACAAGAATATGGTATCAAACACATAACAACCCCACCCTACCACCCCCAGGCTAACCCTGTAGAGAGGAGTAACCGGACACTCAAGACAATGATCTCGATGTTTGTAAAGGCAGATCATAGGTGTTGGGACGAGCATGTGCATGAATTTCGCCATGCTCTTAACACGGCTACGCAAACATCGACGAAAGTCTCTCCGGCCTTTCGTAATTTCGGTCGTCATCCTCGCTCGGTCAAGAGCCTGAGGAGGGAAGTGGAAGCCAGGAAACCTGTCTTGAAAATGGATCCACAGATTTGGATAGATAGACTGACTAGATTAGATGCATTACGAGATCTTGTAGCTAAACATCTAGACGAAGCTCATGTAAAACAGAAGAGAACGTATGATAAAAATAAATTAGTAGCGGAATTTAGAGTTGGCGATTTAATATTGCGGAGAACGCATTTGCTTTCAAACGCGGCAGAAAACTTCGCGGCTAAACTGGGTGTTATATACGACGGTCCCTACGAGATAATAGAAAAACTATCCCCTACGGTCTACGTCCTAAAAATGGACTCAGAAAAGCGTAACGCGAAGGTGCACGTCTCGGATTTAAAACGTTATGTCCCTCCCAGAGCGAAAGACTGAGGACTCAGAGTTACGGTCCGACGACGCCGCCGGTTAGAAGAGGAAGAGAGATGTCGGAGAGAAGACCAGATACATCGAGACATTAAACCACACCGAGAAAAGGAAAAGAGAGAAAAAAAAGAAGAAACAGAGAGAAGAAAGAGAAATGAGAGAAAGAGAAAAAAAAAACAGAAAGGATTAGAATGCGAAGAATGAAAAGAGAGGCGGAAGAGATAGAGCAGAAGTAGCGGAGCGAAATGAAAAGAAGAGGTTTTGGTAGAGAAATTAGATTAAGGAACGAAGATGAGGAAGGAGAAGTGAGAAGAGGAAGACCGGAAAGAGAAAAAAAAAGAGAAGAGAAATAGAGAATAGCCGTAAACCTTGTTTTCAGATCATCGATCCTGCAGGTGAAGAGAGGAAAAGTAGTGAGTATCATGTGGTAAACGAATATATTTATTTTTATCTTTAATAATATTACTTTTTGATAATTGATAAGTAAAAATTTTTTTTTATAATGTATGTTAAAAAAGAGCAGAAGTATGATTTGATGTTGGTATGGGTAATGAAAATTCCAAGTAATGAGATTCGCTTAGGCCGGTTTGGGAATAAGTGCAGTCCACTCATCCTTTCAGGGAGTATCCTGACTTAGGAGGGGGGTATTGTGAGGCAAGCCTCACTTAATTATTTATGAAAAGAAGTAAGTAAAGTGATGGAGAGACATCGCCTATGAGAGTTCTGGGTGCCACAATTAAAATTTTTGTCAATCAAATCTTATTTTCAAAGAGTGGAAACCACAATTAGCATCGCTCGTACGCAACGTCACATAAGGCTAAGATCACATTCGCATATTAGTGTGGAAATGTTTTATTTTAGTTTATAAAGCCAAATCTCTATATGATAATAAGTCGAAGCAAAAATCGCTAAATTGTGTTTAAAAAAATATATGAATGTTTCCTTATTGAATTTTATCAAATTAAAGTTGTATCGTTTGTGAGGCAAGCCTCACTTAATTATTTATGAAAAGAAGTAAGTAAAGTGATGGAGAGAAGTAAGTGTGAGAGGGATGGATATATAGAAGTGACAGATGAAGGTTAGGACTGCGGTAGTTGCATACACCGGCCCGAGCCACTCTCATTACCGGGAAATCGCGAATGAGAGTTTATGCTGACGACATCGTGGTAGCCCGTGTATATCTATCAGATTCACCGTCCCGTGGCGACACCGTAAGAATATCGGCAAACTCTCGACGGCACCGATCACCGCGTGCGCGCGCGAAGCCGAGAGAGATAGAGATATGTTGACCGCGTGCGTCGAGTAAGAGAGTGACGGCGCGCACACTGCACGCGCACGTCGAGTATAGGTGAGAGCGGTGCGCCAGAGGGGGAACGACTACGAACGGTCCGATGTTCATACGTACCGATGTAAGAGGAAAGGAGATAGACAGCTGTCCCGGTGCATTGGTGGAGGCGTTGGCGGATTTGTACAGATAGCGGATAAAATGAAATGGCGAACATACACTAGCGGAATTGGAAGGAAAATAGGTGACGTTACGGACGATTATCGGTACGTTTACTACCACCGATCTGGCGGATATGATAGCGGAAAGGGAGAACAACTAGCTCCACTATCGGTAGCGGATAATACGAATCAGAGAAGAAGGAAGAGACTCCTTCCCCAACCGCCGTAAAGGACAGACGTGTTGCGAGAAATAGTATCGAAATAGCCATTTTGAGATCCGCTGAGATTGTAAGGAAAGTCGAGATATTGAAGGGAACGAATAGCTATTGAACGGTCAGTCGGAGCGAGAGACACCCGAAATTCGGGGGTTAGATACCGAGTCTGGAGAGATATAATTAATTCGTATAAAGGAGAGTTCCCCACTTGCGGTGAGTGAGGAAGTACGGCATATTGTAAGGAATGAGAGTGTGATAGAAGGACGTTCCGTGGATATTGTAAATAGAATAGCCGCGCGAAAACCGATAATTTAACCGACTAGTTATTATTATTTTTCCGACTTTATTATTATATTTTCTTTTGCGTTTTACGACGATTTACTGAGTTGCGCGTAGATTTCTGAATACGTTTGGATTTGCTGTATATTAAATTGGTAATAATTAAAGTTTTGATAATTGTTGTGTGGAATTAAGTGATTGATTTTATAACCCGAGTAAATTATCCAATTTCCTACAACGTGGTTCCGCCATCTTTCCCGTGATGGCAACGTGGAGCCCGCAACCCTGAATCGGCTTGTCGTTAGTTTTACCGGTAACTGGCGCCCAATAATTTAATTTGTTACCGGATAATTATTACTGATTAATTATTATTATTTATTTGTCGTAAGCCATAGTGACACGTTGCACTACGGGAACGACACGTTGGGGATCAAAAGTGCAACGTCACACGTTAAAAACGAAAATTAATTATGTACTCACCGACAGTGCCGGATTCTTACCGGTTAAAACTCCAAACCCAAAGCTTTCACCTCACCAACCCGGAACTGTTTTTCACATTACTTCAAGCTGGGAGGCGTGTTTGTGACATGCGTCATTCATTCCTTATTCTTTCCTCCCACATTGAGACTGCCACTTATCGTGAAACGGCCTTCCTTGCGGTTTCGAGCATGCGCCGAAAGATAGCACAGGCTCCGGATCCCACTATGTAAAATACTTCCTGAGCACTCTTTGATGGACAAAGGAAACATTGGGGAGCACACATACAATTCTTTGTTGCCCGGGTATTGACTCTCGGGGCAAGCTGAAAAGGGGAACTTAATTTTTGATTCTCTTAGTGGCCCTGAAAAGGGCCGATTGGAAACAAAATCTACACATTTCTCAACGCCTTGATTTTTCGCAGAGCCGGAGCCCTACTCGCGCTCCTGCTCCGAGGGGAACTGTTCGTGGTGTAGTTCCCCGTACACGATCGTGGAGGCAGAGGGATTGCAAACAAGCGGCGTTTAATCGCTGCCAACCGTTCGGGATCAGTCGATTTGCTAGGAAGGATTCCGATTGACCGGTGAACGCGATCCGGTATCTCCGCCAACGGTTTTCTAGCCGGAAGAGGGCAAATCGGCAATGGGCGAGTTGGAAGCCTCCCGGTTATTAGATTATTAGATTATCATAGTGGGGTGTAAACGATATATGAACTATCCATGATACACATTATTCTCTAAACACAGTATATATTTATCGCGGTATATGTATATAATTTAAATTATAACTTACCCCCTGTAAAGGTAAGCTACATACTCTTAAGCGTATGAAGCTATACCTTATAACGAGCGCGAGTGACGATCGGAAAAGCTCGTAGATGATCGGGAAAGCCCGCGCGCAAGCCGCGTAAGGACTTATAATGATCCGACGCGCAAGCTTGCTGAGGAGAGTAGATAGAGAGTTTATGCGAGTCATCGTATATAGATACGTCGCCGGTAACGCTTTCCTTGCTAATTTGTGGCAAGAGTGAACAATCGTTATCACGGATTCTTGCTCGAGTTCTGGGGTTCGCGCCGTGAAGAGTGAGTGATTTTGTGGAGTGAGCGTGCTGGTGTCCAGTGCACGGCTCCAGCGACTCCCCAGGAATTTGCGAGGACGGTAAAGTTGCTGCGCGCGAGAGCCCGGAGAAAGGGAAAACTGGCGAAGCCAAACGCATCGACGGGAAGAATTAGGATACGTGGTGCACCACTCGCGAGCCGCTGAAGCCGTAAAGACTCTCTCTTTAAGGCTATATCTTGAAGCTAGGGATCGGCGGATCTCCCCCGTGCGCGTCGTCGAGGAAGCCAACGGACGATCGTGTACCCGTGCGAGAGAGAGAAAGTGCGAGTAACCCCGGTGGTTACACCTCGTCGCGAGACCTCACGCGGCCTATACGACCTTTGTAGTTTCATTGTTTCTTCTTATTATTCTTAATACTAATTTTATATTTCTTTCAAATAAATAAAGCTTATGTGTAATTAATAACCGAGTCCAAGTTTAATAATTAATTACCGGCGTGTGTTACTCCAGTTATTCCGAATACCGCCCTCTCTATATACCTTTTATTCGCGGTTCTTATTAGCTCACGACGTTATAGCTGTACAAAGACGCGAGATCGGCAAGTTATCTCGCGGTTGTTAACGGACATCGCAACGGTAGGTCGTGCGCGGGGTTCGCTGATTTGAATCCGCCGTGCACTTTCGGGGCACCGCCTAGGGAGTATAACTAGGCAGTGCCGTAGCAACCGATCCCTTTACCCCTACCTACGCGAGAGATTGTACCCCGTTACAACTGATGCCCAAATACGTGTGGATTAGGGACAACGCCGGATTAATTATCACAGAGGAGTGATAATTAGTCTTACGAGTTATTTATTTATTGAAAAATAAGAAATTTTTAACAAGAATAAAGATTTTACTACCAAGTGGGTAATAAAATCTGAAAAGCCGCCGTGGTATTTGCGGACAAATACCACAACGTGAGGTAGAACCCGCGACTCAATTAAATTAATTTCCACCTCTCTCTCTCGAATCGTCTCGTTATTGGCGGATTGAGACAATTATTCATAAATAATTGACTCGAATTTTAACAAAGGGAATTGTAAAGCCTGCGCAAGGTTACAAACTTGAACCTGGTAGAATTGAAGCTTTTCGGACGGACATAACCTGGCACGACGTCCTAACATTTATAGGTTAGGATAACAAACCCATGTTTATGCGATTGTAAGTGAGGTCATACGTGCGGTTTAAATAATTTAAATAACGATAAAATATTAATTTGTTTGTGGTTAAGTTACTTAATTTATTTAAATTCACTAATTTAAGAAGATTTAGTTGCGATAGACCTCGAGCCAGGTTAACAATTTAAATTAATGAGTAGATAAGAGAAATCTTGTATATTGTTTGTAGGAAAAATGTATTGTTTTAGGGAAAAGATAATTCCTTCAACCCTTGGCCTAATAATTTTAATTTTTCTTTACTGTACGCAAATTAAAATAGAATAACCTTGCGCACACCAGGCCACAGCGCACCAAAAATAGAGATTTTTATTTATTTTAAGTGATCCGCGAGTGATAATTAAATAAGTGCAATGGCCGACCGAAACGCCGACTGTTTAGCCCAACGAGACGATGACATAGTACAGGTGGACGAGTAGATCTACACCCAAAACGCAGCACAAATCGAGGCCCACCTAGAACAAATGGAGCTTCGACTTGATGGTTCCCGCTATCAAAAGGCGGAACGCCTACTGCAATGGCTACTAGGTAATTATTCGTCCGACGAGTTCAGTCAAGAAACTGACACCGCCAATGACCGGATAAGACGGGTCAAAAAGCGAACAGAAGTGATCCGCCGAGTCGGCGAAAAGACGCCAGGAGCGTTACTTGACGAGAGAGGTATGCACCTGATTTAGGAGAATCTCAATCGCATGAACCGACTACCTAGCGAGGACCTGCCAACAGCCCTAGAGGAAGGCCATTCTAGCTGCCAATCCAGTCGGAGGGGTAGTCAATCCGACTGGATAAAGCAAATAGCGACCGATGGGACGCCATTTGATGTGCCGCGGCTATTCTCCACATATTTGGCAGAACAAATTGTCAAGATAAAAGCTCTACAAGAGCAAATGGAAAGTATGGCGGCACAGATAACGAGGCTAACCGATGTCGTAAGTCACATGACGTCCCAAAGAACCTCAAGTACACGATTGGATCCACTAGGCCCAAGTTCACGTGTCCAATTTCAGGACACATATACCTGCTATCGGCCAGAGGAATCACCGGTTCAGCAGAAGGACGCGCGACTACAGTCCCAAACGCGAGGACCAGCTCCTAGCGCCACCCTGGGCATAGCTTGGGAGGGGGGAGACTCCTGGATACCAGGAAGGCCTCCATTAAGGCCCCAAGCGTCGTGCGTCCAAGAACAACCGTCCTGGGCTTCGCGCTTATTTAACCCCATACGCGACCGAGGCGAGATCGTGAGAAAGTGGGGAATAAAGTTCTCAGGGGACGGAACCGAGGCCTAACCCGAGGGCCAGAGAGTCCCCGAGATGCCCAGAACCGCGCGAACATTCACAACTACTGAGTGGGCACGTAATGTTGGCTTTCATCATCGGTAATGAGACCAAGGAGCTCAGGGTTGCCATTATGCCAAATTTGAACGCCGAATGTTACGTAGGAGTCAATTTCGTACGTGCATTTTGTGCGGTTCTAGATCCAGACGTTGATCAGCTGTTCCTCAAAAGCAGCAGAGCCCATGTCTAGTTAGAGGTAGCTAGCTTGGATGGAGGTACGACGTCCTTGCCGTCAGCAGGGGTTGCTGACGCAACCGACAGTCAACGCGAGGAATTGCGTCAGCTGTTGGACCGAGTTCTATCCAACACCATGCCAAAGATCGGTCGATCTCACGACGTCGAGCACACGATCGACGTCGGATCAGCCAAGCCGATCAAGCAGCGGTACTACCCGGTATCGAACAAAATCCAAGAAGAAATGCACCGCCAAGTGAAGGAGATGCTTGACTCCGGTGTCATTGAGCCCTCGACCAGCGGATGGTCCAGCCCGGTGGTGATGGCAAGAAAGGATGACAATTCTAGACAGTTTTGCATCGACTTTCGAAAAGTCAACGCTTTAACAAAACCAGATGCACATCCTTTGCCTTTCATACACGATATACTGCGCAAACTAAGAAAGACTCACTATATCTCCACTCTCGACATGAATTGCGCTTATCATCAGATACCGTTACAAGTCGAGTCGCGCCCTATTACTGCTTTCATAATCCCCGGATTGGGACTGTTCCAGTTCACGAGGATGCCGTACGGATTGACATATGCTGGGCGACCTTTCAACGGATGATAGACCAAGTCGTAGGACCAGACCTGGCGCCGCACGCTTATGCTTACCTTGATGATATTATCGTCCTATCGGAGACATTTGGGGATCATAAGCGTTACCTAGAGGAAGTCCTTAAAAGACTGGCAGAAGCTGGACTTTCAATAAACCGGGATAAGTGCATTTTTTTGTAAGTCAGAGGTTAAGTATCTTGCGTACAAGTAAATCGGAACGGAGTACGACCCGATCCCGCCAAGATAGAGACGATAAAAGTGTATCCTGCTCCGAAAAATCTTCAACAGCTTCGCCGTTTCCTCGGTATGGCTTCTTGACATAGGCGATTTATGCCGGATTACGCGACAATCGCAGAACCCTTGACGCGTTTAACAAGAAGAACCAGCAGTATGAGTGGCTTGATGAGCAAGAGCATGCTTTCCAACAGCTCATGGCCGTCTTAATGACAGCACCAATTCTGCAGCGTCCTGTTCCAAATGGGCAGTACATACTGCAGACAGACGCCAGTGACACCGGTATAGGGGTTGTGCTACTCCAACTCGTGGATGGAGGCGAAAGAGTTTTGGAGTACGCAAGTCGGATCCTGTGCCCAGCCGAGAGGAATTACAGTGTCACCGAACGAGAATGTTTAGCCGTTGTCTGGGCAATAAAGAAGTTCAGGCAGTATATAGAAGGTTACGAGTAACTGACCACAACAGTTTGCGTTGGCTCTGCAATATGCGCATCCCAAAGAGTCGTCTCGCAAGAACTCCAAGCACACACCTTCATGATCGAGCACAAGAAAGGTGCACTTAATCATGTTCCAGACGCGCTCTCCAGAATGTATGAAGAGGGAGAGCCGACGATAGCCTCGGTCTCTTGGAGCGACACCACTGATGACCCGTGGTATCTCTCTTAGGTAAAGGATGTATCAGAGAGACCACGGGAATTCCCCAAATGGAAAGTAGTAGGGGGAAATCTATATACTTACCGGCCTGACCCCACCTTAGAGGACGTCATGGAAGTCACCGAGGCATGGAAGATGGTAGTACCTCGAGAGAATCGCCCGTAGATTTTAAGAGAATGTCACGACGATCCAACTGCTGGCCCCTTAGTTTGCGAAAAGACTTTCGCACGGGTTGCCAGATTATACTATTGGCCGCAATACTATGCGGAGGTAGGCGCTTACGTGCAAAAATGTCAAATCTGCCAGAAGTGTAAGGTAGTGCAGCAATCGCCTAGAGGCCTAATGGGCTATAGAGTAGTCGAAAGACCTTGGCAGGTAGTCGCAGGTGACGTGACTGGACCGTTACCTCGCTCTACCCATGGATTCGAGTACATTCTATTCTTCCAGGATTTACTTACGCGCTGGATTGAAGCGGTCCCAATTCAGAAAAGAAAACGCAAAAACCATAGTAAAGGAGTTACACGAGTGTGTTCTCATGCGTTTCGGCACGCCGGAAATATTTCACTCCGATAATGGGACCGAATTAAAAAACAAGATAGTCGACGACTATCTCAAAGAGAAGGGAGTGAACCATACGACGACACCTTCTTACCACCCTCGGGCAAACCCCGTAGAAAGGTCGAACCGCACGCTTAAGACAATGGTAGCTTCGTACATCAAAGAGAAGCATACCAGCTGGGAAGAAAAGCTACCGGAATTAGTGTTTGCGATAAACACAGCGGTTCAAAGCTCGACAGGGTGGAGCCCGGCAATGTTGAACTACGGTCGACAGCCAGAGCCACCTAGCACGGACCGGCGAGAGCAAGAAGAGCTTGCACAAGAACGGTTTGATCAGCAGCGGCTCCATGACTGGTTTGAGAGACTATCCAGGCTAACCGAGTTGCACAAAGTGGCCTCCGAGAATGCCGCCGCGGCTCAAGCGAGACAAGCCGTATATTTCAACGCCGGGCGTCGAGACGAAAACTTTGAGATAGGCGATCTTGTTTGGAAAAAGAACAGGGTTCAGTTTTCCAGCGCTGACAGGACAACCTCTAAGTTGGCACCGAAGTATGTAGGCCCAACGTAGTTGTCCAGGCAAAAGGCTCAAACACGTACCTTATCCAGGACGGACAAGGTGACGAGGAGATGATACCTCCGAGGTATTGAACCTATCCGACACTCTTTACGACGACAACGTGAGCCGCTGTCTCAAAAGACCGTTGTAAACGACTTCGCATAACAGCGGCCCCTGGACTGAGCCCTGCGGTACGCCTCCAGTGATGTTATAGGACCGCACACCTGCATCAGTGTCGTACAGCAGGGTCCGATTCCTTAGGTAGCTGGAGGCAATTCTTCGAAGATAGAGCGGCATCTTAAGGTGTTCTAGAGACATGTATTCTGCATTAGAGTCTTTCCTTAGAGCAACATTGCACCGCATAGCTGACAGTATTTAGTTGCCTAAATGTTTGATCTAAATGGTCCCAAGCGCTTCGAATTCGATTCGGCATTTCGAGAATTTATCGAGTTTTGAAAGTCGTTAGAAGTCGCTTTTGGGATCGGTTAACCGCGATCAGAGGCCACTTAAATTAGTGTATCGAATCTCCTTACGACAGCCCACCGCTTTGCGACGGCTAGCCTAAAGCCATGATCCTCGGTGTGGATGCGGCGGTGTTTAGCTCCCCGTCGTCTTCTGCTTTTAAACATAAGCGGCATCTAGATCAATTTCGCTTTACCCGTCAAGCCTGTTTACAACCACATATCATGCAGAGTCCAACCCACCTGGGAGCTCGTTGATGTTTCCCCGTACTAAAGTAAAGTCATATTGGTCCAACTGTCGACATGCCGAAGCACGCCTCTCTATTACTGCCCGGGTCTACGGAGAGGTTTTGCGGTAGGTGGTGCCTAACGTTCGAATTAATGCAGTTTATAGGAGAAATTCCTTTGCATTCCGTGATGTGTTAGATCTCTCTGTTCTCGTCGTTCACACGAGACCGTTCAAATCAAGGGTTCTAAGCCTTTTAAGCACTCTGTACAGACTGGAGATCCTGGTGAGACAGTCTGACCAGTTTCATTGTACAGTGCTTCAAGCATAATTGCCAGAGGAGTAGCCGTTTCCTCGAAACATTTGCTGTTTGACTTTGACGGGTTCGGCGTCTTTAGAGTATCGGGTAAGTCTCTGGAGTTGTCCTTAAGTATCAGCTTTGGAGGTTCTATATACCTTTTTGCAAATTTGTTAAATGCCTGGTATAATTCCTGGCTGCGCACTAGCGTACTCTGTTCGTGTGCCCATGTTGCCGGACCCAGTCCATCAGTGGTTTCCGGATTTCGACTACACAGGGACAATCGAAGAGTATGTGGTTAGGTGTTTGTTCTTCTCCACATTCGCATCTCGAATCTTCGTTCAACCCAAATCGGTGCAGGTAATACTTTAAAGATCCATGTCCCGTTAGGAACTGCGATGTGTAGTAGTTAGGCTGTAAATTTTACCATCACTTTTTCTGCACGTTTTTAAAGCGCTCCATGACTCCAAATCTTTGTTCGAACGTGACGCCCAGATACTTTAACTCTTTAAGCATACGAATGTTTTAACATCCCAATTTAACTTTTAAAGATTTGCTTGTGTCAAATTTGCCTTTCAATAATATCATTCCTGATTTAAGAATTGATACTTCCAGTTAATGTATTGTGCACCAGTTTACGACAATGTTTATTATACGCTGCGGTTCTGTTTTGAGATGACGCCGGCTTCTGCCTTCAATGATTGTGATAATGTCGTCGGCATATTCTATCGATTTGATGCCTGCATCGTGAAACTATTTAAGTAGGGTGTCGTAATCTAAATTCCATATTAGTGGGCAGAAAATAGATCCCTGTGGGCAACCTTTAGTTACTTCCTTTCGTGCTTCGTCATATACCGCTCTCATGCACAGCGTTTGATTCTTTGTGGGGTATTATCTGTCTTTTAGATGTTGTAAAAGACTTGGCCACCACAAGTTGTCAAAGATCCCAGAGATGTCGAGTAGGAACGCCAATACGTAGATGCACTGGCTTTCCTCTACTAATTGCCTCAGCCATATTATCGCATCTTCCGTCGACTTCCCCGGTGTAAAATCGCATGGATCGGTCGACGTACTAACGTGAGTGCTCTTTGATGTTTGTCCTGACTCCGACGTGACGGGCTGCTTAAGTCGCTGGAGGACACCAGGACATGACGTGCTCCACGTCTTCATCGACACCAGGACAGGTCGGGCACTCTGCACCTCCGTATATACGTTTGTGGTGCAGGTAACTATAAAAACACCCATGCCACATTTGAAACGGCTCTGTAAGCATGAGCCACCCTTCATACGGCTATTCTGCAAGCTTACCGATAAGATGCTCCGTAGCTTATATTACTTCTTAGGGCATCTGCCCAAATCGGAGCTCTATATACAATTACGGAGCTTACCACTGTCGCTAAGAAGGCCCGACGTGGCTATCTTGGCCCTCCGATATTGGGCATTATGCCCGACAAAGCACTAGTCACTTCTGCAGCTTCGACCATGCATTCAAGATATGTCCTATGTATTTCACAGTCCGCCGATCTTATAGGCTTACCATTTACAGTAAAATTGGCGTACCTCCTTTGTTTCGTTCGGGAGATAAGTATCGCCTCGGTCTTTTCGGCCGCCAGACACAGCCCATGGGTGCTCAACCATACAGCCACTAACGCGATAGAAACATCTCCAAGAGATTCTACCTCATCGATGCTCCTTGCGACAACGACCAAAGCCACATCGTCCGCAAAAGCCACCAACTACACTCCCTCTGGAAGCTGCTGCCTAAGCAGTCCGTCATCAACGACGTTCCAAAGAAGAGGTCTCAAGATCCTCGGTATCATAGAGAAGGATCCGTTCTGTGAGGTATCAATTATATAAATTAAATGTTTGTAAATATATACTTTTTAATTTTTTTTATTATTATTTTAACGTCGCTCATTTTATGCTCCCAAATCGGTGCTAATCAGCGACGGAGGTCATACGATGTCTTTGTTAAGAAAGCACTTGTTCATCACCAGTGGGGCTTGTTCATCAGCTAGGGTCGGGAATCGAACCTGGAACCTCCTGATTACGAGCCCGACGCCCTACCGACCAAGTTATCGCAGGCCTCTACATTTTTAATTAATTACGCAAAACAAATAAAACAAGTAAATAATATGTTAAAAAATAAATTGTTTTATTATTTAAGTAGCACTTTAGGTACAAAGTTTGAAATTTTCTTGTAAATAGGAAACTCTATATGTGAACATACCAAGTATAAATGAACAACTTCACATAGTTTAAAAAAAATTTTATGTGTAGATTTCAGAGGTAACAAGAAATGTAATACTTTAAAATATATTAGTAAAATTTTAAATTTAGAAAGTCTTTCTATTTCCGATTTTGGATTAGCAGACTTTATTAATAATGAAAATCTAATGATACAAGTTCAATAATACGCACTATATCTGAGTGAGCCATAATAATCATAATAAAGCGCTTTTATTAAGCGTTGTGAGTGGGGAGGAAGGAGAAAGGCTTGCGAAATTGTCGCAGAGAGAAAAGCTCTCTTCTCTCCCAGCTTCGGCACGGAAGACAACGACGCTCCCGACAGTTATCCAAAACGATAGATACGCTGATCAAGAAATAAGAAGATCGTACAGTGAGGTGCGAATCGGACTCTCTCTGCCCGTGATTGAATCGGCTTTTGAGAATAAGCTTGAACGAGCGATTCGTCGTGTCGAAAGGTTTGATCAAATCGTTATCTTGATTATGGGCTTCGCACAGATTTGCGTATTTTGGTAAATAGATGAGAAAGGTCTTTTTGTTATTAAAAGTAATCTGTAATAAGCGATTGTATTTTGTCCGTCATTAATCTTTGAATTAGACTTAGATTACCGCTTTCTTTAATCTATGTTATTTCATTGACAACATTATAAATAAAACGAAGATTCAATATATTTTGTAAAAAAACGTTGTTTTAATTCATGTATTTTCATACAAAATCAATATATGTCTAAATATAAATATTTATATATTAAATTTATTACAAAAATTAAGTAGATTGAAATGCTACAAAATTAATGAAGGAGACAAATATGAAATTATTTATTGATTATAAAAATAATAGTCAAATAATAACGCGATTTTTATTAATGAACCTTGTGGTACAGGAGAAACTTTTCTTACTAAAACAATTATTTATTATTATTTAGGACAAGGAAAAAATGTTATATCTTGTGGCTTGGACTGGTATTGCTTCAATTTTACTACCAGAAGATATGACGAGTCACAGAACTTTTAAATTACCACTAAATTTATCAAATATAGGAAGATTTTGAAAATTGAAGACAGATAAAAAAAATAAGTGAGTAAGACATTATAATTTGGGACGAAACATCTATAATACTTAAAAAATCATTAGAAATTGTAGATAACACTTTAAAAGATTCTTATTCAATTGAAAAAATTGGTATTGATAAAACTCCATTTAAAATGATATTTGAAGAATAAAATTCTCATTGGTGACAAAAGTGTGTAAGTATTTATTAAATTATATGTATGATTATTTATAACAACATACAAATTAAATTAAAAATATACGTATACGCCCTCATTGTATAAGATAATTACGAGATTTTTTCCAGGAATTTTTTAGGTATTCCGGGATATCTGCATTCATTAGGGGATTTTTTGGAAATTTCGGGACTTTTTGAGATATTCCAAGATATCAGTACAAATAATGGGATTTCTTGGATATTTCAGAAATTTTTGAGTTAATCCGGGATATCTGCACTAATAACGGGATTTCCTGGATATTTTGCGAATTATTGAGGTATTCCGAGACATTTGGACTAATTACGGGCATTAAAAGATATTTCAAAAATTTTTAAGGTTTTACAGTTTAAGTTTTAAATTGATATTTTTGATGTGCAAAATTTATACATAAAAATACCTCATATCTCTAGAGTAGATGTCAAGGTCACAGGTGGTTCATATATGAGCCGGTTGGCAACGGTCGGGTGAATGATAAAAATTTAAAAATTTTTTAAATTACTATATATTCATTTTTAACAGAATTTTCTAAATATTACAATGTAATAAGACCCCAAAAATACTCCTTTAGTTATCAATAAAACCGTAAGCATCCCAACTACCCTTAGCGAGGGGGTGAAAATTTCGAAAATTCATTAGTATAGGCTGGTTTCGATTTTATCTACGATGTTTTCTCGTAAACATATTGTAACATGTGTAAAGCATACCCTGTTTCGGCAATTCAATCAATTGCAGATAATTTAGGGCATATTTTACGCATCTTTCAGCGTGTTTACAGAAAAAAACGTGTGAAAAGTGAATACTCAAATAATAACGAAATATTGGAAATTTCTACCCCTCGCTAGGGGTAGTTTTGGCATCTCAATTGATCCCGGAAAAATTTAGGACATATTTCACAAATTTTACAGGTTATTTACTAACAACATTTCAGTAAAAAGTTCAATAAGGATGACAACTTCAATAACGAGCATTTAAATATTTCACCCCCGCGCTACGGGTTGTTTGAATACCTCAATCTGAAAATAGTTTCAGCTGTATACGTTAGAGATCAGAGAGCCTACTTAATGAGAAAAATGCATCAAAATATCTATATCCATTATTAAAGCTATAATTTTATTACTGTCCCATATATGAGCCATGCCGGTAGTCTAAAGGTTAAGCTTTACAGTCAAATAATGAAAACATGTCCGAAAACGAGTGGTTAGCCACTATATCTGCTGTAAAGAACTGCAAAACAAAATTAAAATTTAATATCCTTAAGTTAAAGTTTTGCAATTTTTCAGATCAATATATAATAAAGTATGCATCTGTCTGCATAAGCTTGATAGATAGATAGATATCCCACACAGCACAGGATATTACGTCAATATTACGGAAATATTTCATATTAAGATTCGGAATATTACAGTAATATTAGAATGAAAGATTACTGAAATATTGTTATGTCCGCGAATTTCTTACTTTGTAATATTCCATGAAATATTATATTAATATTACTATAATATTTCAGTGTAATATTTTAAGAAATATTTATGAAAAATTGATGAAATGTTTCAAACACACACTTGCAAATAGGACCACTGAAATATTACCTTAATCTTTCTAGAATATTTTAATGAAATTTTTAAGAAATATTTCTGAAATATTGATGAAATATTACAGTAATATTTTTGCAAAATATAACAGAAATATTACATGAAATATTTACAAAATATTGTTAAAATATTTCAAGTAATTGAATTTTTTAACTTAATTATTTGTAATCCCAAGAGCCGTGCTATTGATTTATATTTATTAAGTATTAATACACATTATTTTTTTACACATATTTATCGAAGAAAAAATTTTTACATATTTCCTAACCTGGGGTCGAACCCCGTATGCACGCATCAAATACAAACGCTTTATCCACTACGCTATTCGCAACGCTTATCGATTATGTTTAAAACCTGCACATGGTGATCTGCTATTTGATTTGCTATCTAATGTGTTTTTAATACTTATACAATTTCAATGGAATTGACAAGATTTTACTATGATTTGGAAAAAAAATCTTGTTAATTAAAAATCTTACATCTTTGTTATCATAAAAATATCGTTGAAATATTTTATTGTTATATTTCTACTGAAATCAAATCGACATAAGCAACAAGTATTTTTAATTAAATATTTATATATTATTTTTTGTTTAAACTACATAAACAGTTTCTGCAATAGAACGTACTGAAATCAAAGCGAAATAATCGACAAGTATTTTTTACGATACCATACATTGAATTTTAATTAAAATTTATATATTTTGCTTAAACTTGATAAAAAGTTTCTGCAATAGAAAGTACTGAAATCAAAGCGGAATAATCGACAAGTATTTTTTACGATACCATACATTGAATTTTAATTAAAATTTATATATTTTGCTTAAACTCCATAAAAAGTTTCTGCAATAGAAAGTACTGAAATCAAAGCGGAATAATCGACAAGTGTTTTTTACCATGTAATACATTGTATTTTTTTTAATTAAACTTTTATATATTTTGCTTAAACTCCATTAAAAGTTTTTATTAATTTCCACAAAACTGATAAAAAGGAAACTTCTTTTTTTTTATTCTCTTTAAATAAACAATGTTTATTCTTTCCGTGCTTTACATCAGTAGATAAAAAATTTTATAGAATATTAATAATTCATTTGTGCAAAATTAATTTCTGCATAACTAATAAAAAAGTAATTTCTCTCTTTTTTATGCTCTTTAAATAAAATAATACTTGCACCACACGTTGGATTGCCATCTTACTTTTGAATAAAATACGTCTGATTTGAATTAAATAGCGTATTGCATATGCATGTTTATATAAAAGACTGATAAAATATTTTAAGTATGGTTATTAAGTAGGATTTATAAGATTTATATAACGACATTATATGTTTCTAATGAGGCCTATTTTCGACACAGCGATTGATTTTTATTTACATTTGCAGTGATATGAAGCACTAATACTTGATTACAATTAGATGTTAAAACAATAATATACACATATTCATACAATATGTAATTCGAAATCGGAAATACATTTTAGTTTAGATGTAAAACATTAGAATGCTGAGGTGCAAGTATTATTTTATTTAAAGAGCATAAAAAAAGAGAGAAATTACTTTTTTATTAGATATGCACAAAATAATTTTGCACAAATGAATTATTATTATTCTATAATATTTTTTATCTACTGATGTAAAGCACGGAAAGGATAGACATTGTTTATTTAAAGAGAATAAAAAAAAAGAAGTTTCCTTTTTATCAGTTTTGTGGAAATTAATAAAAACTTTTAATGGAGTTTAAGCAAAATATATAAAAGTTTAATTAAAAAAAATACAATGTATTACATGGTCAAAAATACTTGTCGATTATTCCGCTTTGATTTCAGTACTTTCTATTGCAGAAACTTTTTATGGAGTTTAAACAAAAAAAATAAATATAAATATCTAATTAAAGACTAGCTAAATCCTCACTCGCTCACGCTCGCTCGCTGAAAAATCATTATATAATAGATAATATTAAATTAAACTAAAAAATATTTTATTATTTAACTACATTCAAATTGACGTACGCGCGCGTATAAACATATATATATAAACTTAATAAAGCGCCTTTTTCCCGGTCGGACATAAATTTTGGTTACCGGCAAAGTAGAAATTGGTTGATTTTGGTAACGCCATTACTCTGCTCTCGAGTAGTTATACCGAATTCGACGCCCTCTACTGGTAGCATGGACGGCGTACTCACGCATGCGCGTACGGTAAAACATGCCGCCACGAATCGAAACGAAGAGGCAGTCGAGTTCGGGAGCCGCCTGCAAGAGTACTCTCTTCTCTGGCTCTCCCTCGACGCTCTCAGTTAACCTACCCGTCACCCACACTCCTCCCGCACTCCTCTCCTTCGTCTCCGAGTCGCTCGAGTAATAGTATGTGAGGAAAGAGGTGTACATCCTCAAAGACTCCATCTATGATCTCTGTCCCCAATCGACACGTGATACAGTCGGACCGAGTGACACTCGTACCGTCTCGGCGTCGAAACGGGACCGCCAGGGTCATGAAATAGATTTTATGTGAATTTTCCCTCGGCTAGCCGACGGTGAGACATTCTTTGCGCGTGTAAAGCCGGACCGAGCTACCCTCGGTACCGTCTTGGCGCATCCTCGCTAGTGCGTGCACAGCCGACCGGCGTGAGTTATCCGTCTGATCGTCTCGGCGCTAGCCTTCTCAAAGTCGTGAAAACGACGCGTGAAATCGTTCCCGATTGGTCTCCTTCTCCAACGCGACGTACGGTCTCTTGCGGGTGTTAACGTTTAATTTTTCTTTATCTTGGAAGCCTTTTATTTCTGTTAAATAACCTGGACGGAGCGTAGACGTATTTTTAAATTACTGTGTTTTATTTCCCCTCAACCTCTAATCCTCGCATAATATAATATCCTTTAGATATATAAAAAAATTAAAATTCAAATAATCGCGGAGGAAGTAAAAAAAAAGAACAAGAAAAAACGGATCTAGATTTCGCTCCTCTCCGGGGCGTATGTCAAAATATTATTTATTAAATTGTACCCATATAGATTTATTATCATATGTATAATAATTAATGAATTTATTATTATTATACGATGAATTAAAATGATAATATTAAACAAATAGAAATTATCTATAAAAATAATTATTTTTGTATAAAATAGAGTTTAATTATTTAGAATTAGTTAGAATTATTATTGATTTTTTATTGTCATGTGATATGTATACATCCTTTGCAAATAATTGTTTTATTTATTTAGCAGTACTTATTAATTTGTGTGTTATTGGTAATTTGGTAATAGCACTTTTTATACACTGAGAAAAATATTATAATAAATATTAAAATAATCTATATTAAAAATTACTATATTGTATAGGAAAAGTGTGACATCTCAGCAATATAATCATTTTTGCTATGTTATATATTAAATTTAGATATAATATCTTTTAATATCCAATATCGTATTTTTTGATATTCAATATAGTAATTTTTATTATATAAGTCAGCAAATTTTATTATTCAATCTGGTGTTTTTTAAATGCGATTTTAAGGAAGTAAAAATGAATTATATTTTGTTTTTAAATAATTCGAAATAGAATGTATATATTGGGGGAATTCCTTTCGTCAATTAAGTACTACAGAAACATTTAATATTTGGAAATTTAATTATATACTATTCTTACGCAGTTGATCGCAATTTTTATTCACTCGCATATATTTATTCATTACACTTATTAGCAGGGTTGTAAGTACTCGAATCATTTCGAGGAATAGAATCCTTAAAAATCCATAATCAATTTTAATTTTGGATTTTCATTTACTGCGAATCCTAATCTCCCTTGATTTTATGATTCTCAACTTTATCGAATCATAAGATCCAAGTGATTTAAGAATTTTCTGTCACATACAATCACAAATCCTTTTGATTTTTTGATTATATTTATTGCAAATCATAAATACTAATGATTTTTGGATTTTTAGTTTTTATGAATCGCAAATACCGGTGACTTTAGGAGTTTTTCTTTCTAAGATTCACAAATACTAATGAATTTACGAGTTTGTTTTTCACGTGTCAAAAATCCGTTTGATTTTGTAATTTCTTTTTGATGACAATCATAAATACCGACGATTTTATAATTTTACGTATTTCGAATAAAAGAATCATGATAATTTTTTTCCTCTTTCATATACGAATCATTAATTTCATTTATTTTATGTTTTCTCGTAAAAGCGAATAAAATTCCTTTGATAGTTGTAATACGATTTATTAATGATTCTCGAGGTACCTGGACTATTGGATTGTTGTTAATTTTAAATCCGATTTTGTTATTAAAAGCTTTTTCCTTACACTGAGCACAAAATACTACTTGCTTTCCCTATTTACGGGGCGCAATATCACACTTTTCAATTCTTATGTAAAATGTACCTAGTGCTTAGTGAAATAAATTCAGAACAAAACAAATGTGGATGCGTGTGTGACAATTAATACGGGTATTTATGAGCTTGTTTGTGCGTTCGGTAAATTTATTTATAAGTGCTTTTGTGTGCGTATGTATGCGCGAGTGCGTAAATATGTATATGTGTGTGTGAATGTGTGTGACTTTGTGAATATGTGTGCGAGTATGTGAATATATGTGTGAGTGAATGTGTGTGAATGTGCGTGCGAGTGGGTATATGTGTGTGTGTGTGTGTTTGTGTGTGTGTGTGTGTGTGTGTGTGTGTGTGTGTGTGTGTGTGTGTGTGTGTGTGTGTGTGTGTGTGTGTGTGTGTGTGTGTGTGTGTGTGTGTGTGTGTGTGTGTGTGTGTGTGTGCGTGCGTGTGAATGTGTAATTGTGTGTGTGCGTGTGAGAATGTGTGTAAATTTACACGGTTAAGAGTATGTTTGAGAGTGTATGAATGTTGTGAGGTAGAAACCTCACAGGGGGAGGATAGAAAAATTTGAAGCTCAATGCTTGTATTAAGGGGGAAAGTTTTCCTTGTTCGAACCTGAAAAAAGAAATATAAAAGATTAATATATATATTGAGAGCGAATAACATGATTTTATATACCCTTATACTAAAACTGGAACCGCTTACCTGGGCACAAACAAGACCTTCTGTCTTGTTTGTGCGTTGCTGACTCCCTAAGGCTCTGTAGGACTCGCTGTGGTGAGGTACGGTGTATAAATCCCTTGTCAACCTGGGGCGAGCTCCATCCTTGTTATCTTCTCACCATGGTGATTCGCTCAGGACCTGAAAAGGAAAGAAAATGTTATTAAAGTTTATGGTAGATAAAATGATGGTTAATTTAAGGATTAGGTTGTATAAAGGTAAAGGTAGGAAATAAAGGATGGAAAATAGAAAAGATGTGTGTATACTGGAAGTATGACAGGAGAGGTTAGGTCGTGTGTAAACAAATTACTGACTAGCTTGGTCCGGGTTATCCTCGCTACCAGGACTAAGAAATTTAATCCCTTTTGTTTAACAGAAGGTTACTAGCAATGGTAGAGGTCTATGTTATGGTTTAAATATTACTTACCTTATGGAGGAGGAAATTGATGCCGTTCAACTTGTCGTCACGCGAACACTCGAAAACGTCGTCGGTGATGCCGGGGAGGTCCAACGTCGGCCAGGAGTCTCGAGGTCCTCTGTATTCTCCGATCGGGCTCTCCGATAGTGTTTCGGCTAGTATTATTACGCACTTCACGTATAATTATACGTAAACAATACGCTCCCCCCGCGCGAATACGGCAGACATGATGTCTTCATGCAAGTTTTGATCAACGCGGTGGGGGCGCTCTGCCCATGCGCGTAAGCAGGCGAGTTGGATGAGAGGCGCGCCGGCGGGGGGAACGAACGAACTACGGAATGACTCGCATATACGTGCGTGCGTAAGTAAGAGAGAGAAAGGAGATAGTACACTGCAAAGGTGGAGGCGCTTGACCATGCGGAATAGGAATTTGCAATTCTATTCCATCGGACTCTCCGATATTCATCGACGAGGAGCGAAATAGGTGGCGCTGCGGAACGAAGATCGGTTAGCTAATTGAGAAAAAGGAATAAACCGATTGGTTAAATAAATAAGGAAGAAGGACTTTAGCGCCCCGAATCGGATTTTTCGAGAGATAATCGAGGACGAAGGAGAAAAAGGCGGTCATTCGGTGTTCGACCATAATAGTAGAACAACGGTAGTTTTTTTTCTTTCTCATAGATCGGTATATTGGAATTTGGTTCATAGGAATATCATAGTAATAAATAAGAGTATCATAGGAATAAAAAAAGGCATATAGAGACCTATTGTTGAGAAGAAGGAGAGTACAGCGAATATTGAAGGAGCGATCATTATTTTTCTTTTGGGAAATTATCTAGTATACGCGAGAGGTTCACGGCAGAATATTTCTTGGCGGTGCTGTGGTGAGTGGTCTGTCTGGCCATTTTGTAATAATTTTTGTAACGAGCGAATTCCGCGGAGTGCGTGAGATATATCGCGTCTTGGAAATTTTCGGTGTTTAGTTTTCTTTTATTTTTGCTTTAACTTATGTGAATTTAAATCGCGAATAATATGAAATAAAAAAAATATATATATATATATGAATAGTTTGTGGTATTATTGATAAAAGAAAATTGTAAAAGAGTTTCTCCCGTGTACACGCGGTGTGACTGATGCGTATTTGTACCGGTTAATTTCGATATAATTCAGTATAACCTGTAAATAAATATTTATATAACGAGCTTAAAATTTTAAGTAATAAATCTATTGTTAGATAGTTTATCAGATATTTGCATTCGAATCTTTTCGGCTCCCTTCCCCATTTCAGAGTATTGGACCAACGTTGGTTATCGCCACTGTCCGTGGTGGTGACGCAGGAACACCTTTACACCCTGGTGAGTCTCAAAACCCTGTCGACGGTCTGGCGCCCATTAATTAAATATCATTTGACCGTAGGGATTAACTACACAAAATATAATTAACACAAAATATATATATAATTGATAATTCAGCGAAATTGTTAGTACGCCATAGTAGTCGTTGTACACGGAATCCTCTCAAGGAAATACAACGTTACAATGTGCACACAATTTAACAAATAAAAAAGTGCTTGGTACAGAAGATTACTCTTTTATACTTATACCCTGGGTGAAAATATTTTATAAAATTTATTTAAATAATTATTATAAAATTTTATATGTAATTTATCCTATAGAATTATATATATTTTTTATAAATTTTTGTATAATATTCTATAAAATAAACGTATTATAATATGTAATTTATTTTTCACTCTGAAAATCAATAAAGTTGACTTTATTGACCTCTTTTTAGGGAGCAAAAACGCATTTTAGTCCCTCCGAGGATAAAGTAAAATTGGAGGGCAATAATGAATATTATTGTTCATTAAATTATAAAATTTGTTACTTTCAAAATTTTTTTTTAATATTTTTTACTAAAGATATAAAAATGTCATATATACTTCTAAAAGGTACTACATAATTTTAAACATTAAGGTTCAAATATTGTGTTATTGGTTTTTAGTTAAAACACAGTGGAATGTGTTTTTGTATATTACAGTCCGAATAAGAACTCAAAAATTCTAGTAATCTAAACCCGATTAGGTCAAACTGATTTCATATTCGGATACAGCAACCCACAAAACTTGAGAAAGTATCTCTGTAAGAACACATTTTAATATATTTAAATCAGTGGTCATGGAATCAGAATATATAGTCAAAAATTTACTTTTTACAAATTTTGTAAATTTGTCCTTGAAATAACTTTGATCCCATGTGGAAAAATTTTACAAAGTTTATATAAAATTTTTATAGAATCACTTTATAAAATTTTTATATAAATTTGGTTCTATAAAAACTTTACAAAATTTGTATAAAAACATTATATATTATGATAAATTGCTTTTTTTATGTATTTATGTGACAAATAAAAAACTATTTTCTGGGAAGATATAATATAATGAAAATCATTTATTTGTAGAATAAAGTAACATGAGAAAATTTAATAATTAACCATATATAAAATTTTTGTATATATTTTATTTTAATAAAACACTATGAAAATAAAGTAAATATATTTATCATTAAGTGCTGTAACAGTTTGGTTGCCGCGCGGATGTTTATTTTAATATCGCGGCTGCTCAGCGGTACGGTTAAACTTACCGTATTTAAATAAACATATTTTTCTCGCGATGCGGCGACGGTTACCTGTCCGTTCTACCAAATCTGTTAAATGTTAATCTGAAACCGAGTTACTGTTTCAGATAACAACCAGGTAATATTCAAATCTGAAATTGACCGCGAAACAGGGGTATCGCGTCGAGCACTTGTCAACCAGAAGTATACGAGCACTTAGGATTACGGAAGGAATCGTACGTGGGTTAAATTCAATTAATCGAACACCGGATTGAATTCTAATAATAATATGAGTTTATTGAAATAAAGAAACAAAGATAAATAATAAACAAAATCTGATTGTCGCCGAGGTCTACGCTTTGAATTACAAGTCGGTAAACGGCCGACTTGTAGAGAGAGGGGAAGAAAATATCGCGAACTAAAATAATATATCCAGTCAACGGGACTGGTATAAAGAAACACGATTATTTACTAAGTGCGAATAAAAACACGATCGCGCGAAGTGTTACCACTTACTTTGTACGCTGCTGTAGTCGTTGGTAAACAACGACCAGCCGATCGGTTGCTTACTCTCTCTCTCACTCTCGCTGCGGTGTCGGACGGATTGTCCGCTCGCCCGTGCACCGGGGTTGTGTGGCTGCAGGTAGATGCACGGTGTTGCACCACTCACTGCAAATGCAGGATCGGCCTGCAGTCGAAACACACACACAAAACGCACGGTAAATCACAGCACGGCGAAGCTAAACACGGGACGCGGGGGGATCACACCTGTCACGTAAGAAGGTGGCTATCACTCTCTCCAGTGCGCGCGAATCTCCCCCTTACCTCTCTAATGAGGTGCGTGCGCGAATCTTTCGCGCGCGAAGTTGATCCCGCCCATGTAGCCACGACGAACCGAGCCGAGCCGAATCTCGCCGGCTCGAACCGATGCGAACATTATGATACTGTTCGCTCGTGTTGCTCGAATTCGTCAAACGGTGAGGTAAACAGTACCTTACCGTTACAGTGCATATAATTGTATTTTCCCAAGTGAAAATAATTTATAAATTTTTTATAAAAATTTTATAAAGTGTATTTTTTATACAATTTTTATACTACCAATTTTTTATAAAAACTATATAAAATGTATTTTATAAAATTTTTATAAAAAATTTATAAATTATTTTCACTTGGGAAAATACAATTATATGCACTTAATGATAAATATATTTACTTTATTTTCAAAGTGTTTTATTAAAATAAAATATATACAAAATTTTTATATATGGATAATTATTAAATTTTTCTTTTCCATGTGCTGTTTTCTCATGTTACTTTATTATACAAATAAATGATTTTCATTAAATTATATCTTCCCAGAAAATAGTTTTTTATTTGTCACATAAATACATAAAAAAAGCAATTTATCATAATATATAATGTTTTTATAAAAATTTTGTAAAATTTTTATAAAACCAAATTTATATAAAAATTTTATAAAGTGATTTTATAAAAATTTTATATAAACTTTATAAAATTTTTCCACATGGGATCTAAACGCGGATTTGATTCGGATTTAGCGGCTGTCAAAACTATAAAAATATTATTTAGTCATTTACGCTTAAAAGTTTCTTCTCAATTTGACCTTCAAATGCTTTTGATTCTGACGTGATAGCGCCAAATAAAATTATCTTAATCTGAACCAATATCGGAATTTGAAGTACAAAATGTACTTTCTACAAAATTTACAAACTTGACCTTTAATGACCTTCATCTTAACCCGATAAAGTCAAACCCCATAAAGGATCAGTGGCTGTCAAAATTGTAGAAATATTAGTGACCTCTCCTTAAAACTTTTTTCTAAGTTTGACCTTTAAATGACCTCAAACTTGATAACTTCAAATCAAGCTTAGACTCGGAATCAGCGGGCCGTAATAAGAACTTATAGGTCTTGCTCTTAATATACAGACAATTTTTTTATTTTGAGTGACTGTAATCTTTCGAGTGTTTAACGTCCAGGTCACTAGAGCACAATCTACTATATACCACAAGTAAAAAAACGCACAATACAATAAGTAAAAAAATTGATGCAATAAGTCAAAAAAATTATATGGATTTTCGATTTATGAATAGGGCCAATTCACAAGTCAGATGGATTTTTAATTTTTAATTGGAGAAAATTCTTGCATCAAAAGGATTTTGGATTTATAATAAAAGAAAATCCTTGCATCAAAAGTATTTTGGATTTATAATTTAGGAAATCCTTTAATCAAAAGGATTTTGGATTTATAACTAAAGAAAATCCTTTAATCAAAAGGATTTTGGATTTATAACTAAAGAAAATCCTTTAATCAGAAGGATTTTGGATTTATAACTAAAGAAAATCCTTTAACCAAAAGGATTTGTGATTTGAAGACAACAAATTCTGCAATTCCAAGGTTGATTTTGGATTCATGATTTGACGAATCATAAATCTCACAACCCTGCTTATTAGTCACAAACTTATAGTACATTACGATACAAGTGCGGAAAATAGGTGAGTCCCACACGAGTCGGATTTGCCGCTCGAGCGAAGCGAATTTTTTAACAATTATAAGAAAAAAAATTATTTCACTCCGAACCGATGTTTGCGCCCAAGCAAAGCGAGGGTGAAAAGGTGGTACGGGGTTGAAATCACTTTGTCTCTGATAATTTTGAGCACTATTGCAGGAAAAGCTTATTTTGCGCACGGATTTAAGAAAAATATTATTTTTCGCTGAACGGAAGATACAAATTTCGCATAATAACTAAATATCTTGTTGTTTCTTATATATAATTGACACATTTTTGAGCATTTGCGAGAAGAACTGGAAAAATAGAAAATTTTATACACGCCACCTATTGGACGAATGGAGTAATTAGAATAGCGTTAAATTAAAAAGTCGTCTCAAAACTATTGAATACTAAAAAACAAATGAACGTATACGCGTATATAAAATATTTCTACAATAC
This sequence comes from Theocolax elegans, assembly GCA_026168455.1. NCBI lineage: Eukaryota > Metazoa > Arthropoda > Insecta > Hymenoptera > Cerocephalidae > Theocolax > Theocolax elegans. The sequence goes on from CM047429.1 coordinate 5,692,342, forward strand.
TTATTATACAAATTTTAATATATGTAGTACATACATTTCACTATATATGATGTAAGAACTTTTGTTATTTAGATATTAAAATTTGCTATTTACGTAAGATTGATTATAACATTACATATTAAATATTGTAAAACTTTATTTTATAAACTTTATAAAATAAAAAATATAGTATAAATATTTTAATCATTTTTGTCTATATATATATATATAACTAATTTATATAAAAACTCAACCAAATAATTAAATATTGATCATACATACATAATTATAATTTATTTATATATTAGGTAGTTTATGTTATTATGTATTATGGTATTTATAGTATTTATGGTATTTATGTTATTTATATTATTTTATTACTATTTATTATTATTTTTATTATTATCTACTGGAACGCACATTACGAAATTAAAAAAAAAATTAATTTCTTCCTGTAGATGATGTCCAGTCCTTCATGTTACCTTCAGTTATAACTGATCGAGATAAACAAATAAATAATCGAGTTAAATAATCGAGGTTTTTTATAAAAAAGTTAAGCATTATTCTAATTAATCCGTGTGGTTCCGCGATCACTTTCATTAAAAAAAACTCATTTTTTCGAAAATTCAAGAGAGATAAGAAGAGCTAAAAAATAAAAAGTCTGCCTGAACGGACGTACAAACGTACGCTCAGACTTTAACTTCTAAACTATTAAAAAATTAATTAAATACCTATAAAAAATTCAAACACTATGTCTAATTATTCCTTTGGGTGCCGCGATCATATTGAATTAAAAAAAATTAATTTTTATAAACTATTTAAAAAAAAAATAACTTAATTTATACTTAAATCGTCATTTAGACAGTATAAAATTTTAATATAATGTGGATGGATGTGGATGGATATGGATGTGGATAATATCATTTATATCTACTTAATGAACTGAATTTTCCTGAATATCTGAGAATTGATCTACTACTTACATCCTACATTCTAGTAATGTTGTTAATTTCTCTTAGTTTATTAACAACATTATCATAAATTTATAATAATTATTATATATCTTGGAAGGTCCCTCATGTTACCTCCAGGTTAACAGGGCAACATCTAGTAAAGGCCTATTACGAAATAAAAAAAAAAATTTCTTCCTGTAGAAGATGTCTAGGTCCCTACTGTCACCTCCAGGTCATCGGAGCAATATCTACTGAAAGACCTATTACGAAATCAAAAAAAAATTTTTCTACCTGTAGAAGATGTCCAGGTCGGTAATGTTACCACCAGGTTAACGGGGCAACATCTACTGAAAGGCCTATTACGAAATCAAAAAAAAAATTTCTTACTGTAGTAGATGTCTAGTTCCCTAGTGTCACCTCCAGGTCATCGGAGCAATATCTACTGAAAGACCTATTACGAAATCAAAAAAAAAAAATTTCTTCCTGTAGAAGATGTCCAGGTTTCTACTGTTACCTCCAGGTCGACGGGGCAACATCTACTGGCAGGCATATTACGAAATCAAAAAAAAATTGTTCTCCCTGTAGAAGATGTCCAGGTCGGTAATGTTACCTCCAGGTCATCGGAGCAATATCTACTGAAAGACCTATTACGAAATCAAAAAAAAATTTTTCTACCTGTAGAAGATGTCCAGGTCGGTAATGTTACCACCAGGATAACGGGGCAACATCTACTGAAAGGCCTATTACGAAATCAAAAAAAAAATTTTTCTTCCTGTAGAAGATGTCCAGGTCCCTACTGTTACCTCCAGGTCGACGGGGCATCATCTACTGGAAGGCCTTATTACGAAACCAAAGAAAAAATTTTCTTCCTGTAGAAGATGTGCAGGTCACTAATGTTACCTCCAGGTCATCTGGGCAACATCTACTGGAAGGCATTTTGCGAAATCAAAAAAAAATTTTTCTTCCTGTAGAAGATGTCCAGGTCGGTAATGTTACCTCCAGGTCATCGGGGTAACTCCTACTGAAACACTTATTACGATATCAAAAAAAAAAAATTTCTTCCTGTAGAAGATGTCCAGGTCCCTACTGTTACCTCCAGGTCGACGGGGCATCATCTACTGGAAGGCCTTATTACGAATCCAAAGAAAAAATTTTCTTCCTGTTGGTGATGTCCAGTCCTTTATGTTACCTTCAGTTATAACTGATCGAGATAAACAAATAAATAATCGTTTTAAATAATCGAGGTTAAACCATTAAAAAAGTAATTAAACACCTATAAAAAAGTTAAACACTATTACTAATTAATCCGTGTGGTTCCGCGATCACTTTCATTAAATAAAATTCATTTTTTAGAAAATCCAAGAGAGATAAGAAGAGCTAAAAAATAAAAAGTCTGCCTGTACGGACGTACGCTCAGACTTAAACTTCTAAACTATTAAAAAATTAATTAAATACCTATAAAAAAGTCAAACACTATGTCTAATTATTCCTTTGGGTGCCGCGATCATATTGAATTAAAAAAAAAATTAATTTTTACAAACTATTTAAAAAAATATAACATAATTTATACTTAAATCGTCATTATGACAGTATAAAATTTTAATATAATGTGGATGGATGTGGATGTGGATACTTGTTGCTTATGTCGATTTGATTTCAGTATTTTCTATTGCAGAAACTCTATGAAGTTTAAGCAAAATATAAGTAGAAATAGGATGGGAGTAAGAATTAAAGATTTTTTTTTCAGATAACATTTTTAAAAGTGTGATTGGAAACCATACTTGCGAATGTTGACACCTTCGTAGAAGGTGTTTTATATAAAGTGCTGTCTAGAGGCACAAATTATATGTGGAATATTTAATAATGAATAATAAAATTACTGAAAGTGAAACTCTAATAAATATATAAAAAATTTCTATTGACATCTACAAAATTCTTGCCGTTGCTATTTTGATTTCAATAGTTTCAATTGCAGAAACTTTTTATGGTTAAAATCGACAATTACTTCAAAATTAAATCTATAGATCGGAAAATCATTTTTTACGGTTTCGGAAAAATGAAAAGAAACTACTTGTCCAACCCACATTTTCTAACATGTTTTTAACAAATCGAAAAATTTTACTATTATATAGCTTCCTAAATAAGGAATGTTTGTTGTAATTTGAAAACGAATATTTTATAAATTAAAATGTTTCATGTATAACCCATACATTTGAATCTTTTATGAAAAAACGTGCTTTAGTCGTATTTTCATTATGCTCATTGCATTTCGTTTTTGTATGTCTATTTTTGAAAGAAATCTGTGCTAATCACAAAGAACCTAATACGTAAAAGTTTTGTAATTTTGAGACGAACATTTCGTCCATAATTAGTGTTTACCTACACTTTTCGAAATAATCCACATAATACAATTTAAAAATTAATAATCTTTATTTTTTTAAATTATGTTAGTCAATGTGACTATCATTCGTATTACACAGCATTGGAATAAAAATAATCCTATACATATGTTATAGTTCATATAATTATTAAATATTATGCACTTGCCAAAGTATCGAACAGATATATTGGCCTTATAGAAAATAAAATAGAGAATACACTTATATGTAACATTATGTTTCTTTTTAATTATATGTGTTAGTCAGTGTCACTATCAAACATTCAGGTCACACGTGTAATGGTGTCATCATTAAGGGGCACCTAAAAAGGAATAATAAATATTAGTAGGTGTTATTATAAATATATTATAAGGAAGGAAAACTTACCTGGTTTGGTCCAAGAACGGTGGTTGAAGTGCTGTCGAGGAGTTTATCGTCGGCTGCTCCAGGGTTCTCTGCTGCAGGAGGTGGGGTCCTTTGGGTGGTCGGCTACTCCGAGACCTCCGTTTCTGAAAAATAGAAAAATATATAAATATTGGGTGTTGAATGGGGAAAAAGGATAAGGAAAATCAGGAATTAATTATTGAGGAAATATAAATTAAAACAAGGTAACGGAGGGCTTTCGTATGAGGTTACATTAATACTTACCTATTTCAGGAGTTTTGCATCATTGTTTATTGCAAATATGCAATAAACAATGATGTAAACATTACCTTCGTGATCGTGTGGGAAGACCTTTGTAGAGCGTTGGTGGGGGTAAACCCTCGTTCGTCCTCGCGCACAACGTATACACGCAAGTATACGTACGCGCACACACATTACAAGCGAGCACAATACCCGCGGAACGGTTTATCGCCGTCCCCGCCGGTGGGAATCGCGCGCACGCGGTGAACTGGTCGCGAAGCACGTTGTTTACGTGCCGGTTCGAATTCAGATGCGTCCATCTTGAATCGATCGAGATTTAAGCGCGCGCATAGTAACTAGGAGGTCCGTGCTTTTATCGACGTAGGGATTTATATATCGATACGTAGGGAGTTTCGGAACACGTGTAGTGGGGATCGATCGGGTATATAAATTATACGTGTATAATATATAGAAGTAAATAAGAGATTCAAATCTCGCGCTAATGAGATTTTGGTGATATTACTAAATATTTTATAGTAAGGAGGATGTGTCGTGTATGGAATTACTGTATAAAATACTATTATGACAGTAATTCCGTAATACACGTATATTTACTATAATAGTTGGGACAATGATAACTTATGCAAATGAGTTGTCATTTTTGATATTAGTAAGGACTATACGGTAGCGGGGGGGGGCACCTGTGACATGTAATTACATGGAGATAAGTCAAATAATGACTTATCTCCCGCAGGTGGCACGAGAGAGATAAGGAAATGGGACAACAAGTGAGAAAAGGATAGTGTGTTTAAATTTTCGGTTACGAAGGGTAGTTTCCGGAAAAGAAGTGAGTCTAGCATCAGTAGTCGAGTGGAAAAGTTGTGGTTTATTTGGTAGCATAGTCTAGTATCGATAGTGTGCGAGAGTAGATCTATGTACAGCGAGTATTATTTTGAGCAGCCATTTTTGAATTAGATATTTGCGGAATTAATTGGGAATTAAGTGATTCCTGTATAGAATTATTAAGGAGAAGATAGTGTATTCCAATTTATTGTTTATCATTATTTTTTTTGGAATGTATTTAGTAGATTTTCGCGCGGATTGGTAAGCAATCAAATTAGTATTGTGGCGTCCGTTATATCTAGTAAATTACTGTTGGTCAAACGTGGTTTTGGTTATTCGGGAGTGATTTTCGATCGTTGGGTTCGTCGGGTTTGTTTAATAACTACGTCGCGTTACGTTGGGTATTTCGCGCGTTATTATTGGATAATAATTTCCGAAAATCTCTCTTGTGGTAGTGGTGACAGTGGATTCCGTAAGGAATCCGCTTATTAATTTATTAACGCCAATTAAAAATTACTGTAGGTTACAGTGGAAACCGGTCCACTGTAAATTCGACGGAATCTCCTCTGAGAGAGTCGGCTGTGCAGGGTTTTATTTTATTGCAATTAATATTTTCGACGTTTCCACCGGGAAACGGTTAATAGTTTTAACCGAGAATTCGGTAACGTCGCACACGACACTAGAATAAGAATCATTATAGGTATTGTAACAGGGTGGTTTCTACTCAACAGGGGGGGTTTGATATCACCCGGTGCGTAACTCAACTGCACGGGTGAGACGTTCGTCGTTCCGATAGCTGCGTTATCTGGCAGCTGATCGGCTAATACGGTTACCTGTTGATGCGACGGGAGCCAACCTCAAGCTCCTTACGATGTAAATTGCCCTGTGTACAGCGTGTGTACCTTACCTCCGTACACACTCTCCTCGTATTGTAGATATGACTTCTCACCGATACCCGCGCTCGACTAGTCAGATGTGTGTCGTGCTAAGTACAATGCACGACACCCGCGGGGCATGGCGGTATCCGCCTTTAGGACAGGGGTTGACTCGTCGTTCAAATAATACACACGCGTAATAGAATTAAAGAAAAACAGTCGTTTATTATAACAGGAAAATTAAACAGTATGATAATAAGCCGAGGCAATGTTAACCTCGGCGCTAAATAAACAGAGACAAATAATACAAAGTGTACGTTAGTGTGTGCGTCGCCGCAATGATACGGGACCGGGACACGGCGTCTCGGTGCGCTCCGCGAATACAGTCGACCCGCCAGGTATCGTATACCTGGTTACGCTATTAGCGCCGTGGGGATATAAATATGCCGGAGTGAGAAGCACTCCGGCTTACCGTACGTGTATCGACGCGTCTGAGAGAGACGGGACGAGGTGGTCGTTCTCGCGTTGGAACGACACCGTATGTCGGGATACCGCGCGTATCCCGACGCCGATCGTGATTCGCGTCGCGGATATATAAAATTATACAGAACGCGCCTGGCCAGGACTTACTTAACTCGGTCGTTGCCGCAAGCTGAGGTTGCCGTCTCGTTCCGGTTCCCTCCGTCTCTCTCTCTCTCCTCTTAGGCGTGATCGGGACTTCAGTAGCTCTGACCTCTCCGGAGGTCCGGTCCTCGTACTCTCCCACTCACTCTCACCACTGTAGATCGTCACTCTCGACTCCCGGTTTTCGCGCTTGGTCACGTCACCTCTTGACTCGGATGGTTCTCCAGTCGCGGACCGAACGATACTGCCGGTGTGCCGAGCACACCGGTCTTTTCGCGCGTTCGCGCGTGCGCGCCACGCGGCTCGAACGGTAAGTCTACGCGATCGGTACTATTTCGTACCATACGATCCGTTTACCGTTACACCCCCCTTCCAGACGCAAGGTATATTCCTATGTACCATGCTCTGACTTCGCATAGACGCGTGGGATGTGGTTTCAGGTTTAGGTCAGGAAATTAAAACTCTACATTATCTTTTTCTAACCTTTTTATGTACAAAAAAATAAAAAAGATTATGGAACATATGTACATTTTATTTTACATTCCTGTACATGTGGGTAGCCAGGAGTTCTTCTCCTGGCGGTCTTCTCCGGGCTTCGGATGGCCAGGGATCTCCGGTTATGATTGCCGGTGCTTGTGGTGGTTTTGGTGGTTGAGGCACGTGCGAGGATTTCGTACCCCAGGCCAGTCACACACGAAGCAGCGGCGGGGTTTGCCCTGTCCCGGTGGAGCCGGAGTCCCTGGTGGCTTGCTGGGCTGCTGCCTGTGGCCCGTCTTGGTGGCTAGGGCCGCCTCCGCGGCTTGCCGTGTGGCTTCGTGCGCCTTTATCTGGGCCTCGCTCCGTTTCCGCTGGGCCTCTTTCTCTGCCTTGGAGAGGCGGAGCAGTTCCAGGCAGGCTTCTTCGGCGTTCCTTGCCGCCTGTCGGGCTGCCGCGCGATTGTGGCGGAAGTCGTCAAGGAGTGCCAACTCCTCCAGGCGGTCGGCTACTCCCTGGTTCCATCCTTGTGAGAAGGCGTGGAATCCCGGGAGGGCGTCGTGGATTTCCTTCCAATTTTGGAAGACCTTCCTTTCTACTGCGTCCGACCCGTTGGAGATGCGGGACGCGTAGTCGAGTTGGGCCTCCAAAAATTTCCACACCTCCCGGGGCTCTCTCCCCAAGATGGCTCTAACTCCTTCTCTATCCTGGCGTGTTGCCAGGGAGTCAGCGACGGCCAGCTCCCTGGTGGGCACCGGGGGTTCATCACCCTCCTCCCCTTCTTCGGAGTCGGTGGAGGCGTCCTCCGACGGTGGTCCTGGTGGGGGTATTGGAGGCGAGGGCCTCGCGGCGAAGTAGTCCTCCATCCCCACCGTCCTGCCGCTGATGGCACGAGGAGGTCCTCCAGACGTCGACGGAGAACTCGTCGAGTCGGGCTCAGGTTTGGTTTCCATCTATTAATCAGAGGAAAAGCAGTTTAATTATCGCTATCCTTCTCTCGCTTCGATTGCACGCGCGTTTTTCTAACGATTACCGATGGTCCGCTTCCCCCGACTACGTGTTCTGCGTCGTTCGTTACTACACTGCGATACACTATCTTTCTACCGTGGGGTCTCGTGACGGCTTTCGCGGATTTTCGCGGACGGCCGCGTTTTCGTACATCCGGCGTTTTGACTCTCGCAGGAGCCTGTTCTCGCACGCTGGTGTCACCCGCTATGACTCGCGCAGGAGTCCGCACGCGCGTCGCCCCTTCTCCCACGATGTCCCTCGGCGGATGTTCTTCTTCCTCATCTGCGTCGAGATCCGGTGAAATGCAGTGTTTAAGGTGTTCGGCGTGTGCCAGGTCGGTCACCTTACCGTCTTTATCCAACAACGTGTAAGTATTGGATCCTGGTTGGCCTATTATGATATACGGACCGGTCGCCTTCGGAGCCAGCTTAGCCGAAATACCCTGAGCTGCTGAGGACAGGACTCTGTTCTTCTTCCACACCATATCTCCTACGGTGAAAGGTGTGTCCCTCCTTTTAGCGTTATAATAGCTTGCTTGCCGCTCATGTTGTTGGTCTGAGCGTGCAGCTGCAGACTTATGTGCTTCCCTGAGCTTTCGAAGTCGCTCTTGCCACAATTTTATCTTATGGTGCTGCTCCTCTTCTATGCCACCCTGTTCTTGGTTCCTCTTGATGGTACCGGGGGGCATAGGCTCTCGTCCGTAATTCTGCATTGCCGGAGTTGTACCCGTAGACTCGTGTACGGTGTTGTTCAGCGAGAATACAAGCTCCGGCAACTTCTCGTCCCAGGTATTGTGGTTTTCTTCGATGAAAGCCACAATCCTGGTTTGCAGCGTTCGGTTGACGCGTTCAACCGGATTCGCTTGGGGGAAGTATGGCGGAGTGGTGGTATGATGTATCCCCACCTCTTGTAGATATTCATCGACGGCCTTATTTTTAAATTCAGTACCGTTATCCGAAAGGAATACCTCGGGAGTACCAAATCTTAAAACTATTCTATCTTTGAACTCCTTGAGAATGGTTTTCGCGTTGGCTTTGCGAATTGGTATACACTCCGCCCACCGGGTGAATAAATCCAAGAATACGAGGATGTATTCGTATCCGCTCTTCCTCCTTACAAAGGGTCCGGTGATATCCCCTGCCACGACTTGCCAGGGACGCTCGACCGTGCGTTTTCCCATCAGTCCTGCAGGTGGTCGCTGATCCACCTTGCACTGTTGACAGACGAGACAGCGGCGCACGTAGTCCTTCACGTCGGCGTAATAACCTGGCCAGTAGTAATACTTAGCCAGACTGGCAAACGTCTTCTCACGTCCAGCATGGCCAGACGTAGGAGAGTCGTGGCTTTCCTCGAGGACCGCTTTTCGGTGTTCCTTTGGAATCACTAACTTCCACGCGTACTCGTCTCCGAGTGTTTCGTCGATCAACTCGTTCGGCTTGTGGAAGTATAGTCGTCCTCCGACACACTTCCAACGAGGAAAATCCCTTGGACTGGATTTTACTCGTTTCAGCCAATTCTGAAACCACTCGTCTTGGGATTCCTCTACCCAAGATATTGCGTCGATGGCGAGGGCCTCCTCCTCGCTCATCCGCGATAGCGCGTCGGGTACGTAGTTCAGGGCGCCTTTTCGATGCTCCACATCAAAGCTGTGTCCCTGTAACTCAAGTGCTCATCGCGCTAATCTACCCGTTGAACTGTGTAAACTACGCAGCCAACGTAAGCTACTATGGTCGGTTATAACGCGGAAATGATAGCCTTCTATGTAAGGTCTATATTTACCAATCGCTCATATAACCGCCAGGCACTCTCGTTCCGTAACGCTATAATTGCGTTCGGCCTGGTTTAACGTCCTACTGGCGAATTCCAGTACTCTCTCTTCCCCATTAATCACCTGGAGAAGTACTGCGCCAATGCCAGTGTCGCTTGCATCCGTCTGTATAACGAACTGCACGTCGAACTCCGGCCTCGCTAGGACGGGAGCAGTTGCGATCAGCGCCTTAATCTGATCGAATGCCTGTTGCTGCTCCTCGAGCCATTCAAACTTACGGTCCTTCTTGGTAAGCCTTGTCAGTGGCTCGGCCAAGGTAGCAAAGTCTCGTAAGAATTTCCGGTACCATGAACCCATACCAAGGAATCTTCTAAGTTGTTTTAGATTCTTTGGCGCCGGATAATTAATGATCGGCTCGATTTTCTCGGGGTCTGGTCGGATTCCATCTCGATTCACCAGCACTCCGAGATATTTCACCTCAGTACGTCCAAATACACTTTTATCCCGATTCACTGTGAGACTAGCCTCGTTAATTCTCTTCAGAACATACTTTAGCCACTTCTCGTGTTCCTCGAAGGTCTCTGTGGCGATGATTATATCATCGAGGTACGAAAATGCATAGGGCTCGAGCTCAGGCCCTATGATTTTGTCCACTAACCTTTGGAACGTGGCTCCCGCCTGGGATAGGCCATAAGGCATCCTTTTAAATTGGAATAAGCCTAGCCCAGGTACTGTGAACGCGGTTATAGCCGCTGACTCCGGTCTTAGCGGTATCTGGAGGTACGCGCTACTCAAGTCTAGCGTGCTGATGTACCTCGCGTTCTTGAGCTTCCGTAGTATGCCGTCCATGTTAGGCAGCGGGTAAGCATCGGTTTTCGACACTGCATTGACTTTCCGATAATCAATACAGAACCGATACTTCCCGTTAGGTTTACGGACCATTAATACGGGGCTTGACCATCCACTGGTTGATGGCTCGATCACCCCTGCGTCGAGCATCTCTTTAACCTGGGCGTGCATCTCCTCCTCTATTCGCTTAGAGACGGGATAATATTTCTGCTTGATCGGCCGCGTCGCACCCACGTCGATCGCGTGCTCAATCAAGGAGGTACACCCCAACGGCCTCCCCGTTGTACCCAGGTATCGGTCAGCCAGTGCTAGCAGTCTTTCTTGCTCCTCTGGAAGCAAGTCTGCTAATCCGATTGATGCTAGCGTAACAGCATCGATTCGCGTTATGCCCGCTACTTCCAAGTCTATGGACTTGTCGGCCGCTTTGATCCAAAGCTTATTCTCGTTCGGATCTAAAACCGCGCCGAATTCACGGATGAAGTCCGCTCCGACATAACAGTCGATTTGGTCATCCGGAAGTATGGCCACGCGAATATCTCGTTTTATCCCGGCAATTTCGAAAGGCAGGTCTACATAACCAGCGATCATCACCGTCTGGTTCCCTGGCACTTTCGCTTTTCTTTCCTTGCTCGGGATGAGTGGGCATCCGCAGGCCGTAGCCAATTGCAGACCTACTGAACCCATTACCGTAAGCGATGCTCCCGTATCGAACAAAGCACGTACGCGGTAGCCGGCAATGCCCACTTGTACCCACCAACGAGTTTCTCTCTCACTCGGGGGGTCTTCGTCTCCAGCCCTAGCGTTTGGATCTTTAGTAGTGGCCGCTATTTGGTGTTGACCCAGCTTGTCTTCTTTGAGGTCTACCAAATTCGGGCTGATGCGACCATTAGATCCCTTGGACTCCGTCGACGTCGTCGGCACACCCGACGACTCTTCGGTCGGCGGGTTCTCCTCGCAGCGTTTCGCCGCGACTACGATTTCTGTTCGGGTCTTACGCGGGGCAGAAACGGGAACGACCCTTTTCAACCGCTCCTGTTCGCGTTTCCCGAACAGTCAGGGCAGTCTGCGCGTTTGTACCCTAGTCGACCGCAACCGAAACATTTCAACGGTTGCGCGGCTCGCGGTCTCGCGCTCTCGTTCCGACCGTCCCTGTCATCCTTAGATCCGCCGTTCGTCCTTTCGGCGGGAACCTTCGCGTTCCTCGTCCGGTTTGGTTCCCTTGGTTTGCCGCTACCGCCTCGGGGTGGGGTCATCGAAAGGACGAACTCTTTCACTTTTTCTTCGAGGACCTTGGCCAGAGTTTTTGCCAAGTCTTCTGGCGAATCTTTCTCCGTCCTCTTATTCGGTGCTGTCGGTTGCACCGCCGCAATCTTCATTTTAGCCTTCTTTTCGTCCTTCGGCTTGTAGGCCGATTCGGGGATTAAGGCCGTCTCGGGTGGTGGAGGGTGTCTATATGCCTTCTGGCCCTCCAGTGTAAGTTCGGCTTCGACAGCAAGGTCAAGTAGCGTGTGGACCGAATCGCAGTCCGTCCTGCGCACCAAGTTCTGTATTTCGGGGCGCAGGTTGCCATGTAGAGTGTCCAGCTGTTGCTCGACCCTTGGGATTGGATCGAGCCTCCGTATCATGTGGACTAGACACGTAATATAATCCCGTGTCTTTTCTCCGGGTCCTTGATATCTAGAGTTGATTTCCGCAATCAATCTCTTTTGGAACCGCCTATTAGTCCCAAACCAGTGACGAGCTTCTTTCTGGAATTCGGACCATGTCGACCATGTGCCTCTTTCATTTTTGTACCAGAGTGCTGCAACACCTTTGAACAACTCTGGCAATGAACTTAGAAGTTCGGTTTCTGACAGATTAGCCAGAATCCGACATTCCTCGACTCTTTCAAGGAACGAGTCTATACTCTGGTCGTCATCCGCTGAGAATTGCAGTCCCCATTTCCGGACAACCTGACCGACGTCTCTCATGGACTGTCCTGCAGTTCTCTGCCAGGTGCTGTTTTCGGTCCTGGTACCACTCGTATTTCCAAATCTTTCTTGACCTTGGAAGTTCCCCCCCTCCCAGGCTCTGCCGACTCCTCCAGAGAGTGGTGCTGGGGAAATGGGCTGCGGTGGTACGTCTGTGTTGTCCAGGTAATGGTACGTCAGCGTGTCCTGGAATCCTACCTGCTGTCGTTGGTTACGGGCTTCGTGTCGTGGCTGGTCCAATCTAGTGCTTGTTAGAATTGGTTGGTTTTGCGCGGTTGTCAGCGCGTTCACTTTTTCAGTTAATTGCTTAACTGTGTCTGACATTCCTTTCATGAAGCTTGCGAATTCTAATGGGATTTCGAACGATCCTCCGTCTGTTGCAGTGAGTCGTATTCTGCTTGGATGTTGTTCATCGTTCGTAGTATCATCGGCAGCTTTGTCGTTTACTGACTGTGTTTCCGTGGTTTCCTCCAATCTTTTGGTGGTTTCATTATCCTGGTGTTGTTGAACTCTTTTACGACTCGATTCCAAATTTTCTTTAACTCTTTCGTCATTGTTCAGAGTTACTAATGGATGACTTGTGTTGTCATCTATCGTTGAGTTCTCCCACGGGTGTTCTGCCGAGCTATACTTGCCGATGAAGCTTTTCCTGAGCTCTTCTCGATGTTGCCAGACGGTGATTTCATCCTGCTCAGGTTCTTCTACGAAATCACATGGTTTGTATTCGCCTAAGAGTCATTTTGTCAGACGACCTAATTTATCGAACTTATTGCCTGTGTTTTTGAGCGACAGGTCGTTAAGATATTGGTATATATCTTTGTCCCCATAAAATAAGCACCAGTCTTCGATCTTCTGCTGTGTCGAATACGCCATACTTACAGCAACGATTTAAATAAATAAATTATAACAAATACAAAAGAAAATAATTTATTTCGCTTTACCAGAGCAGTCCAATTGCGCGGCTATCGTGGGGTCGTTCGCTCGCGTTTTCCCTAAGGCACACAATTATAATCGCAAAATACAAAAAATATATATGATTGGACTATACGGCCTAACTATTGGGTTGCTCTGGCTTTGTCCTACCGTGTACGCTAATGCAAGGTTGTGTGGGTTACTTCGACTCTGGTTGTACCAAGTTGTAACAATATCGGCTTGATATTACCAGAGTAAGGATTTAATAATTAAATATAAAATATTAATTGTGGGTACTACAAACACCTCTTTTATAGTAAAAAAAAATTAAAATAACCCGAATAAAACAATAAGTGTTTTATTTTTGCCCACACAATTTTTTGAATATATATCACTTTTTATTGTGATATGTAATTTAAACTGATTCTAATTAATAAAAAAGAATTTTAACTATAATATGTAATTATAAAATTTTATTCAATTTTTCACTATTAATTTAGTGCCAATTAATTAAATAATTAATTGGTTAAATATTAGCGTACACTTTACACCAAATCTATTGTCTCTCTCTCTCGCCTATTATGCTACGCAGAAATATATCGCGAGAAATTACAATATCTAAATGGTATCGTTCGGGGTGTTTACGATTTTATGACGCACACACGCTTTGTTTTTCACTTTGTAAAATTAAACTACTCTATCTAAGGAATTATTAATCAGCTGTAATACAATTTTCCAAAATTATTCGGATTGTTTCAAAGATTTGAAACAAATTGAAAAAATTTTCAAACTCGACAAATATAACAAAAATTTGAAAAATTTTCAAAAACCTCGAAAAATTTGAAATATTTGGAAAAATTCAAAAAAATCAAAAACTTTGAAAAATCTTATAAATTTGAGAAAAATTTGAAAAAATTTGGAAAATTTAAAAAAATTTGAAAAATTTGAAAATTTAAAAAAATTTGAAAAATTTGGAAATTTTGAAAATTTTGAAAAATATGGAAATTTTGAAAATTTTGAAAAATTTGGAAAGTTTGAAAAAATTAAAAAAAAATTCGAAAAAATCTTTAAAATTCGGAAAATTTACAAAAAATTTGTGAATTTCCAAGAAAAAAAAATTTTTAATTTGTTTATAAAAACTTTAAATTTTATAAATTATTAACTCAGGAAATTTAATTATCACACGCGTTAAGTTTTATTTTCACTCGAAAATAATAAGTATTATTTCGATTGAATTCTCGGAATTGACTTAATATACTCGACTTGTGTTGTTGTTTACGTGTGGTCGTCGCGACGAACTCGCAACGTCCTCGCAACCACTTGTTGCGGTTTCCACACGCAACAATTTAAAAAGTCGAAATATTTAATTTAAGTGTTTTTCCCTATCCCAAGGAAACTCACGTGTTGGGCGCCAGTTGTAACAGGATGGTTTCTACTCAACAGGGGGGGTTTGATATCACCCGGTGCGTAACTCAACTGCACGGGTGAGACGTTCGTCGTTCCGATAGCTGCGTTATCTGGCAGCTGATCGACTAATACGGTTACCTGTTGATGCGACGGGAGCCAACCTCAAGCTCCTTACGATGTAAATTGCCCTGTGTACAGCGTGTGTACCTTACCTCCGTACACACTCTCCTCGTATTGTAGATATGACTTCTCACCGATACCCGCGCTCGACTAGTCAGATGTGTGTCGTGCTAGGTACAATGCACGACACCCGCGGGGCATGGCGGTATCCGCCTTTAGGACAGGGGTTCACTCGTCGTTCAAATAATACACACGCGTAATAGAATTAAAGAAAAACAGTCGTTTATTATAACAGGAAAATTAAACAGTATGATAATAAGCCGAGGCAATGTTAACCTCGGCGCTAAATAAACAGAGACAAATAATACAAAGTGTACGTTAGTGTGTGCGTCGCCGCACTGATACGGGACCGGGACACGGCGTCTCGGTGCGCTCCGCGAATACGGTCGACCCGCCAGGTATCGTATACCTGGTTACGCTATTAGCGCCGTGGGGATATAAATATGCCGGAGTGAGAAGCACTCCGGCTTACCGTACGTGTATCGACGCGTCTGAGAGAGACGGGACGAGGTGGTCGTTCTCGCGTTGGAACGACTCCGTATGTCGGGATACCGAGCGTATCCCGACGCCGATCGTGATTCGCGTCGCGGATATATAAAATTATACAGAACGCGCCTGGCCAGGACTTACTTAACTCGGTCGTTGCCGCAAGCTGAGGTTGCCGTCTCGTTCCGGTTCCTTCCGTCTCTCTCTCTCTCCTCTTAGGCGTGATCGGGACTTCAGTAGCTCTGACCTCTCCGGAGGTCCGGTCCTCGTACTCCCCCCCTCACTCTCACCACTGTAGATCGTCACTCTCGACTCCCGGTTTTCGCGCTTGGTCACGTCACCTCTTGACTCGAATGGTTCTCCAGTCGCGGACCGAACGATACTGCCGGTGTGCCGAGCACACCGGTCTTTTCGCGCGTTCGCGCGTGCGCGCCACATATATATTTATTATAAATAAATAAATTTGGTTTAAGCATTGAATGGTGTGTGTGTAAGTGGAGTTAGTTTTTCGACCTTCCCTGCCGAAATCCTTGATTAATCCAACAGGTTGTGGGCACACAGCACGCAGGAGAATAGGCTACGAGCACAGGGCACGCAGGTGACGAGCAGATCGAGACCTGAGGCACACGAGGTGTTTGCTGATTGAGTTTATCGTCGAAAAATTACAGAGCCAAGTAAGTTATATACAGAGACAATACAAAGAAGTGGTAAATTGAAATACAAAGGTTCGCGAAGTGCAGAGAAAATAAGAGCGAAAAATCGTGCGAGTCAAAGTGAAATTCAAAGAAGTGTAATGTATAAAGTATCGTTTTTTTATTAGTTATGATAAAGCTTAATTAAAAAAAAAGAGGGAAACGCGAAATATACAGAGTTGAAGTGAGAAAGATTTCAGACGCCGATTACGAGAAAAACACGACAAGCAAGAACACGCAAGCGAGCACAATTTTGAATTGTTGTTCAAACATGTAAACCGATTCCGAGAAACGCGCGGCGCGCCGGTGTATGCAAACTCGTTTGAATACGAACGTTTCAGAGGTCAACTCCGGAAAAGCGTAGTACGCGGGCGTTTACAAGCGAGTTGTTCAATATTCGTGACACGTTGACGCGAGTGCGGTTACTGAGTGAGTGTCGCGTACAAAAGTGCATGAGAATAGGTGATTCTCTCTCAACATACGGGACGCTGTTCATTTGAGAGCCGATACAAGTAGTACTTGGTCGGTTTATGAAAACTTTTTTTTGCTAAGTACAGACAACGCAAGGTACCGTATACTTCGAATAGACGTGAAACGTATTTACTTACATATAAAACACGATACTAGTTAAAAATAAACAATACACAGAAATATATATGTATTTGTTTGTTTTGTTTTTGAACAGAAATAAATACAGAAGTGAACTACAGAATTATAAATAATTAAGAGAATAAATTAATCAAAAGAGAAAGAGTTTAAATAATAAAGAGATTGTGTTGTTAATTAAATAATAAAGAGTGTTTTTTTTAGTTAAATATTAAAGAGATTGAGTTTTAACTAAACAGTAAAGAGGTTGTGTTTTAATTAAATAATCAAAACAAATTGATAATTAAGAGAAAAACCACTGCAAATAAAGCGTGATCAATACCATGGGACTACGTTATATGTACGCGGCCGCCCTCATCCCTAAAGTAACGATGAAACCAGTATATGGCTAAACGGTTGGGAGGGAGTACTGTATCGTGGTAACCAGTATAACGATCACTGAATATTAATTGTAGTACTTTAATATTCAATATAACTAACTAAAATATTTTCATTCAGAATGTCAGACAATTCAGAGAACACCAGAAGTCAAATCGACAAAGAGTCAACTGACGAAAGCCAAGGAGAGGAGCTCAGACGTTCAGAGAACGAAACTACAGAGACGATCGCTGCAAATGACTCACCAACACCATCGGTAGCAATTATCGAACTGATCACTTGCATGCAAATACAGCGAGAGCAGTTCGAGCGAATGAACAACTCGCTTCAAGAGTTAGTTCAAAATCAGAAGGAGTTGATTGATGATGTAAAACGAAAAAATGGTGTAATCGATACGTGTCTGATAGAGATACGTCATCTGACGCTACGCATCAACGAGGTACCAGAGAGGATACCACCTCCTCAATTTGACTCAACACGAATTGAACCACAAAACACTTAGAACACGCACACACATACTGAGACACAATTTGAACAAAATTCAGAAAGACAAAATACAGAGACAGATAACATTCAGACGCTAGCACAATTAAGTGAGACTTTTCAAAATATTAATAGACATTTGATACTTCACAATAATTTAACAACAAATTTGCAAAATTCAATCATATCTAGCAAAATTAATATCAAAAGAGATTACAAATTGAAAGTTAAGGGAAATCTAGAACTTTGGCTAGATTCATTAAATTCTGAATTAGCTTCAAATGACTTAGCCGATTACATAAACAGTCCAGAGAAATTTGATAACGATAGTTCAGAGAAAACGTTAAAAATAAAAAATTAGTAAGAGATATAATTATAAGTCATTTAGAAGATCACTATCATAAAAGAGTATTAAATATAACAGAACCAAGTAAAATAATTGAAAAAGTCAAAGAGATAAAGAAAGTAGAGTTAAACATTTCAGAGATGACTATAAGACAGAAACTATACACATTAAGTAAAACACAAAAAGAAAAGGTAGTAGATTTTTGTGACAGATTCGACAATTTAGTACAAGAACACGAAATATGTACACCACAGTCACATCTTTCAGATGAAGAAAAAAAGAGCGATTTTCTATCAGGCTGTGTGTGAGACCAGTAAAGAATTGGTCTCGACACATCTTGTAAGAAGTCAGACCGGGGCCATAATGACTGTTGACGACATGAAAAATTGCCTGTTACAGATCGAGGCTCAAAAGACAAGTAATTCAGAGACACCAAGGGCACAAGTGGCAAGTAATTCAGAAGGACATAGACGTGACAAAAGCTCAGAGAACCAACAGAGCAAAATTAAATGCTACAGATGCACTAAGATGGAACACTACCAGGCGGCCTGTCCGCTTCCTTTGGTTTTGTTACGTCTGTAACATGATCAGAGAGCATAAAGGAGACGACTGCCCCAACAAAGTTCAGAGGTACGATAATACCAACAAAAATATAAATACACAACACTACACAAACACAAAACGAGGTGGTGGTAAGTTCGTAAAAAGAGGCGCGTCCTATAAGGGAAAATCGAGACCATTTGGGAAACCCTATACAAGAAACCACAGAGGCGGCGGATACGCTAAAGCCAGAGTGGCGCAAAACGAACAAAACACACCACCACAAGGTAACAACCAAAAATTACATTCAGATTTTAATATCAATTTTATAGCTGATTCAGGGGCAACACATCATATCATAAATAAGGGGTTAATTTTAAGAGATTTTCATAAAACTTCAGGGGAAATTAAAAGTGCTAACAAAAGCAAAAGGCAAATATTAAAATAGATGGTAAAGGGAATCTCTATGTAATATCAATCCCAAATAGCGAAAATACATTCTTATCAAATGTATTAGCGGCCCCAGACATTTCAGAGAACCTTTTATCCCTTCGAAAATTTGCAGAAGCGGGATACGGGATTTATCTTGACGACAAAATACTTAAAGTATTTGATAAAGAATCCGGAGAGCAACATTTGACAGGAAATTATGAATCACCTAATTGGATAGTTAAATTTAATATTTTACATTCAGAGCAGTCAGATTCAGAATATGATAGTTGCACTATAAAAGCCAGTCTAGTTACAATGGACGATTTTCATTCGCAATGTCAGACAGACCGGTCACCGCAGGTTAGTGACAATAAGGGTCCGTATGACATTGGGAGGGAGAAAGAGAAAGAAAATACGGAAGAAAATGATACTAATACAGAGATTAATGATAACTGGTTAAATAGAAATATACTTGATTTAAATTACCCAATTTCAAATTCAGAGATAGAAAAATTAGGAGAAGATATTCAGAGATGTGACGCAACAACATCCATACAAAAACTAAGTTTGGGAATGTTGTGGCACAAACGATTAGGACATGCTTCCTTAGAATACATGAAATAAATGAAAAAATATGAAAATGAATTAAGAGATGTAAAATTAAATACAGAGATCATGAACTGCGAGTCTTGTATACTCGCTAAAATGGAAAAACCAGTATTCAAAAACAATAGACAACGTTCAGAGAAACCACTTCACATAATACATCACCTATCACAATCATACGTAAAATATCACCACCCTCTTTTCCAGGTGAGAATATGTATATAGTAGTTTTGATAGATGACTTCTCGAAATATGCCAGGACATATTGTGTGAAACACAAAAGTGAATCAGGGGAATGTCTTGAGGACTATCTCAAACATACACGAAACTTACTGGGTAAACAAGAAAAAGTATGTTTTATAAGAGCTGATAATGGTACAGAGTTCACAGGTGGGAAATTTTCAGAGATCATGAAAAGAGATGGTATCTCGAGTGACTTTACACCACCACACACACCAGAGTTGAATGGAACAGCTGAAAGGTTCAACAAAATAATTCAGATGAAGGTAAGAGCCTTGCTAGTTGACTCGGGATTACCAAACACAATGTGGTCAGTAGCTACAGAAGCTGCAGTACATTTGTACAACCGAACGCCACATAAGAGTAATGATTTCAAAACCCCACTTTCCAAAATAAATCCCAGTAAAAAAAGTCATGTAAAAGAATTGAGAAGATTTGGGTGTGTAGCTTACGTTAAAATTCCAATTCCAGAGAATAAGTTTTCGTCCACAGGTTATTTATTATGGCACCCACAATCGTTAAGATTTATTACATCGAGACACGTTAGATTCAATGAAAAATTGGTCTATAAAGATCTAGTCAACAAAACAGAACAAAAGGAAATTAGTTTTGGAGATTCTAAAGAAAAAGAGAACATACAGAATTCAGAAGTTACCATAACTGAGAGTAATCAACGTCCAGATACTGAGACATTGGAATCAGGAAAAAGGAAAGCTCCTTCGAACGACATAGTTGAAAGTACAATACCTGTTCTTAAAAGAAAGGCTAAAGAAAGTCGATTCAGAGATCCAGACTTTATATACAGAGCAAATAACAGTCATACCGTACAGATAAATACAGAGGACGAAGACGAAATGATATATGCGAACATAGCTAAAATAAACCAAGAGCCAACTAATTTCAGAGAAGCAATAAATTCGCAAGACAAGGAGAGCTGGATAAAAGCTATTAATGAAGAACTAAAAGCAATGGCAGAAAACAAGGTTTAGCAAATCGTAGATTTTCCAGAACAAAATTCAGAGGAGGGTGAACCGAACATCATTGATTCCAGATGGATATTTAAGAAAAAGACAAGCAAAGAAGGACAAGTTAAACACAAAGCCAGACTTATCATTCGAGGCTTTAAAGATAAAAACCAATACGAATTAAGAGAAACATATGCTCCAGTATCACGTATGACTGTGATTCGATCCGCACTGTCTGTGATTACCAAATATGACCTTGAAGCAGTACAACTTGACGTAAAGACTGCCTTCTTGAATGGAGAACTACTTGAAGAGATCTACATGGAAATTCCAAAGGGATTAGAAATTTCAGAGAAATCCAAAGGAAAGAAAGTTTGCAGATTACTGAAAACGATTTATGGTTTAAAAATAAGTCCAAAGAAATGGAGCATGAAATTTACCGAAGAAGTCAGAAAACTCGGTTTAGAAAGAGACATTAATGAGCCTTGTTTGTTCACTTGGAGACAAAACGGGAGATGACATCATACTAGCAGGAAACGATACAAAGAAATTACAACGAGTAAAGTCGAGTCTGTGCAAAACATTTAAGATGAACGACTTAGAAGAACCTAGCCTATATTTAGGTATGAAAATTCAGAGAGACAGATTCAAAAGAACTATGACGCTAAACCAAGAAGAGTACACACTGAAAGTCTTGGAAAAATTCAACATGAGTGAATGTAAACCTCAAAACACACCTATGATGACAATACAAGTGAAGAAAAGAGAAATAAAGTGCAATTCAGAAGAAAATACATCGCCTTGCAAAGCTCCATACAGAGAAGCTATTGGAAGATTGTTATATCTAGGTGAAGTGACAAGACCCGATATTGCTTGTGCAGTCAATTACTTGTCCAGAAAACAAGTTTCACCGACAGAGAATGACTGGAATGACATAAAGAGAATATTCAGATATCTTCAGAAGACATTGCAAGGAGGATTAAGTTACGGAGACTTTGGAGAAAGCTTAGAAGCATACACTGACTCAAGTTTTAGTGACCTTGCAGACTCCACATCAACGGGAGGGTATGTCATAAAACTGTTTGGAAATGCAGTAGCTTGGAGAAGCTATAAACAGAAACATGTAGCCACATCAACATGTCATGCAGGGTACATCACCATGAGCAATACATGCCAAGAGGTTATATCTTTGGATAAAGCTCTCAGAGATATGACAGGGAAAACCTACTATCCTGTCAAAATGTGGTGTGACAACAAGTCAGCAGGCAAATGCACGCAAATGGATGGGTCCCATAAGTTGAAAGATTTTGACTATAGTTATTCAGAGATAGTAGAAAAATTAAACACGAGGGAGAAAACGGGAAATAAAATCCATATTTCAGAGACACATGGGGACTACATTAAAAAATGCGTAGTGGATAACAAAATTGTAGTTGAATACATTAACACTAAAGAGAACCTAGCTGACATATTAACTAAACCCTTACCCGAACCGATACATAAAGAATTAAGAGATAAAATAAACAATTCAGAGAAAATTAGAAATTAAAACATTGCTATGTATAATTTATTTGATTACAGAATCAACTGATCACGGAGAAAATTAAGAGTGATACGGAGGGAGGGAGTGTTGGCTGAGCGAAACCAGCGAGCTCCGCATCACGTGGCGAGAGCGCCACCTAATAAGGAGAGACGAAGAATTGCCGTCTCTCGTACCGCGACGAGCGTGCATCACTCTCGTGTTGACTGTCAAGGAGCACGTACCGTTTCTTTATACATTCGCGAATTTTTAGTTATTAATTGTGATTTGCTTTTTTATTGTTTATTCAGAGTAATTCAGAGGCACAGTGGTGCATATATATATATTTAAATAAATAAATTTGGTTTAAGCATGAATGGTGTGTGTGTAAGTGGAGTTTGTTTTTCGACCTTCCCTGCCGAAATCCTTGATTAATCCAACACTTTTGCCATCCTTTTCTGGTTATTCTACTCGTCAATGGTTAGTATAGCCTGAGGAGGATGGCAAAAAATTCGAGCTTTCATTTAAACCAAATAGAAGAATATTACAGAACGATTTTTTTCTAAATAAAGGACTGCAAACTGTATATGCACTATCCTTCTCAATTCTGATATTATATTATTAATTAGAAAAAATTTTTACAACATTTCAAAAATTTGTATACTTATACATTTAGAAATTGGATTAATTATCCTAAAAAATTGTATTTAATTCTGCATTTAATGTGATTCTTTATTCTTGTTTAGAAATAATTATTTTCTATAAGATAATAAGTACCTTTTCGCTGGACAAAATAACATAATTTGTAGTTACATACATTTTTAAGTGTAAAGAGCAAACTGCAGAAAAAGACTATTTCGGAAATAGTACTAGTTAATTGTGCGCAATATATTTTTAGTTATATAATTAAGTTCAAAAATAGAGCACGGGTATCTAAATTCGGACAATCATATCCAAGCGTAGCTCCTTTCGCGGGAGAGAAAAATCTACGAATAAATGGTTAAAAAATTGCTAAGTCGAAATTTTATAAATTCAACAGTTCTTTACAGCCTGGTAATAAGTCTTAATAACAAAATAGCAAAATAGCTCATAGTAGTAAAGAGTCAGCGTTCGAATCTTAAGATTGAAGGTTCGAGTCCCACAGACAGCAAATATTTTTTTTTAATTTTTTCTTTTAATTTATGAGCTATATGGCTAACATATTGGCAACAATTTAAAAATTGTAAGATAGTAACTATTGGCAATATGTTTGCAATAATTGTTGCCCATCACTTTGCAATACAGTGGCAATAGTTTATATTTTTAAGTACGTACAATATATCTTAATAAGTAGATTCTGGTTAAAAATAAAATGTTTTAAGTCTGTTATTATATACATGCTGTCAGATTAAATTTAATATGTTAACTGTTAATATCCATCATATTCGCATATATTAACATTACATATTTTATTAGTTACACTATTGTTACACTATTATTACCTTTGTATCAGTATTGGTATTCTCTCACAAGGGAAGTACTTGACCTTCGGAAACGGATATATCTTATTCTAACCTTGTCATATCTTTTGGAATATAATAAAATGAAGAAAGCCAAGTTATTACTTACCAATTGCCACTTTTACGAAAGTGATTCGACATCTGACAATAATATTTCCAATGAAAGTTACTTTCACTTTGATTGCTATTATGACTCGAAAACGAATATTGATAGGAAATCAATCCAAAAACTGAAAGGTAGTTGAGTTCAAGTAGATATGGTTAAAAAAAAGAAGCTTAAATTGTTCAATTTAGAGCAAAGTAAAGAAAATAAGAAATAGAAGAATTTTATAATATTATTGCAATATGTTTAGCATTATTTTAGGTTATATTTTTTTGTAAAATTTCATATTGTGTGGAGAGCAATGCCGGATGTCAAATACGTTTCGTTTCGAAATTCTATTACACAAGAAAAAATTATATAATCGAGTCTCCAGAAATATTTCACGTAATATTACACTGTAATGTTTCGACAATGTTACATGAAATATTGTAATGAAAGTCTGTGTAATATTTTAGTAATATTCCAAATAATTATGTTTGTTTTAACAAGTATTGATATTATAACAATATTTCATGAAATATTTCAGTAATATTGTTGTAATATGTTGTGAAATATTCCACTTTCTATTAGTGGAAATATTACACCAAATATTTCATTAATATTTAAAAAATATTACTAGGAATTATCTCAGAAGAATATTTTGTAATATTTTTGATATATTTTCTAAACATTTCTGCAATATTTTTTTGTAATATTTCATGTAAATTTTTTTGTAATATTACATGCTGTGTGGGTAGATAGATAGATAGATAGATAGATAGATAGAGTGAGAGAGAGAGCAGTATAGTTAAATAGATATATAAACATATAAATAAACAGATAGACAAGTTACCTAATAGAGCAAGAACGAATGACGGAACGAGCAAGAGAGAGAAACGTGATACGTACATTAGGAGGAAGAAGAAGTAGCGTCTTATTGAATATAGTGCGTTTGCGCAGGACTCATGATACTTTATAGCGCAAAGATTCTACGTTTGGTCTACATATACAGGACAAGAGTATCCTTATTAATAATACATTTCTATTCTTCCGGTTCTTTTGCAGATATTTTGAACTCTGCTTTAACTTTAATTGTTATAACTTGACTAACATTGTTTATTATACAAACAGAGTTTATTTATTTTAAAGTAAAAAGACATAGACGTGAATATATTTCTATCTATATCTTTTTTTAGCTTGTTGAATCTTTATTAACGCTATTTATTATTACTATTTATTATTTATTTATTAACTTAAATGTCTTTATAATCAAAGAAAATTTAGAATAAGCTTGAAAAATATTTACATCAGATTTACAATCAAATTTTAGGAATATTCGAACACAACAAATCACTTATAAAAAATCTTGTCTAATGTTACACACTGCCGAACAGAGATAGTCGCTATAAACTTTTCTTTTATTAAATTATACATACGTACAATTTTTATTAATAAAATTGTAAAACATAAAAGAGCAGATGAATAAACGTAATTTTAAAAGGATTTAATAAATATAATTGACTACTTTATTATATTAATTTTATAATTGTATACCACTATAATGTAATTTATTGAATTAAATCATTTTTTAATATATATGTATTAATAGAAATGAGCAATATTTTGAAGTATAATGATAATATCTCTTTATTTGGTACTGTGTCTAAAATATACATGTGAACAATATTAAGATTAACCCAAGTAAACATCGTAAACAATTAAATAATTCTCGGTTATAATAGTTTTGACAGTCAGTAGAATAAATAGATGTAATAAATAAATCTTGCAGTTTTGCGTAAAGATACGCAAATATTTTATAATATTATTAATAGTACTAGTTATATTAATTATTAATAGTGGTATTTCTAATTTTTTATTAAGACTATATATATGCAGCAATGAGAAATAAACGACATGGGTATTTGGTATATGGATAATATATGTGGGTAATTGAAAAATATTAATGAATTTTTTACATTATTCTAGGGTACTATTTAAAATCCTTAAGACAAGTGTTTACAATTTTCTAGATCGACTTATAACAAAATATATATGTTTATATTTCCGTTTGTATAGTAGAATAGAGGGAACAAGATATTTAGCTAAATAGATATTCAGGTAGATAGTTAGATAGATAGATGAATGGATGAATAAATAGGTTGAAAGATAGAGAGAGATATGGTAGGTATATTAAGAAGCGCCTTAGTGTACAGAGCGCGGTTGCGCAGGATACATGTTTATAGTGCAAAGATTTTACGTTTGATCTTTAGCTTTAGTACAAGTGAAAGCTTGTTAATTAAGAAGAATTTTTTAAATTCATTTAATAGATATTTTAAACTCAAATTTAACCTCAATTGTTAAATTTTTTAACATTTTTTATTACTTAGATAGCGTGATACTTATTTTAATGTTATATTCGTAATTGATTAAAGCAAGAATTACTGAATCCCTAACAAATATGAACGTGGAAGAATTTCGTATTCGTGGTAAAGAGATGATTGAATACATATGTGAGTTCATGAGCAATATTAATGAACGTCGTGTCACGCCAGACATTGGACCGGGGTACTTGAAACCTATTATGCCGTCGGAGCCACCATATCAACCTGATTCTTGGGAGGATATAATGCAAGATGTAGAAACGAAAATAATGCCTGGTGTACGATTTATGTTTCTTTTATCTAGATGTACACACTAATAAAATATGGATGTCTTTTGAATTGTTTTAATAAATAATCGTATTCTATTTATTAGATAACACATTGGCAACATCCAAGATTTCATGCATATTTTCCATCAGGAAATTCATTTCCTTCTATACTTGGGGATATGCTATCCAACGCCATTGGTTGTATAGGATTTTCCTGGGTAAGTAACATTAGTTTTTAATTTTGTTATATATATTCTCGTACATGTACAATCGCTTAATAGTAAAAAATATGATAATTTTTTATATTAAATATAGATATTGTATTTCTACGCCCCCAATTTTAAACTATAATGTAAAAAATGACCGAAAAGAATACGTGAGGATATTCTTTTTACCTTCTTTAATAATCAATATATAATTGGGTTTATCATCCGTTTAAATTAATATATATCATAAATGCCTTTTGAAAATATTTCAATAATTTTTGTAGCAGAATATCTTAAATAATTTTTTTAATTTATAATTATAATATTCTTTAATAGAAACGTAACAAATTTTGAAAAAATAATAGAATTATTAAACTTTTATATAAGTGAATAATATATAAGAAATAAAATATATATCTTTAATGTTATTGTGTAAAGATATATAAAATGTAATAGTAGTATAATTAAATAATAAATAAATTGGGTGCAGTCCGATAAAGATATTGATAAACATTGTTAATTTTTACAAACGCTTCTATGATGGCAGCATTCACCACTTTTATACTGTTGAACAATTCTCGAAATTAATACTTATTTTACAATCATTGAAATTAGTAATTAATTTTAGCACGTTTTGGTAGTGTCTAATATTGTTAAATTGTATCTGCTTAGCAGTTTGGAACCGTAATATTTGACACCATAGAAAAGAGTGTAATAAAATTTTTTGAAATTAGCACAACGAAAGTCGCTACAATAATTTTGCTACTTTTATTTAAAAATTTTATTTATATAAGTACTTGCTACTTTTAACTAAATCTTTCAACTATATTGCTAGATATTATATAGATTAAATAATGCTACGAATGTAGTTAAAGAAGTAAATAACAGACTAAATATTGTAAAACTACAAATATAAGCAACCCTTTAAATTGATAGTTACTTGCATGAATCAATAATACATTAGATAAATAACATATTTCAAACATGTTTTTTAAACATTACATTTTAAACATTGAAGTTTTTTAAGTAGGAGGTTAAGTTTTATATCCCTATTATTTTCTGATTCTACTTTATAATCAATACCCAATACAAAATTATTACGAATTAATACTAATGCGGTATTTAAATTAGTTTCTACACAACATGATATTTGTAATAAATTTGCACTAAATTTACGATAAATTTGTGCTAAATTAGTCCAAATTCATATATTACTAAATTTATACTAAATGTACACTTCTAAATTTGCACTAAATGTATAAATTATTAAACAACAATAAAACGTTAGTATATTATTTTTCCTTTAAACTTAAATAAAATACTGTAGAAAAAATTTACAATAATGTATTCTTGTTAATCACGTACTTTAATTAAAAATTCAAACAAAAAAACGATTCAATTCCACTATATTTTGTATTAAAGTCCATCACCTTACCAAGTAACCACTACCATTGATTTGATTTGTAAGTATTACTTTTTTTGGTCCTTATAAAGCTATCAAAATATTACTATGCATTTGTACAAATTAACACGCAATTTATAGATATCTATATATATATATTATATTAAGCTGCTTCCATCAAAAACCTTTCTCCCTTTCTGTGACGTCAATCTATTTGTATGACGTAATTGTCGAAGTGACGGTATTTTTTGATAAATAGATGTATTACATGTTTTTTGACGCACTGTTGGGGGTTAATGTTTTTAGTTGCTTTTTTAAAAGGGGTAAAATTTGAAGGGGGAAGGGGTGGTGGTATGGGGTGTACCCTGACCACCTAGACATCGTCTTCAGGAAGTGACAATTTTTTTTGCATATTCAAGCAGGGTGGCACACTACTTACCAGTAGACGATGTCCAGATGACCCGGAGGTCACCCTGACCACCTGGACATCGTCTTCAGGAAGTGACAATTTTTTTTGCATATTCAAGCAGGGTGGCATACTACTTACCAGTAGACGATGTCCAGATGACCCGGAGGTCACCCTGACCACCTGGACATCGTCTTCAGGAAGTGACAATTTTTTTTTGCATATTTAAGCAGGGTGGTACACTACTTACCAGTAGACGATGTCCAGATGACCCGGAGGTCACCCTGACCACCTGGACATCGTCTTCAGGAAGTGACAATTTTTTTTGCATATTCAAGCAGGGTGGCACACTACATACCAGTAGACGATGTCCAGATGACCCGGAGGTCACCCTGACCACCTGGACATC
The DNA here is from genome assembly GCA_026168455.1 of Theocolax elegans. Classification (NCBI taxonomy): domain Eukaryota; kingdom Metazoa; phylum Arthropoda; class Insecta; order Hymenoptera; family Cerocephalidae; genus Theocolax; species Theocolax elegans. The sequence goes on from CM047429.1 coordinate 5,721,133, forward strand.
GTCTTCAGGAAGTGACAATTTTTTTTTGCATATTCAAGCAGGGTGGTGCACTACTTACCAGTAGACGATGTCCAGATGACCCGGAGGTCACCCAGACCACCTGGACATCGTCTTCAGGAAGTGACAATTTTTTTACATATTCAAGCAGGGTGGTACACTACTTACCAGTAGACGATGTCCAGATGACCCGGAGGTCACCCTGACCACCTGGACATCGTCTTCAGGAAGTGACAATTTTTTTACATATTCAAGCAGGTTGGCAATTCAGAAACTTTTAAAGGACGATTTCATTTCTAAAATCTCGGTAGTCTAAAGGTTAAAATGTAAAGTTTCCAAACCGAAAATATAAAAATGTGACTTGTGTTAATAGTACTTTGAGTAATAAATACCAAATACACTATAATTTTTTTTCCTTGAATGAGAATAGAGTACAATCTTGTTTCCAAAACTTTCTTTTCTAAAAAAATGCAAGGTTAAGAAAATACTCATTAGGTATAAAGGAATAGATACATTCCGACCCAGACAGCACTTCATATTGCAACGATATTGTTGGAATAATGTCATATTGCTACAATATTGTCAACTTACATTGTCTGATTTTAGTATTTCATTAATTAATGAACGCATTAATGAGGATAATAATTTAAGCTAAAGAATTGTTGTATTGTCTTATGTTTTGACGAAAATTCGTACTATATTTCGAATTACCTATAACCAAATTTTTTAATTCTTTTGGATATGTGGGTGAAAATCATCTAACGCGCACAATTGTGTAATAGTGAAATATATCCCATTATATCATATATAAAATTACGAATAATATATTCTAAGTACAATATATGTAATTTAATGTAAGTCAGCCGTGAAACTTGATAAAAGTTGATTTTATTGCCAAGTTTAAGTTGCTTAAAGTTTGAAATATAACGTCCCCTGGCTGTAAGAAGGCCATAATCGCATATTAACTGGTGCGATTATAGGCGTATTTCTTTATTTCAAAAACGGGTTCAAAACTTAATTGTTCATTTTGATAACCACAATTAAAATTAAGTTGAAAATCTGAACATTTACTGATTTTTGAAGTGCACTGAACTTGCTGAACTTTGTAACAAACTTGTTATTAATAATAGCTGTGTTATGATTAATGTCTTTAAAATTAATTGTAAACATAAAACATTTTTCTGACCAGGTGAAATTGTTAACTTTTGGTTTACTTTAGAGGTAAAAATTTTATTTTTAGTATTTCATGATGTTAAGCAAAAAATACGGGCATGTTTTTGTGGTAATTCAGCGGTTACCTTTTTTAATGTAATTTCTCTGGTAGAGTATAATTGGAAAACTAATAAATTTTTAAAACCAATTCATAGAGTAAATTTCAGATAAAGTAACTACATAAAAACAGTATTATTCCGATGTGGAAATTTTAAATGTTAACGTAATAAAATTTAAAAAACAATCTATGTAATCTCCCCTGGCATGTAACATCCCCTGTCCAAATTTCTTTTATAACAAATAATCGATGCTGATCATTACATGCTTTACTGTTTTGACTAAAAATAAACATTATTTCTTAACAATTGTTTTCTCCATTCAAAGGAACTATGCGAGTCCATCAATGGAAATGGAGTAGAAGTGAGCCCCAAAAAATTAATTTTAATGAAGTAAGTTGTTACGAATGTAATTTGAATAGACAATGTGAACATTATCAATTAGGGTTGATCTCGTACGAAAATATAACTCAGAAAAAGAGTAAAATTGTTATTTGAGATAAAAGAAGTCACTACTAAAAGAAATAATAAAAATATATAATTTATATTACAATTATAAAAATTATGTTAAATTGATTATATGGAAACATTGCATATATTTTATAAATGGAAGAATTTGTTAATTAATTTTTTTTTGTTATTATCAATTAGGTATAGTTATATTCAATGTATACTTCATAAAATATGTTTATTAAAATTTTCTATCCCTATTACAAAATCTCACGTGAGAAATTGATTTTTTATTATTTAGCAAATTTAAACACCTCTCCAATTGAAATATCACACGAGATTTTGGCATGAAATCTCACTTGAGATTTAACGTGAGATTTTGTATTAGGGATGTATTCAAGATGTTTGTGTTTTATATATCAAAATATATGTAATTCCCCTGGAATGTAAAAATTAAAAATCTTCAATACGTTGAGTAAATCAACTGATCCTGTATGCCCACTGTAAACAGGTACTCTAGAAACTGTAATTGGTCCAGAGAAACCAAAAATATATAATTTTTTTCATTTTGTTTTCTTGCATATCACAACGACAAATGTTCACGTTAGATGATTTTCACCCATGTAGGATTGTCAGGTAGCATTACTTTACCCATTTGACAACAACTTGAAAATAATTTATTTTTATTATATTCACATGAAAAATGTTTTGCATGGCAATAATTACAAATTTCAGACATTGTACCTAAATAATTTTCAATTATTAAAGATTCATTAAAATAATTATTTGCTATTTTACCATCATACATATTATTTTTATTTTTTTTTTGTTTACTCTTAAGTTCTGCAATAACATCTAATTTTTTTTTTTTAATGAGGAGTAGCATTTTCATTTATTGACTCATTATCATGAACTTGAGTTTTTTAAAAAGTGTTAAAATAGGGTAAGGTGAGGGAATTAAAGGAGAATGGGTAGTTGACCTGGAGGTCATCCTGACCACCTGGACATCGTCCTCGGGAAGTGACATAATTTTTTTGTTTTATAATTTTTTTGTTTAATTTCATTTTCCCTCTGCGATTATAGGCTTGGGACTGACATATATTGTTCATATATTTTGTTCAGTTCATATATTTTGTTCAATATATATTGTTCATTTATTTTGAAATTTTGAGTGCTACTCTTTAAAGATGCTGCTTATATGTATATTTGTAAATATTTGAATTAAGTGTGCACTTTAGATATGATTTTTTTTATTAATTAATTTACTTTTAACGCTTTGTTAAAAACTTAGCAATATTAGCGCTACGCTTTAAAGGTGCTGCTTCAATTTTTGAATTGTTCTATTGATGATTCATTTTAAAATTTTGAGCGCTACTCTTTAAAGGTGCTGCTTATATGTATATTTGTAAATATTTGAATTAAGTGTGCACTTTAGATATGATTTTCTTTATTAATTAATTTATTTTTAACACTTTGTTAAAAACTTAGCAATATTAGCGCTACGCTTTAAAGATGCTGCTTCAATTTTTGAATTGTTATGTTGTTGATTTATTTTTTTTTACCTCCGGGTCATCTGGACATCGTCTACTGGTAAGTAGTGTACCACCCTGCTTGAATATGCAAAAAAAATTGTCACTTCCTGAAGACGATGTCCAGGTGGTCAGGGTGACCTCCGGGTCATCTGGACATCGTCTACTGGTAAGTAGTGTGCCACCCTGCTTGAATATGCAAAAAAAATTGTCACTTCCTGAAGACGATGTCTAGGTGGTCAAGGTACACCCCATACCACCACCCCTTCCCCCTTCAAATGTTGCCCCTTTTAAAAAAACAACTAAAAACATTAACCCCCAACAGTGCGTCAAAAAACATGTGATACATCTATTTATCAAAAAATATCGTCACATCGACAATTACGTCACACAAATAGATTGACGTCACAGAAAGGGAGAAAGGTTTTTGATGGAATTTAATTTTTATTTAACTTTAACTCTAACTTTAATTTTTTCTATTATATATTTTTAATATTTAATTTATTAAAAAATAAATAAATAAATAAATAAATTAAAAAATAATAAATTAACTTTAATTTTTTTTATATATATAGAACTTTTATCCTCCAAATGTTGAGCAATCGATAGGTGAAAATCAATTATTAATAATTATAAATAATATTTTATTTTAAATTTTTATTTAATAAAATTTTTTATTTTTCATGATTTTTATTTTTTGACATGATCAATTTACGAGAAATTGCCCATATATACATGTAAAATCTAAATGTGCATAAATTAAAGGTTACCTAATTATCTTTTTTTATTGTATTCATACAATTGTAATTTTATTTATTTTTTCACATATAATAATTACAAAGGAAATAAGATTGGACACGCTATAATAATAATAATAATAATATAAAATCAATAAAGAGTGTTTTAATTGAAGAATAATAAAATCCAATTATTATTGTAATTATGTGCATTAAAAAATAGACAATAATAAATGTTAACAAATAAGTAAGATTATTATTACTTAGTATTAATTTAAAAGAGTTAGTTTCAATTTAAAAGAAAAATTTTACTAAAGTAACAATATAAATCGTTGCATAGTAATTGATAGATTAAGTGTGAATTTAGGGGATGTGATACCTAGATTACAACTAGAATAGAAAATAGCGTAACAGAGATATTTTTACGAAATAATTATTAATTAATTAATTATACGTAAATAACTATTTTTGGTCGCCCGCGTAAAAATCAGAAAGTTTGGGCCAAACTTCGCCCAAGTTTATGTTTGTATAAACTTGGGGCAAATTTGGGCAATGAGACTATGCCAAACTTGACAACTCACGCATTCCAAGTTTGGAAGAAATTTGCAAAAGTTATGCCAAACTTCCCACAAAGTTCTTATAAATTATTTTGTTATTGGCTTAAATATGGGACAAATTTGTCCAAAGTATGGCGCAAGTGTAGGATTACTTTTGCTAAACTTTATTTTTAGGTTATATTAATTATATAATTTGAAAAGAAAGGAAATTAAAAATAATTTAATATACCCGATTTACACCTGAAAGAAAATTCATACATATTTTTCCAAAAGATTCTAAGGTCCTCGGTGAATTTCATCCTCTTGATCTAAGTCGTCGCAGCACGTCATTTCAAGCTCGTCAAGCAAATTTTACAAGCGTCCCTTAGTAACCAGCAATCAAATGACTTCTTGTTTATTGGTCACTAAGAAATTTTTCTTGACGCCGCAGCATCAGGTTAACCCTTAACGTCGACTTGAAATGACATGCTGCGACGACTTAGATCAAGAGGATGAAATTCACCGAGGACCTTAGAATCTTTTGGAAAAATATGAATGAATTTTCTTTCAGGTGTAAATCGGGTATATTAAATTATTTTTAATTTCCTTTCTTTTCAAATTATATAATTAATATAACCTAAAAATAAAGTTTAGCAAAAGTAATCCTACACTTGCGCCATACTTTGGACAAATTTGTCCCATATTTCAGCCAATAACAAAATAATTTATAAGAACTTTGTGGGAAGTTTTGCATAACTTTTGCAAATTTCTCCCAAACTTGGAATGCGTGAGTTGTCAAGTTTGGCATAGTCTCATTGCCCAAATTTGCCCCAAGTTTATACAAACATAAACTTGGGCGAAGTTTGGCCCAAACTTTCTGATTTTTACGCGGGACCTTTTATAAATTGTTAGGATTGTTTAAATACATAATATATTTATTTATTCTTGAATAACAAGGTAGTAAAATTGAATAAAAATGTTACTGCAGTTAAATACTGCAAAACAATGTCTGCTGTGGCCTATAATTATAAATGATCAATACGAAATATTCTGTATATTTCTGTTCTATTCTATTCTAGACTTGTTATTATTATTACGAATTTTTAATTAACGGGATGTGTACCCCAGAAAACAGAAAATTATATTTATTTTTTATTAAACGAGAAATTCAATTTATCGAAAAAAACATCCTATAACAGTGTTGTGTTTCTTCTAGAGATAACCCGTGAATTTTTTCATATTTTTTATTGATAAATGCTCGAGATTTTCGGACATCCGTGAATCATTGTTGTACAGCTGTATATTACCGCCCGCGTAAAAAAATTTAAGTTTATATGAAGTTTGTATAAACTTTACGTTTGTCTAAACTTCATATGACGTGCTGCGACGACTTAGATCAAGAGGATGAAATTCACCGAGGACCTTAGAATCTTTTGGAAAAATATGAATGAATTTTCTTTCAGGTGTAAATCTTAAAGTTTAGCAAAAGTAATCCTACACTTGCGCCTACTTTGGACAAATTTGTCCCATATTTCAGCCAATAACAAATAATTTATAAGAACTTTGTGGGAAGTTTTGCATAACTTTTGCAAATTTCTCCCAAACTTGGAATGCGTGAGTTGTCAAGTTTGGCATAGTCTCATTGCCCAAATTTGCCCCAAGTTTATACAAACATAAACTTGGGCGAAGTTTGGCCCAAACTTTCTGATTTTTACGCGGGACCTTTTATAAATTGTTAGGATTGTTTAAATACATAATATATTTATTTATTCTTGAATAACAAGGTAGTAAAATTGAATAAAAATGTTACTGCAGTTAAATACTGCAAAACAATGTCTGCTGTGGCCTATAATTATAAATGATCAATACGAAATATTCTGTATATTTCTGTTCTATTCTATTCTAGACTTGTTATTATTATTACGAATTTTTAATTAACGGGATGTGTACCCCAGAAAACAGAAAATTATATTTATTTTTTATTAAACGAGAAATTCAATTTATCGAAAAAAACATCCTATAACAGTGTTGTGTTTCTTCTAGAGATAACCCGTGAATTTTTTCATATTTTTTATTGATAAATGCTCGAGATTTTCGGACATCCGTGAATCATTGTTGTACAGCTGTATATTACCGCCCGCGTAAAAAAATTTAAGTTTATATGAAGTTTGTATAAACTTTACGTTTGTCTAAACTTCATATGACGTTGGCTAGCAGGACTGAGCCGAACTTGGTAAATATTGATTACACATTTGTAGAAAATTTATATCAACATAAAATAATGTCCTGGGTAACTTTAAAAATAGTTTTTTTGAACGTGCAAAATTTGAATTAATAAAAAAATTAAAAAAAAATAAATTCTGGACCCGAGATTCGAACCTCCGATCTTTTACTTCGGAGTCTCTCGCTCTACCAACTGAGCTATTTTATTTGTTTCTGTCATAATGATAAATGTTGGTTATAAATTTAGCATACTTCACAACATATTTCCATTGTTCTTTATAACCAACATTTAACATTATGACAGAAACAAATAAAATAGCTCAGTTGGTAGAGCGAGAGACTCCGAAGTGAAAGATCGGAGGTTCGAATCTCGGGTCCAGAATTTATTTTTTTTAATTTTTTTATTAATTCAAATTTTGCACGTTCAAAAAAACTATTTTTAAACTAACGCAGGACATTATTTTATGTTGATATAAACTTTCTACAAATGTGTAATCAATATTTACCAAGTTCGGCTCAGTCCTGTTAGCCAACGTCATATGAAGTTTAGCTAAACGTAAAGTTTATACAAACTTCATATAAACTTAAATTTTTTTACGCGGGGTACCCTCAAATAGTCAGATTAAGTTCAAATTCAGTTTGCGCAGCCTTTGCCTATCGTTGCTGCCGTTCGACCCTCACTGCCTCCACCGACTAATATCCCACACAGCCTGAAAGCTTCCCGATGAAAGATTCATGCAATATTCCTTTGCAAGTTTGCTGCAACCTTCCTAAAACTTTACTGAATCTTACAGCAATCTTTCAAAGGAAGATTCCTCGAAAGCGTTATACAATATTGTAGCAACATTCCAGGAAAGATAAAAATCACGGTAAAATGATATATTGCATAAAACATTGCTAACAGCTTGCAGCAACATTTCTAGAAATGCTGCAAACTTCATTACAAAAAGCTTTCATGAAAGGCAACTCGAAATATTGAAGCAAGATTTATAACAGATTCAAAGAAATTATACGACGTAAGCTTACTGCAAGCTATTTAAATATATTGCTGCAACCATTCAAGGAATATTCCTTCTTAATGTTCCAGAAAAATTCAGTAAAAGAATGCAGTAATTATTTTTGACTAGCTTCTAGGAAGCTTGCTTAAAAGCCTTCCAGTAAGATTTAAATGATTCTTTCTGGCAGGTCATAGGACAATGTTTCCGGCTAGCTTTCGGCAAGCTTCCTGAAAGCAGCACCGAAAGTCGCAAGAGAAAAGAAAATTAAATTTGCATGAAACCTTGCTAAAATATTACCGCAAATATTGCAGGAATGTTACTCGTAATTTTTCGTGAAAGACAGGCAGACAGATTGCCACAACCTTACTGGCCACCTTCAAAAGAGATTCGTCATGCACTGCACAACAAGCTTTCAGAAGCTTATTCTGGAAGATTGCAGCAGCCCGTCAAGGAATATTCCCGTTAAATTATGCAAAAATGTTTCACGAAAGATTGCGGGAATCAACGGTACCTATTTTGTAGAAAAATTGCGTAAAAGATTGCAGCAGGATTTCAATGCATTCTTTCTGAAAGATCATAGAACAGTATTTCCGGCAAGCTTCCTGCAAGATTCCTGGAAGCCGAAAATAAAATTAAGCTTGCATGAAACCTTGCTGAAATATTGCCCCCAATATTGCAGGAATGTTACTCGTTATCCTTCGTGAAAGACAGGCAGACAGATTGCCACAACCTTTTTGCCACCTTTAAAATAGTTTTGTCAGGCATTGCACGATCAGCTTTCAGAAGCTTATTCTGGAAGATTGAAACAACCTAATAGGAAATATTTCCATTGAATTATGCAAAAAGGTTTAACAAAAGAATGTCACAATGTACAGTACATGTTTTGTAGAAAGCTTCCCTAAAAGCTTCCAGCAAGATTCCAATGAAATTTTTAAGGAAGATCGAAAGAGAATATTTCTGTCAAGCGTCCTGCAAGTTTTTAGAAAACCGCACCGAAAGACACAAGGAAAATAAAGTTTAGCTTGCATGGAAGCTTGCTGAAATATTGTCTCAAATATTGCAGTAACGTAACTGACAATCTTTCAAAAAAGTCTATGTATAGCATGAATCTTCCATCGCAGAGATATTTTAATACTGCTTCGTGCAGTATTCTGTAAATAATTTTTTATCTTTATTATTTATTAATATTGATATTAATAATAAATTATATTTTGTAGTTATATGTATAATTAACAGATTTACTTATTTCTAATTACGCCGAAATCGATCTGAATATTCCAAGTAATTATTTAACTTTATGTTTTATTAATATTTAATTATATTTTATACTTTGTATTTATATCATTGCTCGCTGACTAGTTCGCTGATTCCCACACAGCATAAAAGCTTCCTGAAGAAAGATTCATGTAATATTTCTTTGCATGTTTGCTGCAACCTCCCTAAAACTTAACTTAATTTTACAGCAATATTTCAAAGGAACATTCTACGAAAGCCTTCTGTAATTTTTTAGCAACATTCCAAGAAAGATATAAATAACGATAAAATAATATATTGCATGAAACACTGCCAATAGATTGCAGCAACATTTCTAGAAATGTTTCAAAATTCATCACAGAAAACTTTCATGAAAGACAACCGAAAATATTTAAGCATGATTTATGACCGATTCAAAGAAATAATACATCGAAAGTTTGATGCAAGCTATTCAAATATATTATTGCAACCATTCAAGGAATATTGCTGCCTAAGGTTCCAGAAAATTTCAGAGAAAGAATGAGGCAATCACTGGTCACTAACTTCTAGGAAGCTTGCATGTAAGACTTCCAGCAAGATTTCAACGCATTGATTCTGAGCGATCAAAAGACAATATTTCCTGCAAGCTTCTTGCAAGTTTTCAGCAAACCGCACCGAAAGTCACAATGGAAAATAAAATTAAGCTGGCATGAAAATTGCTGAAATGTTGCCGCAAATATTCCCCGATGGAAATTTTAAAAAGTAAATAGAAGAATATAAATGCAGCTAAATGTGACAATTGAGACTGTATTTACTTTTATTTACGTTTATTTACTTTTCTTTACATTTATTTACATTTATTTAGATTTATTTATGAATGTATACATTTTTTATCGTTTATATAAAATTGTGTACATTTATTTACAGTTATAAAATAAACTGCAATAAATAAAATTATAGAAAATTATAAATAATAATAAATTAAATTAAAATATTAAAAAACTATTTATTATAGATACACTAACTAGGAGAATGTCTCACCTTCGGGTCACGGATCTTAACGAAATTCTGGGATAGGTTTTCTAATATAAAAATATGAAGAAATTCAAAATTTTAAACTCTAACGCTCTGATTTATGAAAATTAAAAGCCACTAAAACAAATTTTGAAGAAAAATTACTCCCATTTTAATCACTTATATCTTGGAAATAAATTGAAATATACACTGAAACTCAAAACCACCAAAAAACTACAATTTTCGTGAATGATCAAAAAACAATGTTTCTGGCAACATTCCTGCAAATTTTCGGTAAAAAATGCGATAAGTTGTAGTGGAACATAAAATAAACCACTCCAAAGTAAGTGCATAAATTTTTTTGTAATGATCATGGTAATAGATTCATCGTTATAAGGCAACAAATATACATTTCTATTAATATTTCGGACACTTTTCCCAGATATTTTGACCATAAGTGATCTTAATGATTTAGACCCACTCTGGAAATTTATTAACACGAGTTCGCCGAGACGCACGGTGTGGAGGATTCGGGTGATCCTCCTTGCCTCGACACGATTTACTTTAAATTGATTGAATGTCGGCGGAAACGGGGAGAACAATTAACACACTAAGTTAAAATGAAAAGAAAATAATCATTTGTTTTAATGTATTCATTAACATGATGGCCATCCAGGCCTCGTGACGCGACAATAATTATTTTGTACGGGCGGAAGTATTGGGAGTCAACCGGATCGAGTTTCTCGCCTGCGGATGACGACACTCCAATATTCGTTATTCGAGTACCAGCGTACCCGAATACACTCCCGATGCACACACTCTATCATACACTCGGGGAAGGGGGGAAACGCATGGTAATATAAATACACACTTACCGGGATGCGCCTCGTGTATGGCCCAGCTGATCCGTGTTCCGGTGGCCTCCTGGGCAACGGAGGACCGACGTCGGCAGTGATGAGAGGCCCATGCCTCGTGAACCGCGTTAACTCTCGCGCACAACCCCGTCCTGATCACACACCAAAAATCACTCGCAGTGCACCTCACGAGGACGATCCGGGTCGATGGCCGATGGCTTCGGCGCCTCACGCGCCTTTTTTTAGCCGTACTCAACGATAAATCGGCACCGATTAATGTTGTCCGCCTCGAACGGCGGTTCGGGACGTACTGAATTAGGCAATCACCTAATTTTCCGAAAAAGGGATGAGAGTGGGGAACACACGCACCCTCGCGCACTCATCCCTACGTATTATTGCGCGCGTAATTGTACACTTGAGTTCAAGTAAACAAATATCGTCGGTTGGCCTTGACATACCAAAGGCTTCAACCACTTACAATTAAAATGAATTTGAATACTTCATCTGCCGCGAATAAATTGTGTGACGATTTCCGTCACAATATATACGTTTACAATATATTATTAATCATGAAATATTCTGTCATTGAGTAATTTTACAATATCCTCAGTGTATAGCATAATTATTTTGTACATTATATAACGTATTATATCCAAAGCATATCCACATACATATCTAAACTAATAGACACTTCCTCGTTAATTTTTGAATAAATCGATTCGAGAATTTCATCGTCAATGTCATATGTGACATCTATAATATTTTTGTCGGTATTCCGAGTTATTTGAACGTTATGCATACTAACATTTTTATTATGTATAAAGTTAATAGTTTTCCGAGTCAAAATAGTTACAAGCGACGTTATGTCATTTATATATTTTAATCCTTCGTTAATACATCTACTCACATTTTTCATTTTTTGAATATAATTTTTTTCATAATTACAGTACGTCGAAAATGCTTTACAGAAGGACCATGTATTGGTACATGATCTTCTTCAATCTCAATCACCTTGTCATTGTGTGTGTTGTGACGTGTCCACTGGGGATTAGGGTGGAGTCACGATTTAAAACACAAATAAAGCAAACTTAGCTAAAAAGATTGCAGGTTTATTGCACTTAATGTGCTTACGAGTATTACACGGAAAATCAGCGGCTTTGCCGTTCAAAAATGCCAGTCACGTTGGCCGCGGTCGCTCGCGTTCGCGCGATTGCGGGCCGTCCCGCACCTAACTACACGTCACGCACACACACCTTAAGGAAGCTGGATTCGGGAGAAAGGAGAACGGCTCACCTGGACGCTCTACTCCTGAATCCCTCGGACACACACGTAGCCCTTAAAATTGCGGTTTTGCGTCTAACAATGTCGGTGGTCGGTCGCAGTCTCTCGATCATCGGCACGCACGAAGCGAGAGAGTTTCTCCTATGCGTATTGCGCATGCGCGCCTACTCTCGCGTCTCGAGTCGTGCGCGCTCGGCTGGGTTCGTACTGGCCGCTTGGGCTATGGTTTCGCTGCCTCGACGGAGATGTCGTCTACGACGTTGACCTCTTGCTGCTCGATGGTGGTCGATTAATTGCGGCCCTGCTGAGAATACGATCTGCGAGGTAAGCTTTTAGATCGTTCCTCGTTACCTTGATTTTAAGCTAAATCGAGCCCCTTGAGTTCCTTCATTGCAGGTGCCGTATATCGTCAATACGGGATCTTCGCTCGGAGTGTCCGGACAGCTGGAGCACGTCGGCGCCCCATAACAGCCCTCAGTGAGCGGAGCCAGGCGGCGGTGAATCGTCGTCGTCCTTTGGAGTGCCGACGAGGTAATTTATCTGCTTTCCTCGGGCTCTATGTAGATGTTTACTTGTGCCTGCCATAACCTCAAACTAGACCTGTCATCTCCTTTCCTTTTGGTCCTGCTGACATACCTGGGAGAAGCTATGCTTGGTTATAGCTTCTCCATCCTCGTTCCTTAGCAGTCGACCATCTTGGTAATTAATTACCGTTTCAGGTACTCTGGTTGGCAGTACACCATTGCTTGAGCGCAAGGGCGCTACACTCATTCCAAGGCCTGGAGTCTTCACATGGGCTGCTCAACATCGGAGGCTTCTCTTGGGTGCTGGAGAGGGCATTCAAGGCTGGATGGGACCTGGGGATACTGTACGGGTCATTCCTGGTGCTGGACAAGGCATTAGGATGCTGGATCAACGGAGCAGTGTGTGTGTGTGTGTATGAAATTGTGCGCAGTCAGGAGTCGCATCTCCTTTGCTTCGAGTTCTCCTGCTTACTACGCACTGTAACCCTATTCCGGTTTCACGCATTCGCATATGTGTGTCTATTAGGACTTGATTGGTATGTATAGCACGCTTACTTCGCATAGTAAGCTTGACAGGTGCTATACTATACCTTGTCTCGCTGTTTTTATTTTCTGAGTGACATGTAGTATAACTACAATGTCACAACTCCCCCCTCCCAAACCGAAGTTATACCTTACTTCGATTTAGAATACGCAAGGGGATGCACAATGCACACAGAAGTATGAATACAATACTAGCTATCAAAACGATTCTAAATAGATCCTAGTACGTAAAAAAAAACTTAACCTAAGATAGCCGGTACTATCTACAGCGGTGTAAAGTGTAACTGTCTGTGTTGTTTGTGTCGTAAAATAAATCAACTTTTTTTCGCATATCTTACTATTAAACTTCAACAGAATAACAAAAAAAAAAAAAATTTCCAACTGATAAGTGTAATGGGTTTCTTGAATTCTGGAACAGTGGAATCTGGAACAGCTTTAATTTTAGAGTTAATCTGTGTAACCGTGTAACACGCTGAGTGTGTAATTATTACTTTTCCGATAACTAAATTACTTTATTCGATTCGAATTACGTGTGACTGGCTTACAAACTCTTATCACGCTCGCTTTCCGACCAATTCCGAAATTCGCGACATTCATAACACAAACTGACATGAAATAATCATTCCAAAAAATGTATTAGAATAGAAAACTTTCATTCATTATTAACCTCGTGAGTTGCTCTCCTCTTTCGAAAGTGGCTTTACGTTGATATTAAATAATGTCATGAATTTAACTATAATAATGAAACTATTATGAATAACTATAGTGAATCAAACACATTATTTGGTTTTCTTTATTAATTCATTCTTTAACAATTAAAAATTTTTTCATTATACTTTGTGAAGTTTGTATGTAATTCGAAATTATCAATTAATTATTGTACTAAACTAACATTGTGTGCATATTTTTCACTATATTTAGGAATGGTGTTCATGTGGGTCTTAAGGGAGTAAAATATAAGTCATATTTCAATACAATTTACTAATTTAATAAAATCATATAAAAATTCTACACTCCCCTATTTGGGGTGAATCCTCAGGGCTTCCACCCATTCGTCGTGGCACTCCGGGCAGGACTCGATGGTCGTCCCGGTCCTGCCACATCCGCGGCAAAATTCTGTGCGTGCCTCCGGACATCTCTGCCAACTGTGGTCTCGACTTCCACAGTTCCAGCATCCCTGCCTTCTACGGCCACTATACGCCGTTGGACGTGGGGCCAGGGTGCTGGACACGTTCGCTGGGATCGTTGGGGGGTGCTAGGGAGCTTGTGCTGGATGGTGAGGAGAATTGGGGGGGTGGGGAAATTTTCAGGGAGAAGAAGGATGGGATAGTTGGAAAAACCGGTCCCGTACGGCGTTCTTCGGGGGGTTGGGTGGTTTGGCGGGGTGCGGGAGGGGCGTTTTGGATAGGGGAATAGGGGTGGGGGCAATTCGGAAATGGTAGGGGAAGGGGTATACGGGATAGGGATAGGGGCAAAATGCACGATGCGCATTGCATGGTTTTGGGAGGAGTCGCGGTATACTTGGGTAATGGGTCTGGGGAATTCGGGAAGGGGGTCGGGAGATTGCGGCGCAAGGGGTTGGGGACGGGTCACAGGGAATGGTGCTGGATGGAAATGGGACTGGGAAGTTGGTGCTTGATGGGGTTGGTGAGATGGTGCTGGAGGGGGCTGTGGTGCTGGATGGGGTTAGGGTTGAGGGACTGGTGCTGGAGGAGGCGGTGGATTCGCCGGGACCTGCGGTTGCTCGTATGGCGCAGGCAGCTTTCCGTGACCGACCTCGGCGCCTTGGAGTTCTCTCGCCACCGGCTCCCTCGTCTGGCTCCTTCCTCTTTTCCGTGGTTGTGGGGGCCTGTGCCGCGGGAAGCTGTAGCCGTAGTGGCTCGGCGTCTCCGACACATCCGCCCGGTACGGCACGTAACCCCGGTACCGATAACCTTCCGGACTCCTCTCCCTCCTCGGAAGCGTCCGTTGCAGCACCGGGGACGGTGGTGCTGGAGGTGTCGCTGGGCTGGGCAACGTTGCTATGTTTTGGGGAGGCAGGTAGATCGGCGCCTCGTCCATCAGAGGTCGTCGAACTGCCGACGTTCCGCCTCTTCCTCCCCTTCCTCGCAGGCTGCTTCGCCGTTGTAACATCTGGAATAGAAATGGGATTGATATTTACCTTTCGGGGATGACCTTTCCTCTATGGATATTTCAGTTCTTTTCTTTGTATCGTCATCTTCTATGATATAAACAGTAGGGGATTTAACTTCGACTACAGTTGCTGGACCTACAAATTTCGGAGCCTGTTTGGCTGCAAAATTTCCTTCTGCAGAAGATTGTACACGATTTAATCTAGCTATTTTATCTCCGATCTGGTAAGTAATATCCCTTCTATTCCTGTTATAATATTTGGCTTGCCTAGCAGTGGCTTTATCCATATGATGTTTAACTAGATCGTGAAGAGCTGGAAGTCTCTTCATACGATCTGTCCACTTTTCTGAGTCTGCAGGAAGGAGAGGAATGGGATTCTCGAGGTGATTTCGGATTAGGATGGATGGTTCCGGATTTCTACCCAAATTCATAAACGCTGGTGTTGTTTTAAGCGACGAGTGAATCGTTGTATTTAAAGCGAAACAAAATTCCTTTAAATGCAGATCCCACTCTTTATGATCTTCATATAAAAAGCTGTTAATCATAGGCTTTAAATTACGGTTTACTCGCTCTACCGGGTTCGCTTGGGGTCTATAAGGCGGTGTGGTAGTTTGCTTGATACCGTAAGCTTCTAAGCGTTCTGACATTAATTTATTGGCAAATTCAGTCCCATTATCTGTCAACAAAAACTTAGGGCATCGGTTTATGATCAAATCCTGAAAAGCTTGCCATACACTTTTAGCGTCTGCCTTCCTAAGTGGCTGAATTTCTACGTAACGAGTGAATAAATCTTCAAAAACAATTATTTTTGGCTTCGGGCCCATAATATCGGCAGCCACTACTTTTCATGGTCTCTCGATATTTCTTTCGCCCATTAGCCCTGCTGGGGGCAATTGGCAACTTTTGTGGATTTGGCATTCATGACACGATCGGACATAACAAGAAGTATCGTAAAAATAACCTGGCCAATAATAGTAAGTCGCAAGACGTGCGTAAGTTTTTTCTATGCCTAAATGTCCTGATTGAGGAGTATTATGGGCTTCGAAAAGAGCTTGGGGTCTGTTTGATGCTGGAAGAACTAATTTCCACGCATCCAAATCAGGGAACAATGGATCGACTAATGGATTTGGACGATGTGCGTAAAGAAAACCATTCTCGATTTTAAAATCAGGATACTTAGCTGGAAATTTTCGTACGTTCTCCAGTTTTCGTATGTACCATGGATCATCTATGTGAGTCGGAACTTTAGCTGCTACTTCTGACTCTTCCCACACTCTTGATAAAGCGTCCGGAACTTGATGCAAAGCACCTTTACGATGTACAAATTTGATTTCGTAATTTTGTAGCGCTGTATTCCATCGTGACAGTCGACCTGCAGGGTCTTTGAGATTATTTAGCCATAAAAGACTGAAATGGTCTGTTATTACGGTAAACTGTTCTCCTTGAAGATACCCTTTAAGCCTATCTGCTGACCACAGAACCGCTAAACACTCTTTTTCAGTTACAGTGTAATTGCGTTCTGCTTTGGTCATTGTTCTACTTACATAGTAGATTGGATGTTCCTCCCCATCAATTACCTGCGTAAGCACACCTTCTATCGCGTAATTGCTTGCGTCCGTCTGCAACGTAAAGGGTAAGGTGAGATTGGGTCGTGCTAGAATGGGTGCTTGAGTAAGGGATATTTTCAGTTTTTCAAAGGCTGTCTGTTGCTCTGCATCCCAGTGTCAACGAACACCTTTTCTAGTTAACTGAGTAAGGGGATTTTTTATTTCGGATAGATTTGGAATAAACCGGGAATACCATCCGATCATCCCTAGGAATCTGCGGAGTTGCTTGAGGTTTTTGGGTGCTGGATATTTAATTACGGGTTTTGTTTTGTCGGGATCAGTACACAGACCATGTTCATTTACAACATAACTAAGATATTTTACTTCGGCACAGCAAAATGCTGACTTATCTCGATTAAGTTGTAAATTCACTTCTTTTAACGCCTTCAGTACTTTACTTAACCAGAAAACATGATCTTTAAACGTTTGGGTTACAATAATTATATTGTCTAAGTACACGAAAACATGTGGTTCCCAATTTGGTTTGATTAGTTTTTTCCATGATCTTTTACAAGGTAGCTGGAGCGTTTGTTAAGCCGTAGGGCATTCTCTTGAAGTGGTGTAGGCCTCGTCCCGGTATGCCAAATGCAGTTATTTCTTTACTGCTTTCTTCTAGTAAAATCTGATGATAAGCCTGCGACAAATCTAATTTTGAGATATACTATGCTCCTCTTAACTTATCTAGTATATTATCCATATTCTTTAATGGGTAAGCAAATCTTTTTGTTACTTTATTGACCTGCCGATAGTCAATACAAAATCGGTATTTGCCGTCAGCTTTTGGTGCTATTACTGGGCAACTACACCAAGGACTCTCTGATGGTTCTATTATGTCTTCTTTTAACATACGGTCTACCTCTTCTTGCCCTGCTTTCAACATTTTTGCTGAGTACTTCCTCATCCTTTGTCTTATAGGCTCGTGACCCTGGACATCTATTTTGTGGTAAGCCAAAGTTGTCGCACCAAGTATTTTCCGGGTTTTCGGGATAAGACTGTCTAGGACCTTTTTTATTTCTTTTTCCTCTACTTCTGACGCTTAACGAAGGCCATCTATACTAGCTAGTGCTGGAAGGCAGTTGGGATCTTGCCCATAGGGATAAAACTGATGAACTTCCCCTGCTGGTGTCCACCATGTGTCGTTTCCAAAGTCTATCTTAAGTTCAAATAAACGTTTGAAATCAATTCCCGAGATACACTCGTACGGCAGTCCGTCTGCTACTCGGAAAGGTAAGGTTTTCTCAATTCCATCGATACTAACCGTTACGTCTAATTTTCCTTCCACAGGAACTGATATCCCAGTTGCTACGCTTACGGCTATGCTTCCTTGCAAGGTTTAAATTTCCCGCTAAACTGTTTTCCTAAACCTTTTCCTATATAGGAATAAACAGATCCGGCGTCTAAAAGTCCTATCATCTTTCTTCCGTTTAATTTTATCGAGAAAACCAACCTAGACTCAAGCTTACCTAACGGATGCCTTTGGATGAATGAATCTGGTGATAAGACAGCGGTTGAAAACATATTTTCTACTACGCTGTTATTCGATTTATCTCCCGATTCATCCGACAGTTTAACTAATTTTACCGTTGGTGCTGGAGAGGAATTTTTCCTTTTCTTTATGGGTGCTGGATGGGAATTTTCTTGGGTTGTGGAGGGTGCTAGAGAGGAATTTTTTCTTTTCTTTTTGGGTGCTGGATGGAAATTTTCTGTTGGATTTTGGATTTGTTTGTTTGGATTTTGTTTGGATGGTGCTGGATGGGCTTTTCCGGTGTTTATAATTGGTGCTGGAGAGGAAATTTTCAATCGTTTTGGATTCTTGGAACCTGTTTGCTTTCTCTTATTTGGATTTGCTGGAAATTTGGTAGTTTTGGAGTCTACTATAACGTTTTCTACCAAGGACACAACGACTCCTACTGGTTCCTCCGCGAGTCGTTTCCCGCCGGTCTAGGAACTTTACACGCGGGACAATTTCGCTTCAGTGTGTTTTTCCTACCACACCCTCTGCAAGAATTGTCTGGGCAATCATAGGACCAATGACCTGTGATGCCGCATGTGTGGCAAGTGTCTGTTTCCTTATTCCTTCTTTTGCCATTATTTTCAGAATTGGGGTTATCTGTCCCATTTTTCTGTTCTCCATTATTACCATTCCCAGCTGGGGCCTGTTTGTTTTTCTCATTTGGCGCTTTTCCATTTTAATTCGTTCCGTTCCGCTTTTTATTATAAGATTTTTTATTATTTCCCTTGGGGTTGGACGACGGAGGGTTTGAGGGTGCTGGAGGTTGCTGTAAGGCGGCAGCAGGTGCCTCTTCGAGCGTAGTGCCTGCATCACTGGCATTCCCAGCAATTGCAGCAGTTTTACCAGACTTTTTTATTTTTACTGGTTCGTACGCGGAGTTGAAGAGTTGCTCGTCTTCTTCTACTGGCGGAGGACGGTAGAGTGTGTCTTGGCATTTGCGTGCTTGTTCCTTCTTTCCTAGCAGCTGCAATTCCAAAAATGATGAAAATTGGTCTTTGTCAATTCTTCGCCTATAATCTGGATGTAGATTATCGTATGTGATCGCTAATTGTTCGCTTAGGGGCATTGGAGGCTTCAATTGATCCAATAAGTTACGGAATTTCGAAAGATATGTCGAAATATCTTCTTGTGGTCCCTGTGTTCTTACCATTATCCTTTTTCTTACTTGATATTGTAAGTCTTCTTTACAATATTGGAGTCTAAATGCTTGTTGAAAGTCTTCCAATATCAACCAATTGCGATGTTCCCTGCGAAACCAACACCAGACATCTTCTAGTGATGTCATCCATAGTCAATTGATACGAGCGTGCGCATTCCGTCAAATTTACTAGGAATGACTCTGGATCGTTTCTTTTAGCACCTTTAAATTCAATATGCCATTGTTTCAGAATTTCGCTGACACGTTTATCTCTTTGGAAGGTTGAATTATCCAAAAGTGATCCTTCTCGCCTGGTGCTTGACTGGGGGTAGGGTTGGGAATAATTGTAGGGATATTGTCTAAAATTATTTTGTGATGGTGCTGGAGGGATATTATATTGGGATTGTGGCATAACTGGAGGCTGTCGTTCGAGATTAGGATTAAATGAACTAGTATAATTACTTGGGAATTGCTGGACGGTTCTAGGATTTTCCTGTTGCTGGAAGGAATTGTTTTGGGTGTAAAAAGGCTGCTGGATCGGTTCAGGCTGATCGTAATACTGTCGTTCATTTCCTATCCGGTACCTCGTTTCGTTCGAACTACTCGTTGCAGGTATTGGTCTTTCACAATTTCTCGTGAATTCATCACTAAATCTCACTCCTTGTGTCCTATTACCTGCCTGAGTGTAGATTGGAATGTTCTATTCTCCAAATCTTCCTCCGTTATCTGTGGAACATGTGATTGATGGCTTTGAACATATCGCGAAAGATTGATTGTATTTGGATTTCTCGGCCTCGGGGTTGGTGGTGATCTTATGTTATCTGTGTTTGTGTTAGTTGCCACAAACTGTCTAATTTGCAAATACGATGTTTGATCATATCCGCCTGCATTTCCCGAATTAAAACTCGCACTTAAAAATTGTCTATCTTGAAATCTAAATTCAACCTGATCTGCAGCGTTTTGTTCATTTTGTCTATTTTCTATCACATTTCCGTGTGCTGGATGTTGGGTGGATTGCGCGCATGGGAGATTAATACTATTACTATGTAAATTGTAATTATTATTTGGGTGCTGGAGAGGTTCTGACGTTGAAGTAGGCAATGGAAAGTTTAAATGTAATCTAACATTAGCATTTGTTGTTACCACATTTTCTCCGCCAATCAGTGCTGTCGAATTTCGCGAATTGCTGAAAGTTAACGGATCTGCATATGGTCCCAATGTTTGACCTGTCGGCAATTGCCCATGAATACGTGGGTAAGCACCACTGTGCACTTCCATGTTATCCTTTGATACCATAGGATTTCCCGCTGTAATTCCCCTACTTACTGGCCTCATGATGGACGGATTCCTCCATGTGCCAGCTAAGTAATTTTCCCCTTCCGAGGTTAAATTCAAATTTCTCTTATCAGGTATATCCAATGGAACGAAAGTCGCCTCGTCTACTCCAGGATCCCAATATGCCGCCGCTAACCCGAAACATTTCCGTGTTTCAAATCTTTCTACTCGATTTCTTATATTAAACATGGAATCTGTGGCGTTTAAATTTTTTAAATCGGCATATTGTAGTATTTCTTGGTTACTACATTGAAAAACATTTTGCCGTATTCGCTGGATGCCCTCTTCCAATGATAACCTAGTATAATCCCCTTCTGCCAACGTATGCAGAGTCAAACTCCCATTTAGATCTGACATTTTGAGGATTTCTTAGGACACGTAAATTAATTCACGCTATTACGTCAAAAAAAATTTTAATACTAAATGCAGCTCAATACGACTTGTAGTCAATCAAAAAAAAATTTAATTTATTTCTAAACAGCTCATTTGTAGCTTAATTTCTTAAAAACAACAAAATTTTGACTTAATAATTAATTAAAATTATGCAAGCATGAAATTATCAAATTGATTTAAATTTAAGCAAACTAATTTATAAGCAAGCAAATAAAAATAATAACAAAACTAAATTTTAGCTACTAAGCAATTAAAATTATACAACACACTAACAAGTCAGTATTGTTAATTTAAGCGCACAAAAAGCCAAAAGCAAAAAAAAATTTGTTAAATTATTTTTGTCGATACCGTTATGACTAAGTATATCAACAAAACTAATTTAGTTCCTACGCACGAATTCAGAAACAACTAACTTGAGTGAAGGGCAAGCGTATAAGTGAATGATTTACAAGCCAAGCTTGAAATATTTAAACGTGTTGGGTATATAGGTATATATGGTGCTAGATTGGGTTACAATGGTGCTTGATGGGTTACGACTCTTAAAAAGATATATATACAATGCAAATAAATAGTGAAATGTTACTTGTTAATGCAATTTCAAAATTAATAAGCGTACAGCAATTAAATATTACTATCTTAACACTTTATATCTGTATATACACCTAATTGGCTATCGTTCTCAATATTTAAAGGGTCGTATTTTGTTGAAAAATAAATTAAATTGAATATAATTTTGATGGCTAAAGGTTCTAATTAACTCAAAGAATGATTATTTATAATAAAAATCTCAATTTAATTGTAAACAAAATTTTTCACAAAAATTACTTGTTAAGTAAATCAAGTAACTGCGATATTTGCTATTTGCCCCTTAAATCTATTACTAAAGGGTACAATATCAACTTTGACTGCTAATATATAACAATAATTAATTAATATAAACTTAAAAAAACATTTTCCTTTCTTTTTTTTTCTAAGTTAAGAACATAGCTTGAAATGAAAATTTACTAAGTACTTACTCGTACTCCAAAATTCTCTTCCTCATATAACTTATAATGCAATTTAATTTAACAAACTTCAAAAAGCTATTAAAAAAAATCAAATATTTTGGAGCTAGAAGGGAATAAAACTAATTGCAAAATTTATATTTGTGAAGAGAAAAACAAAACTATTGCTGTTAAATGCAAAAAAGAACAATATGCAGAAAAAAATTTCAAACAAAATAATATGGAATAGACTCACCGAATTTTGTAGATAATTCACTAACAACAATAATTTATATTAACCAAAATTGAATTTATTATAAAAATCAAAATTTGTTTGCACGAGGTAATTTATCTGCTTTCCTCGGGCTCTATGTAGATGTTTACTTGTGCCTGCCATAACCTCAAACTAGACCTGTCATCTCCTTTCCTTTTGGTCCTGCTGACATACCTGGGAGAAGCTATGCTTGGTTATAGCTTCTCCATCCTCGTTCCTTAGTAGTCGACCAACTTGGTAATTAATTACCGTTACAGGTACTCTGGTTGGCAGTACACCATTGCTTGAGCGCAAGGGCGCTACACTCATTTCAAGGCCTGGAGTCTTCACCTGGGCTGCTCAACATCGGAGGCTTCTCTTGGGTGCTGGAGAGGGCATTCAAGGCTGGATGGAACCTGGGGATACTGTACGGGTCATTCCTGGTGCTGGACAAGGCATTAGGATGCTGGATCAACGGAGCAGTGTGTGTGTGTGAAATTGTGCGCAGTCAGGAGTCGCATCTCCTTTGCTTCAAGTTCTCCTGATTACTACGCACTGTAAGCCTATTCCGGTTTCACACATTCGCATATGTGTGTTTATTAGGACTTGATTGGTATGTATAGCACGCTTACTTCGCATAGTAAGCTTGACAGGTGCTATACTATACCTTGTCTCGCTGTTTTTATTTTCTAAGTGCATGTAGTATAACTACAATGTCACAGTGTACGTGTACCTCAAAATCCACACATGACCATAAACTTTTTGATCGTAGAGTTCATCCTTAAGACCTCGAAAATACTCATCAATTTCTTTCAGAATTAAGCAAAACTCGGACCAACATTCCTTTGAAAAGGCTACGCCGATGAAATCTCCAGCTAGCAGTCGTACCACAGGAAAGACATGTATACTGCAACCCAATGATACCAGGTTTCGTATAGTCATCAGTATTGAAGACAAAAGCCATCAGTTTCATCCACACCCGTTGTATCAAATCTGCTGGGAATACACCCACTGTATGACTCTGAATGCTGCACAAATATTTCAGTATCTCCAACCTGTTCATCGCAAAGTTATATTGGTACACTAAAATCGAATTCAATGAGTGTATTTCTTTTTTTGAGTTTAATCACTCCTTTAAATATAATATTTTTGATTCGTGATGAATATAGTATTTATCACTTCATAGTAAATTTTGAAACGATGGGCAATCGTTGTCGTACTCCAGATTAATAACTTGACGAACTGTCAGTTTCTATATAATTAACCATTTGTTTATCCCATATATAGATCGTACGTGCGTTCTTTGTAATTTCTTTCAAATTTCTCATTAATATCTTCTTTGACACTTCAACTTTAAAATAATCTATAGCATGATAATGGTTCGTTAACCAGTTATTTTGTTTTCTTATATCGTCAATTAACCAATCGATACCTATGAAAGCTTTAGCGAGCCAATGACCAATAGAATCGTCGTTCTCCGAAACAATTGCAACTTCTTTAGGAGTTACTACACCTTCATTTTCTTTGTAACACTGAATGTCGATGATTATATCCATGGTGACGGTCCGAAGAGTCGAATCGTACTGCCTCGCATAGATGTTGTATTTTACATTAACCGTCAAACAGCTCGATCTATGAAACGTTTACTTGCTAAAATCGATCATTACTTGTCTTGACGCATCAATTTCTAATATGATTTAAAATTTAGCATAAACTATACAAATCACGGTTGTGTAAAACGAATCATCGAATTTTACGTTTAATCGAATGCTACCGTGTCTAATCACATTCTAGTGCGTATGATCGTTTGCTAACAAGTCAGGTTTCAAGTCAAAGGCAAAGAGACAGAAGCCATTAGCGTATGATTCACGCTTCGTCCAACGGATTTATACCAACTTCAAGTTTTATACCTGGACCTCAAAATTTATATTCAGGTACGTTTCGAAACGTAATAAATCTATTAGTGTATTCAACACGTTTCTTTTCTCAGCTTTCGAATTTTCACCACTTTCCTCCATTTTTAAAACAAATCATTCAGTCTCTTCCATTTATCCAAAAAACTTTGATTTTTAATAGTCGATGAACTTGTTTCTTGTCGTCGAGGTGTTAATTATTAATTCTCTGTACTACTTGACGACATGTTAATCTTATTTCTCCTACGTTTATTAGTAATAGGTGTACTAACACATGCTGTCTCTCTACGCGATGATTTTAACCGTGAGAATGCGATAACTTCCTTCCAAACAGGTTCGTTCCCAATGTACTCTCTAAAAACTAATGGCTGTTATACTAACTGAGCAAACTATTATATTCATACCGTTTTTGGACATGCCATCTATTATTGATTTCCTATTTTCATCCAACCATGCTGTGCCGTATATTCTCAAGTATCATAACAAATGTTTTTCTTTATATCGAAACTTGGTTGGAACACTATCAATCACATGTCTGTCACGATCCTTGTTTGCTTCTTTACCTTAATGATTTACAGTTAATTATGGGTCAGGTCCCATTTACTGGACAGAAAATGGATCTATATTTAAGCAATCAATGTTTGTAATGGGTGATTGACCAATGTTGTGAGTATAGGTTGAAGCTAAACTGTGTAAATTAGCCCTCCTCCCCTCCAAGATTGCGTGACCAACACTTTTTCTAACCTTCGGGTCGCCTGCTTAATCAATACTGAGACTAATTGAGTCATCTTCAGCTACAAAGTGAGCCGATTTAAACAACACTATTCAGATGTCGGATCATAAAATGATCAAACCACGTATGTAAGAATCCCAGTGACGTCACTGTATGTGTCGGGTCCGAAGCAATGAGAAGCAGATTTAAAACTGTTACGTATTTATGTCAATGTAAATATCACCCGTTATCATCACATGACCACGACGAGACAAGATCTCCGAGAGGTTTTCAAAAAATTTATATGGATTCGATTTTGATATCGTGTTTATTGACGAATTTCGCATGCCGCTCAATGCAGCACTATCGAGTACATGGAAATATACGTATATATTTTGATATAAAATATTTATTATTCGTAATTAACTTCCTGAATTCTCCTTGGTTTGTACCCAGTATTCGTACTCCCGCTTACCCAGCCGCCTCCGCGCGAATGTTAACATTTTAACACTTCCGTTGACATACATGGGTTAGCAAGCGGAAGTCGACCATTGTACGTCACGAGGATACACCTCGAGACAACACATCAAAAGACGATCCGAACCAATGCAACCGAAAGTGAATCTGTTGACGATAGAAATGAGTATGGTCTTTCTAATGTCATTAGCACTCAGTCTCCCGTAAAAACCAATCAGACTTGGGAAGGGCATGATGAAGAGAGAGACGTGAGTACACATATCCAAACAGAAAGCCACGATATCGTCGTTCAATAAGTAGAGACTTTAGCAACGATAAACGTCCTGCGAGCTGTAAGGAGAGACATACTCATAAACGTCAGTCCATCCATAAACTCAACGACCTAGCTACATACAATCGGTACACACAGACGGTATCGTCCGATGGTCATGAGACTGGCCGTGAATCTAATTGTACGAGATACGAATCACGAAGGGCGGCACAAGACCGACAAAAAGGACGCGGAAGAATTTTATCGCGGAAAAAGCTTAGTACAGTGCCGAATGTGTTCTTAAAATCAATTCTGCTCAGGTATAAAACAGTTCAGCCATGTCTTTGCGATTGGCAAGATTTTCAAGTCGAGTTCCTTAATCAGTATGTTAGTCTAATAAATGACAAATATTGCTCAAGTTCACGCATCTGTCACGCGTTTTCGTCTGCTCTCTCTCGTTCTGGACGCTCGGCGAGCAACACGCCCGATGCAGCACGCGGTACGCGAGGGCGCGACTCCCGGTGAGTGTGAGGCCCTAAGCATGGTTTCTTGTCACTCTGGTTTATTTGTCACTCGAATAGTGACTGGCGACCGTGATTTTATATAGTTTATAAGAATGTCAATATAACTCCAGCAACAGTAAAGTGTTTTTGGCTGTCCGAATGTTTATTTTCAATTATATCTTAAAACCTCCGCCTTAATCCCCAGCGGCAGCGTTACAAACTATGAACAAGAACAGTATATGGGAGAAAAGCTACGACGCTGTTTAATTATTTTAGAGCAATCGTGAATAGGTTCGAATGCTCTCTTTCATTAGACCAACGAATGAAGTTCATCAGAAGGGGTCAGATTACTCTCTGTACTGTAACCGCAATTTTCCTAAGAAAATTAATTTTTTTGTCTTTTTACAACTCAAAAGTGAACTGTAAATTGTTATCAAAAGCAGAATGACCAGTTAGCGATTTTTTTTCCTTTTCTCTCTTACGTACATTGGTGTTTATTAAGCAAGAACAACAAAGAGAAAAAATCGCCATCTGGCAACCCTGATCATAAGAGCTGAACATATTAATAACTAGATCTATATACTTTTTTAATGCGCATAGTCGTGTCATCTACATATCTTAAGTAGAAAAGAGGTTTGGAATTATATAAAGTCAATAATTTTTCTAGACAATAATTTTCCAAATCATCCATTACAAAGTCAGCAAAAAGTGGAGAGATAGGAGAACCCATAGGTGTGCCATGAGTCTGTTGATAATGTGTCATTAAATGTAAAAAAGTATTTAGGAGTAGTTTAGGTTTTCCTCGATATTGATGAACAAACTATATTTATTTATTTGGCGACGTTTCGATGGATATCCTCCATCCTCATCAGGCTATACCTTTTTATTAAAAATGATTTCATTTTACAACATCTTTTAAACACAATTTTCACATATATAAATCTAAGTTACTTACTATTTCGTCAATATATAGGTATACACATATTATTAACAGCATCTCTGATGCGTCGCTCTATAATTGAAAACAATGATTAAAATAACGAACGTTTAACAATTTTTGCACAGAGATTGAGGTTATATATAACATACCTTTCCCCTATTGTTGTGTCCATAATCAACACAAAAAATTGAAAATTAAATAAATACTTAAAGAACATTACAAAATAAATTAACACATAAACACACATATTAAGCAAAAGGCAGTCAAATATTAAAATAAAGCTAACAATGTATATCACAGACGATTAATACTGAAAAATTTGAAATATCACGTCCCCCGTTTTCAGAGACACCTATGCGATCAATCTTAATCAGATCGACAACACAGTCATCCCCACCACAGGCGCGAAACTACAAATTAAGTAAATTATGTGTACTGATAAGTAATAAAAAAATTAATAAATTATTTATGATTATTTACAAGAGAATTCAAAAAATTTTTTTTTTTTTTTTTTTTAAGACTAAATTAAAATTTACTATTTCAATAAAAAATATTTTTTCCCGTTAAAACAATTAATAATTGGTAATAAAAATTTAAAAAATTAAATTTAAGTAATTAAGTATTTTATTAAATTTTAAATATAGTAGATTAACTGAACAATTTTTATAATAATGAAGAATCTTTTAATTATGAACCTAAATGAGAAGAAATTAAAAAAACCAAAAAAATATATATTTGAATTTACCGCGTCGCGCATCGTGCAAGACACAATACGCGCATCGATCAACACGCAAGTCGATCACTCACCTTATCCAAACATCTGATCGATATACATTGATTTGAGGTTATGTCATAGGGGAGAGATACACATTATAATTTCGATTTTAATTTAATACTATTGATAATGTCACTGTAATGTTGGCTAAGATGTCTAGTATCGTCTTTGCAATTGATCGCATTATGTTGCAGATTTATGTGGATCATTTCTGATAATACTCGTTTTTTCCAATTCTTTTCAGTATCAAGTATTTTGACGTTGTCAAAATCTAACGAATGATCATATGCGAGCATATGTTCATTGATTACATAGTGCGACTCAGTTTTGTTTATATTAGCTTTATGTTCTTTAATACGACATTTTACTTGTCTCTTTGTTTCACGTACATAACTAGCATTACAATCTTTACAATCTATTTTATACCCTACATTACTTTTAGTTAATTTGTCTATTTTATCTTTGCCCCTCACAATAACACCATCAATTTTATTATAAATTTTAGGTATAACTTTGATAGCTTTGCCCTTCATAGAACCAGATATTTTTTCATAAAATTTAGGAATAAAAGGAATATTTAAAGTTGCTTTATAATTAGTTACTACTCTATTATTAACTTGATCATTATTATGACTAGAACTATATTTTATTTTCTCTAATCTTTTTCTTACATTATGATTTATGAACTTTTTTGGGTAACAATTATTTTTTAAAAATTCTTTGACTAGTTTAATATTGGTTCCATGAAATTTTTCATGTGCTAACAAAATTGCCTTGTCCACCAATGTAAAAAAGTATTATTATACAGAAATTATGTACATATAATAACAAAAAAATATATATAGATCTAGTTATTAATATGTTCAACTCTTATGATAACAATTTACAGTTCACTTTTGAGTTGGAAAAAGACAAAGAAATCAATATAAGATTGGTATCAAAAACCTACAATATCTGGCAGACTTATCAATTGTTTCTCAAATCATCCAATTCAGCAACAAAAAAAAACATTATCTATAATTTAGTAGACCGAGCATTTTTGTTATTTAATGAATTTTTTCACTCAAAAAACTATAAAATTGTACAAAAGCTGTTATTAAACAATGACTATCCTATTGATTTCATAAGACATAATATGCAACTTCGAATTAACAAAATCAAAAACACTAGAACCAATAACCAACCAGCTTCAAAAATTAACCGCCTTAGTTATATAACGCTTCCTTACACCATTAATTTCTATAAATAATCAGATTTTACACTCTTACAATATTTAAACACTACCATTAGTACAGAAAAATTTCAATTCTATCATTAAATTAGGCAAAGACTGTACTAAAAAACTAGAACATACAAATGTTGTCTATAAATTTAAATATAAAAATTGTCCTGCTTCTTATGTTGGTGAAACAAAGCGCTCTTTAAAAACTAGGATAAATGAACATAGAAATAATAAAAATCCAGATTCAGTGGTTAATCAACATGGATCTCTTTTTAAACATGCATTTGACTGGGATGGCGTAAAAATTGTTGATAGCGAGTGTAACTACAACAAACGTCTGATTTCTGAAATGATACATATCAAAATTGATAGTAATAATATAAACAAGAAAGAGGATATTAAATTTTTAAATACCACTTATTTACCAGTTCTTAGAAATTTAAATGCCTAATTAACAACCGTTTGACGTTTCCTGTGTTTACACTCGCTACATATATAAACACGACGATGTACACAAAATTTAACAGATCATTTGACGCATCAATAATCCGATTAAAGGTACAAAATCTTTTATTTTAGTGTATTTTCATATGTACGTTCTCAATTGTAATTTTGTTTTTTGTGTCTAATAAATAGCCTGAAGAAGTTGGCAGACCAAGCCAACAAAACGTTACTTATATTAAAAAAATCTGTTTTTTTAAGATTTTTTTTCCTTTGCCTCCGTCAGATCGCATAAAAGTTTAAAGATTAACACCATGGAGAGTGATTACGATATATCCAATATAAACACATTTCACCTTCAAATATCCTTGTGTTTTACTACTTGTGATCAAACAGTTCTCGGATTCGGAATCAACGACCCAAAAAACATAAAAGTTAGTACTTTATTCTACTCGAGTGATATATTACGAAATTAGACCTTCAAATTAACTCATCCTATAGCTGATGAAGTCAAACGGACTACGGATTCGGATTCTGCGACCCCAAAAACATAAGATGCATAAGGTCTGGTACGTGGGTTATGAATTTTTTTGTTGGGTTGTGTTATATTTGCAATCTTTATTGGTTCAACAATTCCTGCACCGTCTGCATATCAAGATGCAGAAAATGATTGCATGGAAAGTGCAGCATTATCTCTTAAATTGATTATTATACAATTTATTGGTTCAAGCACTCTTGCATCGTCTGCATTTCGAAATACTCACGACGATTTCATGGAAAGTGTATACCAATATCTGTAAAATTATTAACGGGATGTCGGACCTAAATTACAGGAATCTGCACCTTTCAATCCAAAAATTATATCTAAAATATTGCATTAAAAATCTGAAAAAATTCGTACGGACAGCTGAAAACATAAGGAAGGGCTTGACGTTTTGATTTTTTAACGAAAAAGCATTTTTTAAATAATAATTGAGTAAACAATGTTTGGTCGGTAATTATTAGTCCAAAAAAGCATAATCTTTCAACCCAAACATCGTGATCAAATTATGGTTTTAAAAATCTGGAAAAATTTGGGTATATTATTTAAAACATACCTAAGTGCATGACGTTCAGCGTTTTTTAAAAACTTTATTCATTTATTTATAAAAAAGTACAAAATGACCATTTTCTGAGTCCGACATCCCCTTAATGTAAATATTTAGGATTAATAATTCCAGCGTCATCCGCGTAACAAAATACAGAAAAGAAATTCATGGAAAGTACATAGCAGTAGCTGCAAAATTAATTGTGTACAATGTATTGGTATCCAAATTCCTGGATCGTCTGGGTATTAAAATGCAGGAATTAATTTCATGGAAAGTGTATAGCAAAAAGGAGTAAAATTATTTTTGTAAAACATATTGGTTCAACTGTTCCTGTATCGTCTGCGATTCAAAATGCAGGAAACGATTTCATGGAAAGTGCTAAGCAATAGCTGGATGATTATATATATAAAACATATTAAATATACAATTCCTGTATCGTCTGTGCATCAAAATATAGAAAACATAGAATGTGCACGGAATGCTTATTATAGAAAACAGGGAATGCGTATAAACGTTAAATTATGTTAGTAAAAGTAGGTTGTAAAATTGCTGCACCGTTTATATTTCGAAATACACAAGACTATTCGATGAAAAGTGTAGCATCTTCTCTTGAATTAATTATTGTACAATATAGGTAAAAAAATTCTTACATTGTCTGTATTACGTAGTATATAAATGCATGTATAATGCAGTAGATAATGTCAAATTATAAATGTAAAAAATAGGTTGTAAAAATCTTGCATCGTGTGTATGGAAATGCAGAAAATGGTTGTATGGGAAATATGTAGCAATAGTTGTTAAATAAATAGATGTGAAAATTTTTGAGACAATCCTACATTGTAAAAATTAAACATCAAATCGAATGTTGATAGCAGTAGTTGTAAAATTATTTATATAAAATATATTGGTTAAACAATTCTTGCATCGTCTGTATCTCGAAATACACAAAACAATTTCATAGAAAGTGTAAAGCAATGGCTATAAAATTAGTTTAGTATAATTTAATGGTTCGACAATTCGACATGTGTTGATTTGTACACCCAAGAATTAAACACATTATATTTGTCCACAAAAATAGTGCACATTGCTTTTGTGCACGGTGCACAAATATTTTACAAAGTAATTTAAATTAATAAAAATAATCGTTTATTTTTTACACATAAAAATTGTGCACATAAATATTTTTTACGTATTCATGTGTACATTATTTATGTGCACAATTTTTATGTCCACAAAATGACGATTATTTTTATTAGAAAGTATATATATTAATCGGTATTTACGAGCTAATTTGTGTTGCTCAATATTTTTTGAAAATATTGCACAAAACCCTCTTTTATTAGCAACTTACTTGCAATAGCTAAGTTTTAAATGTTGCCAGAGGTATTAGAAGTGGTAAGGCAACTGCCCGGTAAGCAGGAGACCGTCGGTTCGATCGCGACCTGCGGACGTTGATTTTCTTCTTTCTCGATCTTTCTTTAATTAATTTTCTAATACCTATGGCAACATTTAAAACTTAGCGATTGTAAGTAAGTTGCTAATAAAAGAGAGTTTTGTGCAATATTTTCAAAAAATATTGAGCCACACAAATTAGCTCGTAAATACCGATTAATATATATATACTTTCTAATAAACACATGTACGAGCGATTTAGAGTGAAAATTTAAAAATGATTATTTTTATTTGTTTAAATTATTTTGTAAAATCTTTGTGCACCGTGCACAAAAATGATGTGCATAATTTTTGTGCAAAAACATTGTGTTTAATTTTTTAGTATACAAGTCTACTCTTATCGACAATTCCTGCATTGTCTGGGTATCAAAATGTAGAAAACAATTGCATGCTAAGTTTAGTAAAATATGTCAAATTACGATTGTAAATATTAAGTTGAATGTTATTCGACGAACCTCACTTGGGCTGTAACATTATATTCAATATTAAGCACCTGAAGAGGTCTGCAAACCTAACAGACGAAACGTTGTGCACTTACATAAATAAATTGGATTTATTTATTCGTGACCCTCAATAATCGACTATTTACTAATTTAATAATTTCACTACTTTAGCTTACTACATTACCTACGCTTCGTCGATAGTTTTTGGATATGCCACCCTCTTAAATGCAAGTTTTGTTTTACTTTCTTCGTTATCTCTTCCTGCTATGCCGCAAGGTTATTTTTCATGGATTAATACATTTTTTTATATCATTTTTATTGTTAAAGGAATTTATAAGATGAAGCGGATTAAAATGAACGCTAATCTAACTAATTAATATATTTCAAAATTTAAACGAAAAGATAGGTTGCAGCAAGACACTCAAAATGCATAATAAAAAAAATATTTACTACGAGAATATATTAGGTAATATACGGTAGAGTTTAAAAGCAAAAAAATGACGCTCTCGACTCAAATTAATTTTAAAAGGCACCACGTCCCGTAAATAAAGAAAAAAATTTAATATAATTTTCTTTAAAGTAGTTTGAGGTGGGGTAAAATTCTCAAGAAAGAATATGTTTAAATACACTCACACACAAGGGAATAGATCCTTAGCGCACTTGGGGTCGAATTATTATTAATTATTAATTAAATTAAATAATTCACTGCAGGGGTTTCTCACGGCGAATCCATCAGCGAAGATATAGTACACGCGAAAGGGATAGGGGATTGCGCGTCTAGTACCTACCACCGATTTCCCGCGACTACAAATTCTCTATCTTAATTCCTCTCGAGTACGCAGTTCAATAGAGCCAATGATGACTGAACTCTCGTAAAAGTTTCTTCTTGCTGCGTTGTTCGGGGGCTTGCGATCCGCGGCGCAAGGTAATCTCTCCTCGTAGCGGGCTCTCCTAGGGGCACCGCGTAAATCTCTTTCCGACCTTGCGTTCGTGACAGAGCAATCTTAGGCAAGATCGGGCGCTTTCGGCTAAACTTGGTCGCACGTTTACTTACTCCCGATTACACCAGTATTATAGCCTTCCTCGCTTAATTGAGCAAGAGGTTTCTTTTCAGCTCTGTCAAATTATTGAAAATGAGGGCACCAGTTCCTTCCCGTACTTTAACGTAAAAATTGACAAAATTTGTGCCAGACATGGTTCCATGACACTTTGCCGTATGACAATTCGCCGTTTGACACTACGCCGTCGGACAAATCGCCGTATTACTTTTCGCCGTATAGGACATTTCGCCGTATAAAATTTTGCCGTATGTGACATTTTGCCGTAAGGAACTTCTCTCCGTAAAATAGGAAATTTAATTTAATTTTATATTCAAATAAAATAAAAACTATGTTTACACTTTAAAGAGCATTTGAACTATAATTGTATATACATTTTTCAAAACATTGATTGTAAACAAAATCATATATTGAAATTGAAAAATTGTTTGTTATTATAGTCAAGTTATAATTACAAATAATTTACCGATACTGTATGTGTGTAACAACAAAAGTGTAATGGGAGCGCCCCCCAAACCCCCTATTCAACCAATAACCCTATAACCCTATAACCCAATCGCGTACGGCAAAATGTCTCATACGGCGAAATGTTATACGGCAAAATGTCTCATACGGCGAAATGTTATACGGCAAAAGGTCTCATACGGCGAAATGTTTACGGCAATAGGTCCGACGGCGAAATGTCATACGGCAAAATGTCCGGTTACGGCCAGACATACTTGAAGTCCAGCTTTTTAGCAGAAATTTTCAGTTCCTTGAATTTTTTGTACTTATTTTTATCCAGATACTCATTGATATATATAGATGAACCTGGAAAGGTAGCAACTCATGAAAAATGCGAGTTGTCAAGATCCGAAGTACAAAACACTGTTCGCCTACTTTTCGCTCTGAAAATTTCCCCATAGGAGTCACAATCACAAAGTTCAACCAACAGAGCAGAGACACCACTTGAACCGTCTCTGATTTGACTACGCGAAAGTGTATGAGTGGATACAATATTTTCAAGTTGTATGGAGGGTACGAGAGTCCCAAGAACAGCATTTACAAAATGCTTAGAAGTAATTGAGAAAGGAATCTCTCCAATACGACACGAAATTACTAACTTCTTTGTTCTGGACACCTCCACGCATCTCTCAGAATTGAAATTACTCAGAGGCTCAGTACACGATTCTCTACACGGTTCAGTATATTA
This sequence comes from Theocolax elegans, assembly GCA_026168455.1. Taxonomy (NCBI): domain Eukaryota; kingdom Metazoa; phylum Arthropoda; class Insecta; order Hymenoptera; family Cerocephalidae; genus Theocolax; species Theocolax elegans. The sequence continues at coordinate 5,756,141 of CM047429.1, forward strand.
CATATTATATTGGGAATGTGTCTGTGTTTGTGTTTCAAGAATAGTGAGATCGGAGACGGTAGTCGCCACCGTTGCAACACTAGAGTTTAATGTTTCAATATTTTTATTAATTACTTCAAGATCATCATCCAGCCTATTAAAAAGAATTAAAGATTTACTGCTAATTTCAGACAAAACATTGTCTTGAAATATCTTTTGAGAATCTAAAAGTTTCTTTAGTAAATTGGATAATACATAACGATATTTAGCCAGGAGATTTAGCCATCTTTGTCATATGTTTTAAATTATTTTCAAAGCCTGGCAAAGCTTTCGAAGATTCTATTATTGAATCAAATCCGGATGATGTTTAAGACAAAATGTCCGAAAAATCATCCGAAATCGAGCTTGCAGTAGTCGCCTGTATTATGACAGTAGCACCACCTTTATTTGTTGAATAATCACCTACAGGTTCGTCGAGATTTAAAACTATATTTTTCATATTCTCTACCGCAATCGATGTGCTGGGTATCTGTGATGCTGCAACCTTTACATACAGGGAGTCCCCCGCCTGTACCTCCACAACCGGTATTACACTTTCAAATTGATTTGATTTCATATTATTATTATATAATATATAATACTTTTTTATTATTTAATATAATTTTTATAATACATTTTTATTTTTTAAGTTATTAGTTTTTCCGTTTATAATTTATTATATGTTTAAGTTTATATATAATATATTTATATATGTTATATATTATATTTATATATAATTATAGGTTTAAGTTTTTGTTGCACTATTTGATATTATTTTATCACAAATTATGTAAAAAAATCGGTTGCAGTCTGCGCATGTAAACAGCCCCGTCCTAATGCGCAAGGCTTCCTTAGAAATAAAACAAAATTTGCTGATTACTTGCATTTAAATTTAAATTTAAATTTAAATTCTCAACGGCAGGAAATAGAGAGAGATAGTAAATGGCGTAACTAACCTCAAATTTTCACAGCACTCCAGAAAATTAGTTGAACATTATCGCAAGCATCACGAAAAGCAAAGAATTTCTGCCCACCGCGAAGATTGCATAAAGACGCATGCAAGGACCTATAACAAAAACCTTCTAATAACGTGGTAAGGGCTACTTACTGGCAGTAAGTTACTGCGCAAGAGAGAGATTGATTCAATAGTGCTTATTGATTCCTAGGATGAATTCAACCAAGGCAAGGTTGCAATATTATATAATAATTATTTCACAGTTGTAATCAAATTAGAATTTAAAGTATAAACGATTTAACACAATCAAATACTATAAATTGCTATAATAGAATCTGCAACTTAAATATAAATTTAGAACCAGTTAGAAACAAGAAAGACTTATAGTTATATTGATTGCTTTTAAGGTCAATGAATTCTGATAAGCGCATGGATTAACAACAGGACGATCAAAGCAAGTGTTTTTAGTCCTCTCAAAACGACGTAGTTCGGTATTTGGCGGTGATAATAAAGTATATACATAATCCGGCCTTTTTGTTGTAGGGAACTGGTATGTTAGAATGCCTAAGATATACTGCCTTCTCGATTGTACTCTTAACCAATATAGTTTGGAATAAAACTGCATTAATCTAGTGTCTTTTCTAAGCCGGAAGATATACCTTACACATGTATTTAAAAGTCGCTAGAGTTTGGAATTAAGATAGTGTGGCAAATTATCATATACAATACACATAGAATCGAAGTGAGGCAGTATCAAGGTAGTGACTAACATCTTTCTAGCAGAGTAAGAAAGAAAATTTCCCTTGTTTCTCAATTTATGAAGTACACAATGTGCCCGAGTAATTACATTTGATACATGGGAGTTCCACTGTAAATTTTTATTAATTACAAGTTCCAGATTTCGTACTGACTTAACTAGCTCAATTTTATTACCACTTATGGTTATTTGAGATAGCTAGTATCGATTTATAAGCCTAGGATTAGCATGTAGATACAATTGCAAGTCATCCGCAAATAATAGATCCTTAGTATATAATAATTTACTTATAATTGAATTTATAAAAATAAAAAAAATTATTGGGCCAGGTGTTAAGCATTGTTGTACCCCGGACGTAGTATTAATAAATTGTGAAGCGATGACATTTAGGTCAATGACAGCTTGGGTGCGACCGTTAAGAAAAGAGTGAACCCATTCAATTACTTCATTTGCAAAATTAAGATTTTTAAGCATACGAAAAAGTTTGAAATGATTTAAAGTATCAAAAGCTTTCTTAAAGTCAAAAAGAATATGGAAGGTAACCAACCCTTGATCCGTACCTAAACGAATATCATCAGTAAGCTTTAGTAAAGTTGTTTGAATACTGAATGAACCACGAAACCCAGATTGATAAGGTCATAAAATATTATTAGCTTCTAAATGTAGGTAATTTGTTCAGTTATTATTTTATCAAAAACTTTCGCAAAGTGGGGTAGATTTTCAATTGATCTGGTATATCTCTTATAATGCCTAGCTTATTCAGTAATCGCCAACATTGCGATTTATCTGGAAGTTCCGAAAATCATCGTTTGTAGAAAAAATCACATGCTGATTTTAATTCACGTTTAAGCTCTTTCCGCATAATTTTATATTGGCTAAGTAAATGCGGATCACGACATCTCTTTGAGATTATAATTTTATTATAATTTGTGTTTGGGCGATTGGGAGTTAACCAAGACTCCGAAATGGACAACACATCAATATTTTCGGTGTTAAGTAGAAATTAAATTTTCGCCAAGTGATTCATAATGGAATTGACATTTATTTGTGCGACACGAATTTATGAACTATAACTTTTGATTTAATGTAATAATAAGTAGGTTTAGAAGACAGTCATGTTAATTTATCTAAGTCTGCCAGGGTAAAGATTTGGATGCGATCAGATTTGTCATCTTTACGTACATACAGTCTATCCTCACGAATAGATATACCTTTAATTTAACGGTTCAAGTCTGGTTTTGGTGAGTAAACGTAACTTATGAATCGTAGAGGGTAACATTTCATATAAATTAATAGGTTTGTTTATAAAATTTTCCGAATTACCAACAATATTACCAAAAGTTACACCAAATTTACGCTTAACTTCTAAAACCAAATTACGAATCTCGACAGAAAAACTAGAGATTGTAACAATTTTATGAGCAGATGAATTGAAATGGCGGATTTCAAGAATATCGTTGAATAAGTGATCAAGTTTTAATAATCGTAAAATATTTTTGGTTAATTCTTGAATAGGTAACGAACATGATAATGGTATACCCGTTACCTTAATTTGGATGCTTGGTGTTGCATTAGCATATAATTTGTTAAGTTGCTGAATTTCCGCGCGCAGGTCAGCAGATTCAATGTTTATATCAATCTTGTCTAATTTGTCTTTAATAAAATGTCTATCAGCTTTCGAACTTTTAAAGAGAAAAGCAGTTTGCTGTGACTGCGTCAAAGATTCCCAATTTTCAGGTAAATCCATCGTGATAGGTTGATTAACAAAAGAGAAGTTATCTGACGTAGAGTTTAAAGTAATATCCAAATCACGCGTAGCATCGAAAGCAGAGTGACGAGCAACAGACAATGTGTCCAGTATGAGTTTACTATTCGAACTAGATATTAATTGTGATTTTAATACCGGGTTGCTCTAGTTTGTACGACAACAAATATCGCTTGCTTTGTTTTTCAAAAAAATATTAACACCGCCCAGATGGAACCTTACCACACACATTACAAGTTCGTACATATGTTAAGATACTCCTGGCACACCTACAACAATTAGATAAACTAGTTTTAGTACTAGTATTCATTATAGATTACGAATAATGACAGAAATAAATTAAAGAATAAGATAAAGATGTGCCATGTGTAGTATATGACTATAAACAATTTTATAAGTGAAAATCACTATTGTAAGCGTAATTATAAAAATTTAAAAGTAAAAACCGAAAATCTTAAAAAAGCTCGCGATATAACGCAATATCATATTCGAAAAAGAAGCATGTGATTTCATATGTAAAAATAATGATACAATTTGTGTAAACGTGAAAAACGTGTGTGGTGCCACCTAACGGTAAAATAAAAAACTGTGTAGTCAGAGAGCTCAAGGAAAAAGCACATGTTCGCTTAATCTAAAATGAAATATAACTAAATTACAACTTATTGTAACACCAACACTGACAACAACATATATATGCATATGAAGGTGATGTAACTAAAGACACGCCAGGAGTAACAGCATATACTGGTCATAGCAGTCAGGATCAATTTCAAGCACGAAGTGATGTCGACGTAAATGAGAGCACAACTATTGTCACATAACTTGTCATCGAATGGTTGCTGACGACGAGCAGAATGGAGGACAACCCGCCAAAATCTTAGGATGGTGTGATAAATCAAAATCATTATCCTATAAAGCTCATGGCATAAAAACACGTAAGTTTTGCGCCAATGTGAACCAACAGGATTTAGAAAACCTGAAAAATAATATCTCTCCCAACCGAGCTTTGATTAATATGTAAACAGATAATATATAAAGAGCGGGTAAAACACGTCTATTTATTTATGGAGAGAGAGAGAGAGAGAGAGAGAGAGAGAGAGAGATTGATTGATTGATTGAGTTATTTATTCGGCCATGAGGGGGTAGATACCCCATAGGCATCATATGTAAACATCTACAGCGTATAAATTCTTGAAACTAATTAACAAGTAAATAGATTTCGATTGCTCGCAACAATAAGTAACTCATGGTATAAAATAAAATAAAATAAAGTAAAATAAAATAAAATAAAATAAAATAAAATAAAATAAAATAAAATAAAATCAGTGTATAAAACAATAACAATAATAATAATAATAAATAAATAAAATATATGTACAAACTAATAATTGGTAAACGCATTGAATAAAACAAGATACAAAATTAAATAAAATATATAATACAAATCATTGATCGCAGGAAAAAGCATGATAACAATAAAGATTAAAATAAAAGATTAACAATTTGAGTAGAGTAGATACTAAATAAATTAAATTAAAACGATCACGACAGCACATCTACATCCAGGTGAGGGATGGACCGCGAGGTTATGCCTTCACTCGTGACCCGCAAAGACCAGGCTGCCTGGTCAAGCCCAAACAGATGATTGAATAACATGATTTTGAATTTATCTACATATGAAGGATCGAAGGTGAGTGATGGAAAAAGATTTAGAATACGAGTGGATGTAATGACGAATGATCTATTTAGAGCTTCGGTGCGTGGGGGAAGATACATGAGTGACCTAGGTGGATTACGGGAGGAGGAACGAGGAATATGACCAGGGGTATTGAGTTCGGTGAAGTGATCTGCCAGGTATGAAGGTGACTTATGAGCGATAATGCTAAACGCCAGAGAGCCAATGAGGTATGCGTGTCTGGACTCAACCGACAGCCATCTCAGTCCCAGTCATACAAATCTCACGCAAGCGTTTAATAACCTCTGTAATTTTAAATTTCTAGTCTGGTCTACATCATTATAGACCGCACACGCATAGTCGAAGTGGGGAAAAATGAGTGATTCCACAAGGTTCTTACGAAGTTTCATTGAAAGTGACTTGTAGTAATAGCGTAATGAGTACAGAACTCCATGAACGCGCCTAGAGATTGTCGTGACTTGTTTTGACCAGTCGAGGGTGGGTGTAATTAATAGACCCAATGATTTTACCACATTTTCGTATTCCAGAAAATTTTCACCCAATTTAACTCTCGGAGCAGTATTCAGGTTAATACGAGAAATGTAAGCCTGACTGCCCAGGATCATAACCTTCGTTTTTTTAACATTTAATGAAAGGCCGTTTTCCAATGCCCATCTAGCTATCGCGTTCGCATCGTGAGATACCCGTTGAACTCCACTAACAATATCGGCTGGAAAAAACGAATGATAGACCTGGGCGTCATCGGCAAATAACATATAGTTACTATATTTGAGAACCTTAGGTAGGTCGTTAATAAAGATGGAAAATAAGACCGGACCTAGAACACTGCCCTGAGGCACACCCGCATACACCCCGAGCCAGTCAGACAACACGCCAACCTCATCCACAACGGCATGTGTGCGACCCACAAGATATCTGTAGAACCAGTTGAGGACAATATCTGAACAACCGATGTCTCCCAATTTTCGGATGAGTTGACCATGAGGAACTGTGTCGAAGGCCTTGGAGAAATCAAATAGGACTAAGATGGTGATTTTTCTCAGGTCAATAGCTCTTCTTATATCGTCTAATACCCCCAGAAGAGCTGATTGAGTACTATGGCCCCTTCTAAAACCCGCTTGCCTGGCCGATAATACATTATTGGATTCAAGATACTCAACCAGCTGATCATGCACCAGTCTCTCTAACACCTTCGACATCTCACAAAGCTTGGCAATCGGTCGCGTGTCTAAGCACGTCACCAATCTACTCGATTTCGCCAACGGGAACAGTATAACCCTCTTCCAGTAATCAGGGAACCATCCAGATGAAAGCATACCATTGAAAAGATCCGTTAACGGTTGTGTAATTTGAGGTTCTAATAATTTTAACATTCTAACAGAAATGCCATCAACACCCGAAGTTTTGGAAGTGGATCTAACTATTGCCCGCTGCAGTTTTTTGGCTGACACCGACTGGAAAGCGAAGGAAGGGGATGAAGGGAGATGACAAAAGTTAGCAAGGATAGATGCAAAAGAATGAATAGAGAGTGGTGACGTGTGGTTAGAAATGGATGCGTAATGAGTGTTGAGTTGATGTGCTGAGAAATGTTTTAATGGCGATGAATTATGTTTAGAGCCCAGACCCATGCTTCTGAGGAATCTCCAAACTTCAGTAGGATTGTCTCCATTATTAAGCTTAAATTGCAGATAACGAAATTTGCTTGAATTAATAGCGTTATTAACCTGATTCCTCAGTACTTTATATGCATTATAATCAATGGGGGAGCTCGTGCTGCGAAAGAGCCTAAAAGCAGCATTTCTGGCTTTGATGTCAGATCTAATCTCCTGCGTAACCCAAGGCTTGTGTTTGTTTTTTACAGCTATAAATTTAGCTGGAGCAACGGCATTAAATGTTGAAATAATAGAGCTGCACAGTAGAGATAATGAAGATGAGAGTATGTCAAAATGGTTAGATGATAGTGGATCCATATAGAGAGGCTGGTCAGGCCAGGCAGGTGAAAGTGAGTCAGTGATGGATGGAGATAGTGGCAATGAAAGATGAGTTGATCTATTCATAAATGAGGAGAATGTGGTGGCAAGGTAATGAAGGTTGATCTTCTCCCAGTCTCTTTTCCAGAACTTTTTGACACCCCCTGCGGTTTATTGATCTTAAGGGAGATACTAATTGCATCATGACCCGCCGCAAAGGGTGCACTAGACTTATTATAGATAAATTCGGGTACTGGCTCGCGAACTAGGAAAAGATCCAACCAAGTATGAGATGAACCCGTCGACGTCACTGCATGGTGTGTCGGCTCAGATGGGATAAGGAAGAGACCTAATGCTTCCAAACTCCCTTTTAGCATGTTCGCTGCAGCACTGGAGGATTTTATGTCAATATTAAGGTCACCCGTTATAATGACATGAATAAAATTAGGGAGTATAGCAGCCATAGTATCAAAAAATTCCGATGGATATGCAGCAGAAGGCCTGCGATAAGAGAGAGAGAGAGAGAGAGAGAGAGCGAGAGAGAGAGAGAGAGAGACAGAGACAGAGAGAGATAGTGAGAGAGGGAGAGAGAGAAATTGAAATTGAAATAGAAATTGATCATTATTATGCGACCAAGGACCCATGGTCCCATATGGCCGCTGCCACAATATACAAAAAAAGAACACAAAAATAACAATAGGGCGGTATAAATAATAAATAACTATCGTTGTTAAACTATAAAATATATAATATAAGGTATAAGAAAGAACTTTCAACTCCCTATATGCCGGCGAAATATGGTACGATTTTCTCAAATACGTAAAGAATCTAAGTGCCGCGTTCTGCAACGAGAGAGCTTCAAAGTTAGCTCCGCAGATAAACCCCAAAAGATCCCTGGACAATATTCCAAGTAGGGAAATACCAGAGCCTTGACCAGCGTTAGCCTCACGGACCTCGGGATATAGTCTCCGCATCTCTTAATACGTGACAACGCATCATGCGACCTCATCGCAGAGACTGCACACTGCTCCCGCCAAGACAGCGTAGCATCAATAGTGACTCCCAAGATCTTGAGAGAAGAACAGGTGTCAATCGCATTGCCATTAAAGAGAATACTCGGTACTTCCATCTCCACAAGCCTACTAATGAAACCCCTGGAACCCATCCACATTACTTTAGATTTTCCCGCATTGATGCTCAGGCCATTGTCAACTAACCACCTCAAGATGTTACCGAGCTTCCTATTAATATTATTAACAATGGACGCTAAATCGCAAAAGCGACCCCTAGAGTATATCAGAAAGTCGTCCGCATACAAGTGAAATAAACAATCACCAAGACAGTCCGGTAGGTCGTTTATGAATAACGTAAACAGCAGAGGGCCCAGGACATTCGATCTTGAAATAACCTTGGATAGATCTGAAAAAGTAGAAGCATAAATCGAATGCGTTTCATTGACAGCAACATGGGCTGAGTATGCAATGGAAAGCAGATTAATCGAGTCACATAATCCATTGATGGCCGAGCGGAGCAGGTCGCTCTTATCCCCTTTACTCTCCTTGGAAAATCAGCTGAAAAGCTGCTCTCTATCCTTGCACATATTTCTTAAAATAGTCTGAACCTCCACTACCGACAGGAGCGCATCCGAGAACGATATAGATTTATCGATGTCAAGAGCACTGTTATCGGTCAATATGCCTCGCTTAGTAGAAGAGGAGTGCTTCGAGACCCCCGAGAGGTCGCCACTGGTCGGAGACGACATGACTAGCGCCTCGCATTATTTAGACCGTATGGCCAGCTAACCTCGAAATTGACTCCAAATTTTTTTTTTAATCGCATGCAAGAATGGTCTAAAAACACCAGAGGCGAACAAAAATGCAGAAACAAAAATTTTACGAGAGCTAAGCGTCAAGCCGATGTCTTCACCTACAGAGAGAGAGAGAGAGAGAGAGAGAGTGAGAGAGAGAGAGAGAGAGAGAGAGAGAGAGAGAGAGAGAGAGAGAGAGAGAAAGAGATTAATTGATTTATTTATTGGGTATTAGGGGTAAAACCCCGTATACCTAGAAAGTTACAAAATAGGCGCATAAATAATAATAATAATGTGAGATACAAATAAAATAGAATAATTAACAATTAACAGTGAATAAATATTAACATACAAATAAAAATATAAAAATAAAAGATAACAATAGATAGTAACGTAGCGCTAGATTTCTCTAACATAGGTACATATAAAATACTAAAAACTAAATAACAGATAAAATAAAAATAAAAATAACTGGAGATAAAGCGGAAAAGAAAAGGTTAAAACGCTTTTATAAATATATTAAAATCGATGTTACAATAAAATAAATAAGTAAACGGAGATATAAGTAAAATACGGCGACATAGTATGTACAAATTAAAACGGAAACTAGATTAAATCAGAGATCAATTTGAATCTGAGATCAGGCAAGGGAGGGCATACGATTCCTTCGTTCCTAACCCTCTCCTCCCAAGGCTGTCGATCGAGCTCAAAGATATAGGATGACAGGACTGATTTAAAGGGACCACAAAGGATATGGTCAAAGTTGGTAAAAGGAAGATGATTCATGAGGCGAGAGGCAGTGATTATGTAGGAATTATTTAGGGCTTTGGTTCTAGGAAGGAGATAAAAAAGAAATGGAGGCGGGTGGCGTGAAGAAAATGGGGATGAAAATGAAGCATCGCATAGAATGAAATGACGGGCAATGTAGGAAGGGGATTTGTGCGAGATGACATTATAGGCACTACTACCGATGAAAAGGGATCTCCTGAGCTCGACCGACAGCCATCCTAGCTTGAGACGGTATGGTGTCACATGTTCGCGCTAAGGAATGTTTCCCCACACAAACCGAACGCATGCATTTAATAGACGTTGGAGTTTTAAATTTCTGGTGGCATCCAAGTCGTGAAAAACCGCGCACGCATAATCAAAGTGTGGGAAAACCAGCGCCTCAATTAGACTCTTTCCGTTCTGACGCGGGAGCGCTCGTTTAACAAAACTTAAGGAGTGAAGAACTCCATGGACTCGTTGCGACACTGACGCGACCTGACGAGACCAATCCAGGGTAGGTGTAATCCAAATGCCCAGTGATTTGACTTCAGACTCGTAGCCAAGGAAATTTCCTATTGCAACCTTTGGGGCAGTATCCAAGTCAATGCGCGAAATAAAGGCCTGACTGCCCAAGATCGTCACTTTCGTCTTTTTCACGTTTAAATTTAATCCGTTCGACCTCGCCCAGTTATCCACCACATTTGCATCATCCGACATTTTCTGGACACCCTGGACGAGATCAGCTGGATAGAAAGAGTGGTAGATCTGGGTGTCATCCGCAAAGATCGTGTGATCAGAATATCTTAAGACACGCAATAGGTCTTTAATAAAGATGCAAAATAACAGTGGGCCCAGAACACTGTCCTGCGGAACCCCTCTAGATGTGCCGAGCCAGCCTGAGCCAGCCCCAGTTCATCCACCACCGCCTGAGTGCGGCCTACTAGATAATGGTAGAAGTAGGTGATAACCGTAGTTTAAGAAGTAAAATATTGTGTGGTATAGAGTCAAACGCTTTTGAGAAATCGAACAGGATGAGGATGGTGATCATGCGTTTATCTACGGCTCTCCTAATATCATCCAAGGCACCTATTAGAGCCGTCTGAGTACTATGCCCCCGGCGAAAGCTCGCTTGTCTCTCAATAATTAAATTATTACTATTTAGATACTCTGTGAGTTGCTCATGTATTAACTTTTCCAGAATTTTGGAGATTTCACAGAGCTTAGCAATGGGTCTAGTGTCAGACGGCGAGATCACCCTGCTCGACTTGGCCAGAGGAAAAAGGAGAGACTTAGTCCAGGGCTCTGGAAAGGATCCAGTTGAGAGAAATAGGTTAAATAGTTCAGCTAGGTGGGGTGCCATTTAGAGAGCTATAAACTTTAGCATTGGAATGGAAATTCGATCGTGGCCCGTGACTTTGGAAATCGCCCTGGATGTGGTAGATATGACTTCATGGGATGTAATAGGGGCGAAGTGAAAGGAAGTTAAAGGATAAGATGAAGGTAAACTATCAGAGGATGAGATGAGAGACTGAAGTTGAGTATATGTAAAAGGAGGGGCTGAATAAGGTATAGACGCATAATGATTGTTGAGCTGATCGAGTGAGAAAATGTTAAGAGGTGATTAAGTTGGTTTAATCGGGAGACCCATGTTCCTGAGTCCCTTCCACAGTTTTGACAAGTTAGATGCAGATTTGATTTTGTTATTAAAGTGCGTAAATTTACTCGAGTCTATAGCGTTTCTAACAATATTACGTAGATCCTTGTAAATCTGATAGTCCGAGCTCAGGACAGTGGCCAAGTACCTTTCATAATCCATGTTGCGAGCCACAATGTTGTATTTTATGTGTGGGGTGATCCAAGATTTGTTGAAATTTTTAATGGTGATGAGTTTTGCGATAGCGAGTGAGTCGAATGTATCTAATATAGCTGAAACAAGCAAAAGGAGGATGTTGATAGGAATGGGGGACGGAGAGGACGGCGTCGAAGTAAAAAGTGAAGGAGAGTGTAAACGGCCAGGCGAAGTAGATGAAGGAAGAGATGCTGATGAAAGAGACGACACGATGGTAGTACTAGAGTGAAATGAAAGACAATCAAATCTATCGGAAAACAGAACAGCAACCGCCGGTGGATCTATTTGTTTAATAACATCAATATCAACGGTGTCGGTCGGTTGCGCGGGTAGGCTGGAGCAATTCTCAGCTTAGCAACCTGCGCATATGGCGGCAAAGTGGGCGAGGCGACGCGCTTGGCCGTCCCCGTGGTGGGGGTCGCTGTAGAATGTGCGACGACCGGAGCGAGCTCGTTCTCGATTAAAGCAGTCCCCAGCAGTCAAAGTAGAAGTTATCGTAAGTCGGTAACAGCGTGGTTGGTCGGAGTCCGGAATCAGCTCGAAGCAATTCGCATGAATATAACTGCCGCATTGAGAACATACCTCCGCATGGTCTTTTTTCACGATTCTCCGACTACAAACGAAGCACGTGCTACGCGTAGCTGGCTGCATTTTCCAAAGACGTAAATGATGTAAATGAGGCCTTAGGAAAGAAGCAGAAACCTCGATGAGGATGACCTTTTAATACAGGTGTTGACCGGTAGAGACGCGAGTAGACTGGGCGAAAATTTCGCCGTTGATGAACCGCCAATTTGCGAAAGGAAGAGTCCTAACCTCTTTTAGATGACGACTTTTCAGAGACAAAAATAAGGAAAAAATAAGGATTCCTGGGCGATAAAAAATACCTGTTATTATTTCACTCGAGGGAATCCCTTCCTCTTAGCTGAAACTCGTGGAAAAAAGTGTGACACAATAATATCACGACAAGAGTAGAGGTGAATTTAAGAGCGTCCAGTATACCCACCAAAGAGAGGGGGGGGGGAGATAGAGGGAAATAGCGAGAAAAAAAGATAGAGAGCAGATGTGAACGTAAAATAAGCATTTTTCCGCGCATATTAATTTTTTTATGTTTTTTTTTCGCATAAACTCAGCGCAATGAACCGATTTCGTAATTATGTGGTTTAATATTATTGGGCACCTCGCTCATGTATTTATGTATCGTTGGAACTGCTTCATCCTAGTGCTCCCGAGCGCATATAAATATTCCACATTTGTAGATATATTACGTAATAATATACCTTATGAATTGTATGCTACTTATCGCGTGTAATTTGCACGTAATGTGCATTCTATATAAACGAATTTCCTGTTGAATTAATCGACACTAACATACACGAATAATTTTCCCTTCTCGCCCGAGTGCGACTTGGACAATGTAATTCTTCATTCTACGTGGCAGAGAAGCACGCTGCAGCAGTGCGGCTTGGTTTTTATCGTGCTTGTTTAGTGACTGCAGATCACAAGCGTTACAGTTTCACAGGAAGATACGGCAGCGTGACATAAGAACCACGTAGATAGGTCTTCGCTAATACGCGTTGACGGTGCTCATCGATAAGTAAGCCGAGAAACTGCCCTGTTACAGCAAGCATGACCAATTTTTAAATTAATTGCGCATGGTAAGGAAACTTGAATTTTCCTAACATACCAACTGCCTGTGGTAAAAATAAATTGATTTTTTATTTGTTTATTGTATTTAATGGTTAGGAATACTGCGAAAAGTTTATATTTTATTGTGGAATAAGCTAACTTAAGCTAAATCATTGTAAGTTCGTCAATATTGAATAAATATAGATTTAATATATAACTGGATAATAAAGATGCTAATTAAAGTAACAATGTAAGAGTCCATACAAACTCCACAACAAACTTAAAAATCACAAATTACTTTAATAATATACACTGCCATCCATATTTATTTACCCACACAAAGAGAAAATGATATAAAATTTAAAGTTAGCTGATGTTTGTTCTTGCTCAATTTGTAGATGTTTGCGAGTAATTCAAGATATACTTAATCCCAAATCAATTAACAATTTTTTCAATTTTTTATCAATTCATAACGTTTAATAAAAAATTGAAAACATTACTCACTTTTAAGATCACACATTTTTGTGGGGAAAATTTTTAGAATAAATTTAAAATGAGTAAAAAGTCGCTTGTTGATGGTCAATATGTGCACTTACATAAATAAATTGGATTTATTTATTATTGACCCTCAACAGTCGACTATTTACTAATTCAACAATAGAGGGTGAAAATTAATAAATTTAAAAGTTGGGTTTTAAAGCTTACTGTAAAAACTTTTGAATCAGGGTCTGCAGAGTTTTTTCACATCATTAGTATAAACAATATATAGTATAGTTACACCAGTTTGAAAGAAAAATTAAACATTTTTTTCAATAATTATTATCTTGTTACCATCGACTCATATGCTAAAATTTTACTTAGGAAAAGTATACATTAATAGCATAGAATCAACCTAAATTTTCTCATACTTATTTTCGAATTTTTTTTCCATTTTGTAGTTGATTGTTGTACGACTTTCTCGCATTTCTTAATACTTGGATTATTATTATAAATGAAATGTTCATTTTTATAACAATTATTTGGAAGATAAATCTATAATGTGTATAGAAAAATATCAAATGGTTAGTTTGTATTAATCTATTATTAAAATAAATAATAAACCTTTATACTTATATACATCATATTAAAACAACAATCATATATCGTCGTAAACATAATCGTACAACGTTCGACTCCCAAATAGAAAAATAAATTTTGGAAAATTAATATGAGAAAATTTAGGCTGATACTATGCTATATAATGCACATTTTTTGAGATACTAATGACTAAAAAATGTGTATTTTTTGTTTTAAATAGAAGAAGCTTTAATACTAATTATGAAAAAAAACCCCGCGACCCGTCATTCAAAAACTTTTACAAATTGCTTCCGAACTCCATTTATTGAACGTTATGTCTTCATAAAATATTAAAAAAATTATAACCAATTTGGAATCATTAAATGTATCATAAAGTACTTGTAGCCTGATTACTTTTCTAGTAACAAAACTTGAACCTTTGGCAGTGTAAATATACTTATTTTACATTGAAACATCGATCTTTTAATTGAAAGAGAGGGGGACAATTCAGCGAGAAACGGATCTTTATCAAAATCTAGGATGTTTGTTTTTCATTTAAAAATACGAAGAAAGCCAGAGTTATAGATTCCAATGCCGCTTTTTACGATAGATATAAGCAAATAACGAACAATCTCGCCAAAAACACTTGGCTTTAATATTTATAACTCGGAAACAAATAGACATATGCTTCTTAACTCAAGTTCAGAAGAAAACAGAGTTTAAATAGATTATATTTTAACAAAGGGAAGCTCAATATCTTAATTTTGTCCGAAGTTATGAAAGAAATAAGAGATTAGTGATTATATTAGTCTGAAAATTCAGACATTATTTAATTTAAAATATTTAGCAAAATATCGCTAAATTATTATTTTTTACATAACTTTTGACCAAATCTAGATATTTAAGCATTCTTTTTTAAAATGAAGTCTAGTCGATTTCAGTTTTTTTCTAAACTTGAGTTTGAGTTATAAGCGATTAAAGTCAAGTGTTTTTTGGCTAGATTTTTCTTAATTTGTTTATATCTATCGTAGAAAGGGTATTGGAATCTATAACTCTAGCTCTCTTCGTATTTTTAAATATAGAACAAATATTCTAGATTTTGGTAAAAATCTGTTTCTTGCAGGGTTGGTCCTCCCCTTGTAAGTGCGTGAATAAGGGTACTATTATATTATTCTGTTTTTTTAGGCTGCATCTCCTGCTTGCACAGAACTTGAAACCATAATTTGCGATTGGTTAGGTAAGTGATTGTTTGTACTATTAAAATACTAGCAAAAGATTTATGCATTATTTGCGCCATATATTTTAAATACAGTAATAACTTTTGAATATATTATATTTGATATTAACTAATTTACAGCAAATAAATGTATGTAATTTATAATTTCCTTTCATTTTTACACATTTTTTTATACGTGCCTTCATTTTCTCCTTTCCGTACAGATATGAAATTTGCATACACCAATTTCAATAAATAAGTTCTAATGATTTAGTACCCATTATATAATATGTTACCAAATTTTAGTTGAATTTCTATATATAATATTGAGTCTCCATCGCTCATGTACATCTGCTAAGAATTTTTTAAAATTTTGAGACTTTAGCTAGTTAAACTATGATCTCGATCTGGCGCCAATGATCGTGCTTAGCCCGCAATTTATATATCTGGATTTGGTTGACTCAATAGCATTCGATACAACACTGCGTAGCCGCCTGTATTTCTGAAAATCACTAATATTATTTGTGAGATTGGCGGTGCGGAGCGCTTCCCTCTCCTTCAACATTCTGGCTATATCGAGCGATATGCACAGTTTACGCTTAAAACTCTTCACAAACATTTCAAATGGCGCTCAGATTCCCGATAGTAAAGTCTCAATGTCTTCGTTTGCTAAATGCTCATCCCGACATACGAGAGAGTGAGGAGGCTAGAGAAAGACTCATTAAACATTCTGCTATATTTTACGGAGTCGACATTACCTAGCTTGAGCAACCTATATCGCTTCGACTGAGTTGTAGGTTTACTAAGATTTATATGCAAAATAATTGCATTGTGTTTCGAGTCAGCTAAAAAAGGGGTTTGAGACTTGCTGTAATCATAGAAAACCGTACAGTGATGCAGGATAAATAGGTCAAGCCACGTATGTGACATAAAGTCAGCACAATATGCATGATAACTTGGCTGGGAGCGTATTTTTTCGAGATTGCTCATCCGCAAAAGCATATAGCCAACACCAGCATTTACTGTATTAAACTTTATGTTCAAGTCACCTGTAATGACCACATGCTCATTTGATAAAAAAGAGCACTGTCAGAAGTATCTTAACACACCGGAATTTTTTATGCTTGACTCTTCTTTTGATTTTTTATCATAGACCGGGTCCTACTGACCTAGTACGATAGCCTTATATGCATCACGAACATATATGCCCACTCTACCACCACCTGCCGACGCGATCAAGACAAAAAATTTATAATACTAAAATTTGACTAAATCAGACGAGTCATGGGTGTAAGAAAAGTTTCTATGACGGTCATGACGTCGTACGCGCGCGTACTGGGGTTTACGCGCGTGAAATGGAGTTTAATTCTATTAATATAGGCATGGAAAATATTAAAGTTAGATCTACGTACATTTAATCACAAGTTTGAATTTGATTTTGAGGGGTCATTTTGTGTAAAATTGTATTAGTCAGCGGGGTAAAATTTACAAAATTTGTGATCGCGCTTACCTGTACCAAAGGGCTCTCTTGTTTTTTCCATATAAACCTTTAGGTTACGGATTATGGGCCAAGCAAAGCGCAATCTAATCGACTTATGAAATGCGCTGGACTAACTCGCGTATGTAGGTTTGAGCCATAAGAGCCGTATGTACAGACTAGCCGCTCCTTGCATACCAAAGATTTCCTGTGAATTTTTATTACCTAGTCTGCTGCTGCGTACCATTATTGTGTTTCCGATGGTCGGCGACGATAGTTTAAATACCAAACACCAAATAGCCATTCACGAAATGCTTAACCCTTTGAGTCATGCTTTTTTCTACTGCATATTTTGACTTGAAATTTTGTACACGGTGGTTTTTGGGGTTGCTGATCCCGAATCTGAGGTTAGATTTTTTTCTTTTTCTCCTAAAAAAAATATAAAAAATAAAAAAAAAACAAAAAAAAAAAAAAACAGAAAAATACAAAAAAAGCAAAAATAAAAGGAACTAGAAACTCTCCACGTCCACGTTGTTAGTTCTGGGTAATGCTGAGAGTCCATTATCTGCCATTTAAATTTTTTTCAAATTTAACCTTAAATTCATGATCCCGAAAACCCATATTGGATTTACGTTGAATTTTCCAGAGCTAATAGTAGTTTTGTAATCAACGGCCCCGAAAACCTCCAAATACGAATATTTAGACTAAAATATTCAGAAATAGTAGTTTTCGTGCCAAGGCCGTAAAGTAGAACTTAAAAAGTTTACGGCCGAGGCGCGAACATTACTTTTCGAGAGAGTCTCCGTAAAGTTCTTAACAATTTCAATACAATATTTTTTTTTGTATACGTGTCCGTAAAGACTGTACACGTGTTCGTAAAGTCGCACTTTACGTCCGCAAAACAGTACGTAAAGTCGTACTTTACGGATACTCTATCGAAAAATAAAGTTTGATTGGTTTGTCGAAATGATTAGTTCAATTTTACACATTTTTCCGCCATCTTCGATCCGCCATTTTGAAATTTAAAATTTTAACCTCAGTTTCATGTTGAGCGACCCCAAAAATCCCCGAGTACAAAATTTCAGACCAAAATATGCAGTAGAATCTTTTTGACAGCGGTTTAAAAAGGTGGTACTCTGGCAGTACCACTGTGACTCAAAGGGTTAAGCCCGGCGGCGTAGCCACCTTTACCGTGTGTTGACTACTTGATTAAAGGTAAGATGCAAACAGATCACCTCAAGAAAGATTTAACCACACTGTTGTTATCAAGGATGACTGTCTCGAAAACGTCGAGAACAATACTCTCACATTAATCAGAGAGAATATTAGAGTGTACATTTGCGTGCACATTGGGTGCCGCTTCAGTGTATGTCCCCGGTCCATAGTATGAGCAAGCTAGTCTACATCATCACGAATAGCTTGAATGAATCGACATCCGCACGTATAGCTTGCACATGGACCCTTATCGTGTCAAATTTAGAATTAAGTTTGCCAAAAATATTCACCGACATTCTTCTCCATACGATCACAATATTCAACGAAGTTATTAAATCATTTCGGGGGCTCATCTGCCATCGCGACGGCCAAGTGAGATGGTGAAGGTTGTTTAGAAACCTGCATGCTTGATGGCAACGTGGGCGAGGCCGCGCGCATGAACAAACCGGTAGCCACAGAGGGCACAGCTTGCGCAAATGAGTTCGTGCTAGGAGCAACGATTAGATGGGAGCGATCGACGTCGGTGTACGTAAACTATTCGAATAAACTGTACATACCATGTTAAGAGTAACGCGTGTGAATCTACACTTACGAACTGGACCAAGCGCGTTTTGAGTCGCTGTCAACATATGCTTGGTTACTTATCAATCAATATGCAGGGAAGTTAAACAGATCTTCAAAGTGTGGATCAACAGAACCAGACTCACGACTCACCAGATGTCGCTTCGAAGATGGGATGCGTATCGAGGTTGCCAATCTTGATAATTGACGGCGCTCGTGTTCCGTAAGTTTTCCCGAGTCATTGATGACAGATAATTTTGTTTCGAGTCATTGATGACAGATAATTTCTTCATATGTTTATATAACAAAACTTATCCTAGAGTTAGGACAAGATCCATGATCCGGACCTGGGATACTCTCCTTGTGAGTGGAAGAACAGTCTATCTCGGAACCAGCTTGGAAAATGCTCTATCTCGGCACTTGCTTGGAAAACGTCCTATCTCGCGATATGCTTGAAAAACGCCCTATCTCGCGCCTCCGTTGAAGAACGCCCTATCTCAAATGAAATTTTTCGCTTTCAAATTTTGTAGTGGCACCACTGCGCAAATTAAAAATTCTAAGCTTAAAAATCTTATCCGTTCTCTCAACTTTTTTTTTAACCTTTATTAACTTAAAACATTTTTTAAATTGCACACAGGTCGGCTGATATAATAAGTACTCAATACATCGCCGCTGATAGACAGATAAAGTGAGAGAAGTCTTTTTCTCTGAGGAGTCCCGATGACGCATAAACAATTTTTCTTCCGAATTTTAAACACTTTACTAATTATTTTATTTTAATTAGAAAGACCGTATTTTTAAGTTGCGCAGTGATGCCACTACAAAATTTGAAAGCGAAAAATTTCATTTGAGATGGGGCGTTCTTCAACGGAGGCGCGAGATAGGGCGTTTTTCAAGTGTATCGCGAGATAGGACGTTTTCCAAGCAAGTTCCGAGATAGAGCATTTTCCAAGCTGGTTCCGAGATAGACTGTTCTTCCACTCACAAGGAGAGTATCCCAGGTCCGGATCACGGATCTTGTCCTAACTCTAGGATAAGTTTTGTTATATAAAAATATGAAGAAAGCCAGAGTTATAGACCATAACGCTCGATATTACGGAAGTTACACACTGTTAATGCTATTTTTAAAAAAAAAGAACCTTTACTTCAAATGCTTATAACTTTTGAACAATAAACTATCAGCCCTCGAATATAAATTCATTTAAAAGCTAAGATAAAATAGATACAGTTTAAAAATATATAAGCTCAAATCCGTTGCAATGGAGTAAAGTTGTAGCAGAAATAAAAATTTGTAGAAATTTAGCTTAACAAATCACAGTGCTTAATTTTCGTCAAAATTTCTACAAATTTTTATTTCTGCTATAACTTTGCTCCATTGCAACGGATTTGAGCTTATATATTTTTAAACTGTATCTATTTTATCTTAGCTTTTAAATGAATTTATATTCGAGGGCTGATAGTTTATTGTTCAAAAGTTATAAGCATTTGAAGTAAAGGTTCTTTTTTTTTAAAAATAGCATTAACAGTGTATAACTTTTGTAATATCGAGCGTTATGGTCTATAACTCTGGCTTTCTTCATATTTTTATATAACAAAACTTATCCTAGAGTTAGGACAAGATCCGTGATCCGGACCTGGGATACTCTCCTTGTCGGCCGACGATATATACTTTCCAGCCCGAGAGAAGGCACGGACACAGGTAAAACCTCGGGTCCCTGTTGAAAAAAATCATATGATATTTTCACCTAAAATTTTCACCTGATAATTTTAGGTAACTTTTGTTTCATTTTTTTAAGTAAATTAGGTAATTTTATCAGGTAAAAATTTTAGGTAAAAAATTTAGGTAAAATTTTTTGCTTTTGATTTTTTGATAGAAATTTTGCTTATATATATGAATTTAAATACGTAAATATATCACTTCAAAATATTATCCAATTAATTTATGTAGTAGTATAAAATAGTGTCCTTAATATTAATATGCTTAACAATATATTACATTAATAACCTAAAAAACGTACGTAATAAATTTAAGTAATTTTATCAAGTATTTTGTTGCATAACTATTTATTAGAAAATAATCAGGTGATTTTATTTTTTGAGTGCTTGACTCTACAAGTAAAGAGAGCATGCGCAGCACGTTAATCGAATTACAAATTTGCGATTAAAAAATAATGATAAATTGCATTTTTATATCTAAGAATAGGCACATATTATAGTTACTGACGACACACATAAACATTGTTAGAATTGCCTATTCTTAGACCTTTACCAACACACAATAATTACTTAGAGCATCGGTTAGTTCCGATGCGTTGAGCATCAGGTACCTCGTACGTGATACAACACATAACGGTTCTTAGTTCTGGCGCGCACATCGTAACACGGTAACCGCAAATACTGAAACTTGTGATATTTCTGAATTGCTGCGTATTTTCTCCACATATAACAGGTTAAGTATGTAAAATATTAATTATAATAGTAATTATAAATACTCATCAATCATTTCCTTATATCATTTATTATCGTTTAATTACTATTGAAGAAGAAGAATGTTTTATATTTACATAACCTAAAAATTCTGATACTTGAATTACTTTAAATTGTATACATATATTAATTTACAATTATTGTTAATTAAGTATAATATCAGTCAAATTATTATTTGGTTAGAATTTAAATTAATTGTTTATTAAAAGGCATAATTTTTTACTTACAAAGGAGACCAACCAAGTAAATACCAAAAAACAATTCGCTAGTTTAATTTATAAATATGATATAGAAAGTAAAAGCTATAGTTTAAAAAAAATCATGCTATCAATATAATTAATTTATTTTGTATATTAGTTTCCATGAACATAGCTTTTGAGTTCAAATAAATTTTATGGTTTTTGTAGTATGATGATAATTGTTTTTACCAAGTACGTATACATTAGAATATAAAAATTTATACTAAAATATTTTGCTAGAAAGAGTTTTTGTTAATTTATAGAGATACATAATAAATTTTTATATTTTTGAAAGCTTCAACACTGTATGTATAAATGTGTATTCATATATGTATGATATATTCTCTTAAATATTGTTTTAAAGACTAAACATTCCTATACATATTATGTATTTTATTTCTATACAGTTTTATTCGCAATTTCATCAGAGCAAAGGGATGTAAACTAAGTTTTAATATGACTTCATCTAAATCAAAGGACGAGTTGATCTTTCTGTGTGATGGTTTGATACTTTTTATTTGAAAATATTTCAAACTTATAATCTATAAAAATTGTATTTGTAAACTTTGTTTTAATTACTATTTTATAGTTTTATTAAAATTGCATTAATATAAAGATATTGTACATAATATATACAATTAATAATTTGCTATAAATATATTAATGTTATATAACTATGTACTTTTAATAGTACATTATTAAAATGTACAATTAACATTTAATTTATATTGTATCATAGGATAAATTATGAACCAATAATAGCTCCAATACAAAAAATATTTATTTCATTATAAAAATATGATTTTAAACTAAAAAAAGCTTCAACATTTAATTTTAGTACTATCCGGATACAACTGAATGTCAATTTATATTGTATAATAGAAGAAGTTATTGAAAGATGATAGCTTCAATACAAAAAAATATTTATATTATTACAAAATTGTGATTTTTAAACTAAAATAAGCTTTATTATAAGATAGCATCGATTTACAATATACATATACTAAATTAATTAATATTTTTATCGGTCTTACAGTCAATTATATGGGCAATCAGATTGCCCCTACTTATAATCACCCCCGAAAAATCTATAAAAATAAAAATAAAAAATATAAAATATAAAAAATAAAAACACTAGCTAAACATAAAAACAAATTATTAATAAAGCAATCTGACTGCCCCCCTGCACCAAAAATCTACTAACCCCAAATATGATGTCCGACGTTTCGAGCTCGCTGCTGCTCCTCATCAGGGACTCATCCCTAGTCCCAAATAATTTGTTTTTATGTTTAGTTAGTGTTTTTATTTTTTATATTTTATATTTTTTATTTTTATTTTTATAGATTCTTCGGGGGTGATTATAAGTAGGGGCAATCTGATTGCCCATATAATTGACTGTAAGACCGATAAAAATATTAATTAATTTAGTTATACTACAGTCGATATAAGTAATATTTTATTAATATACATATACTATTACATAGTTTAAAATTGAATTTAAGTTTTATCTGGAGTCATAATTGAAATTGTTAAAATAAAAATTTAAAAAAACAACAAATATTACAACAAAATAGAAAGGAAACTATATTACATAAATTAAAAAATTTATTTGAAGGTTTTTTTAGATAGAATTTTTCGAAGATCCCGTATCTACGATATATACGGCACCTGCAATAAAGAAACTCGAGGAGCTCGATTTAGCTTAAAATCGAGGTAAAAAGGAACGATTTAAAAGCTTACCTCGCAGATCGTATTCTCAGCAGAGCCGCAGTTACTCAATCGCCATCCAGCACCACGAAGTCAACGTCGTCGACGACATCTCCGTCGAGGCAGCGAAATCACGGCCCGAGCGGCCAGTACGAACCGAGCCGAGCGCGCACGACTCGAGACGCGAGAGTAGGCGCGCCTGCGCAATACGCCGAGGAAAAACTCTCTCGCTTCGTGCGTGCCGATAATCGACAGACTGCGACCGACCACCGATCGTGTAGTACCACGCAATATCGCTATTTCAAAAGGCTACGTGTGTGTCCGAGGGATCCAGGAGACGAGCGTCCAGGTGAGCCGTGCTCCTTTCTCCCAAATCCAGCTTCCTTAAAGTGTGTGTGCGCGACGCGTAGTTAGGTGCGGGACGGCCCGCAATCGCGCGAACGCGAGCGACGGCGGCCAACGTGACTGGCAATTTTTGAACGGCAAAGCCGCTGCTTTGCCGTGTAATACTTAAGTGCACATTAAGTGCAATAAACCTGCCATCTTTTTTTTAACGAAGTTAATTAATTTGTGTTTTAACCGTGACTCCACCCTAATCCCCAGTGGACACGTCACAATATATATATATATATATATATATATATATATATATACTATTTAATAGAACAGACTACTTACATGAAGCAACAGGGGGTTTTACTTTCAGATTTGACATTTAATGTTATTAAGATTATATTTGTAAAATTGTTGTCTACATTACTTTAACAAAAGAATTATTATATTTTTACAAAATGGAAGGTGTTATTAAACAAAATGTATCTTCGCTTAATCACGTAAAATAATTGTTTAAAATAAAGATATATTTAATTCACCTGACTTATGTGTATATTTATGTCACTGTCAAAAGTGAGTGATTTACAAATTTTTTAACAAAACTTTATCAGGTGTTCACATCACCAAATTTAACTTTTTAATTATTGAAATGACTAAAATTATTAAATTAAGGGTAGCTTTTTGTCTTTTGACTTATATATTGTAATTTCAAGGTTCGACGTCATATATTATTAAAATACGTGATTTAAAAATATGCTTCAAAATTTGTAAATTAGCCACGTGTCCTGTTCAAAATAATCAAGGATTATATATATTACCTACTATAATTTAACAATTTCTTTAATTTCTTTAGGTAAATTTGGTAATATAATTAGATAATTTAATCAGCTTTTTATTAAGTAAAGTTATTAGCTACAATTATATACCTTATTTTTTACATTACTTTTTAAAAACCTAAGTTGGTAGAAAATTAATTTTTCTTTCATTTGCATAGTTTACAAAAGTTTTAAAACTTCAATTGAAACAAAAACTTAATATTAAATAAATATTTTTCCTAATAAAATCATCCGATAAAATTACCTAATTCTATTACGTAATAAAATCACCTGATTATTTTCTAATAAAGTCATGCAACAAAATACTTGATAAAATTACTTAAATTTATTACGTACGTTTTTTAGGTTATTAATGTAATATATTGTTAATCATATTAATATTAAGAACACTATTTTATACTACTACATAAATTAATTGGATAATATTTTGAAGTGATATATTTACGTAATATATATAAGCAAAATTTCTATCAAAAAATCAAAAGCAAAAAATTTTACCTAAATTTTTTACCTAAAATTTTTACCTGATAAAATTACCTAATTTACTTAAAAAAATGAAACAAAAGTTACCTAAAATTATCAGGTGAAAATTTTAGATGAAAATATCATATGATTTTTTTCAACAGGGGTCTGACTCTGAAAAATTCAGCGAGAGGGAGCTGCTGTTACTTTATCATGTTTTGTATATATATATATATATATTGTATATATTATACATACATTTTATAATTTGAAAAATAAGAGGTTATTTATAATTGTGATTTCAGTATAGTGGATATAAATTAATAATTGTTTAAACATGGTGAAATTCACCATAACTCCAGTGATTGGAAATAAATAGTACAATATTATATTACTCGAGTAACTGAGACGTCCATTTATTGATTATACGCAAGCTATCATATGTGATGAATTGTTAACAATTGGTTTGTTTTAGTTTTATTTATTTGTCAGAAAGTCTCTTGAGAGCATATTTTCATGTAGTAAAATAGAAACTTTACATATATAAGATATCTTGCGTATAATCTCAATAGACTTCCCAGTGACTCCAGTATAGTGGACATAAATTAATAATTGTCTAAACATGGTGAAATTCACTACAACTCCTGTGATTAGAAATAAATATGGGAAGTCCATTCGGATTATATTAGTTTATACTTTTCAATAGAGCAATAGTTCCACTTTCTTCTTTCTTTAAAGGACATTTTTTACTTTTTACCCTATTGTAAGTGTAATTTTTATATTTTGCACTGTTTAAAGAGTATTTTTAGTTGTTTAGTCGTTTAAAAGATGTATTTCTGGGATTTTGAATGTTACTTAAAGAGTAGTAAAGTCAACAAATTACACATTTAAGGTTAAGTTTTTACTCTTTGGGGTTAAGAGTGTGTGATGAAACTTTTTTAATTTGACTGAATTTTCCTGAACGAAATATCAGACCCAAATTACACGAATCTACACCTTTCAACATAAATATTATTATTAATATATTAAATTAAAAATCTAAAAAAATTCATGTAGGTAGCTTAAAACAAAAGCAAGGGCTACTAATAATTAATTGAGTAAACAATTTTTAGACCTTAATTATTACTAATTAAATTATAAATTTTCAACACAAACATTGTAATTTTAAATAATCAATTTTGTTGCGGATTTACGATTTTAAATCTCGCGCGCCCGGACGCAATAAGATTTCGTGCCGCAAGGCGCCGCTCGAGAGAGGTTGCGCTTGGGCACTTCGGTCTCGCGGTTCGCGCGCGTACAGACCACCGACGCCGTACCTCCCCCTTTTGGTCTCTCTCTCTCTTACGCCATTTTGGGACGCATCAACACCGTTTTTTCACGGAGCTCCTTCACCTTTGTTTTTTTCTTCACGGCTCATCGCTCTCCGGCAGATTTTAGTTGCTGCAGCTCATCGTGGCCATCGGCTCACCTGTACTATACATTAGAACGAAAGTCTCACCAGCTCAACAGGTATAAAGCCGGCCTCTCAACACGCACGCTGCGGTTACCGCGTGTTATATATATATATATATATACACATGTACATACGCGCTCATACTGTGTTAATAAACGCAAGATAAATTGATTTTGTGTGGTTTCTTTCACCCCCTATCCTTCCGGCATAAAATTAACAACGAATTCTCAACAAATTTAAAAATCTGGAAAATTTTGGGTATATTGCTAAAACATTCAGACTAAGACATTCATTGCTAAGACATTTTTAAGTTTTAATAATCGCAAGATATAAATTAAAAATAGATGGATTTCATTAAACAATAGATAAAGTAAAAAATTTTTTTTAATATTTTATAAGAACAATATGAAAAAAATATCTCACTTCTGCGCTGAAGCGTACAAATTTTTTAGCGATTTTACAATGCAATGGTTTTTGTTATTGGCATTGAAAAAATTTTGCTTCCACATACTCTAATGTTGAATTTTGTGCTCTTTCAAAATCCCTGGTCAAATATTCCCAACTGAAAATGTACGCAATTAACAGCATAACATTTGACGCAACTTTTGACGCAACTTTTTGCGCAACTTTTTCGTAACTTTTTGCGCAACTTTTTGCGATACTTTTTACATATCTTTATCGAGCCAAAAGATGCGCCATAAATTGCGCTACTATATTGAAAATTTGAAAATATATATATATATAATTTTATAATAGAAAATGCTTTAAGATCTTTTTTATGTGATTTTCAATTGCAATTTTCAACATGAATCCAACTTTAAAAAATTTCTTATATTTTGATGAATACAATCAAATAAAAAAAATGCATATTAATAAAGTTATATTTATTTATTTATTTAACTAAAAGCTCCAAATTTTAAATGACAAGATTTTTTGTATTAAACTCTTACCTCGAGGTTTCCCCAAATTCAAGATTGCAGTATCCAAGATGGTAATATATATAGGAGAAAATGTTTTGATATTTCGATATTTTTCCATAAACAATGTTTTATGATGAATGTTTATCAACATTGGACATACGGCGTAGTTTTTACCATTTCAAGATGGCGGACCCACTATAGATAGATTTCTTAGATCGCTGATTACGAATTCGTTATAATAGTTCGTTAGTTATTATTATTCGTTAATAGACTTCGTTGTAGATGTTAATGATAAAGAAATAATTATTTGTCAGGTTATAAAGCAACTTTGAATCATTACTCAAGTATATTTCGAGACGTTGCAGCAGCAACAAAATTTGTATTAAAAAAAAACAGATATGGAGAATATGCGTATTAATGGACATCAATGAACAAAAATTCATTATACCAGTACCTAATAAATTGCACTATTAAATTATATACATTGTATTTACTATTTATTAAAATTGTAAACTGATTTATTTTTAATTAAGATCTATGATTATAATTTAATGGCTGGCTTCCATCGAAAACATTTGTATTTAACATAATATTTTATATACGGCCTTAATAAAACGTATTTTATATAAAAATATGCCTATTTCCTTAAATATCATCATAACATTTCATTTAAATATTAAAAGTAATAATATATATATTCTTTTTTCTTACTTTACATTATTTGCTTCTGAACTAAAGAACACAAAAATTTTAAAAGTATATAACATAATCCAGTTGTGTTTTTGTCTTATAGTTTTCTTTAAATTAACTTTATAGGTCGCTGATTTTACGTCGTTTAGCCAAGGAGTCACGTTTTCCAGCTCACATCGCATGAAAAGACACGTAATTCAGTAAGTTTTTTTTGTAATTTCTTTGTTTTGTTTACTTTTAATATTTTCGTTGAGGAATATTTACGACTATTTATTTCATGAGGAAAAGCATGCTGCACATAAGTCATCATTACGGATCCGTAATCCGTGGCCCAAATAACCTTTTAAACTAAATTTAACATAAATAGAACTTGTGGTCACCATATTGGTTTCTATGCTATCTTGAATATGTAAATAAAAACTAACAACGAATTTGTAACCAGACACCTAGAAAACCCCTGTAAATCAAATTTCATAGAAATCCAACAATTTGCAAAATTTCTTGCCGCTATATTGGGTCCGCCATCTTGAAATGGTAAAAACTACGCCGTATGTCCAATGTTGATAAACATTCATCATAAAACATTGTTCATCATAAAACATATCAAAAAAAATTCTCCTATATATATCACCATCTTATATGCTGCCATCTTGAATTTGGAAAAACCTCGAGGTAAGAGTTTAAAACAAAAAATCTTGTCTTTCAAAATTTGGAGCTTTTAGTTAAATAAATAAATATAACTTTATTAATATGCACTTTTTTTATTTGATTGCATTCATCAAAATATTAGAGATTTTTTAAAGTTGGATTCATGTTGAAAATTGCAATTGAAAATCACACAAAAAAGATCTTAAGGCATTTTCTATTCTAAAATTATATAAATATATATATATATATATATATATATATATATATATATATATATATATTTTCAAATTTTCAATATAGTAGCGCAATTTATGGCGCAACTTTTGGCTCGATAAAGACACGTAAAAAGTAGCGCAAAAGTTGCGCTATTAATTGCGCAAACATTTTCAGTAAGGTTTGACCAGATTTAAAGGAAAAATGACAAAACCAATTTAAATACTACAAAAAACACCAACATTAATTAAAAAGAAACTTTTACTCCATTTTTTTCAGAATGTTATTGCAAATATAATCTATGCTAAAAATATGAAGAAAGGTGAAGATAATAGTTGCCATTCAAATCAGTAATTTTTTAATAATACACGTTTTTTCAAATTATTGTTAATTTATTGAACAAGTAACCTTGAATCATCAAAATAATTTATATATTATTATAGCTTCTTTGATAAACATAAATGTCTTACCATATAGTTTATGCATGGCGGGATCTATATGGCCATCGTAAATGTATCAAAAAAGTAATAAATTGTAAATTTTCGTACATTTCAGGCGTTATTTGCAGATTACAAAGTAGATAAAAAATTTTTTTCACTAAAAAATTACTGGTTTAAAGTGCAACTATTTTCTTCGCTTTTCTTCACATTTTGAGTGTACATTATATTTTTTGAGTATACATTATATTAGCGATAAAATTCTGAAAAAACTCGAGAACAAATTTTTTTATCAAATTTCAGTGTTTTTTGTTTACATTGGTCCTATCATTTTTTCTTTAAATCTGGCCAAAATTTTGACAAGGGATTCTGACAGCAGATAATCTTACGTCAGAATATCTAGAAGCAAAATTTTTTTTGTAACATGCACGAATTTTGCGTTTTTGCGCTCTTAAAATAGGGTCTAAAGTATCCCTTAAGCAACCGGCGGGCGCAATAGTACTTTAGCGCTGCCGAGATTCAATAAACAATAAAAACTTATAATCTTATCTGCTCCTTAGATTTAGCGCAATGGTGCGTGCGTGCTTCCGCGTATGCGTGTACATATATATTGGTGTGTGTATAATATTAGGCTCCATAAAAAGTTTCTGCAATTGAAATTACTGATATCAAAATAGCAATGGCAAGTATTTTATAGATATCAACAGAATTTTTTTATTTTTTTATTACAGTTTCACTTTCAATAACTATATTATTCATTATTAAACATTCCACGTTAAATGTGTGCCTCTAGACAGTACTTTATATAAAACACCTTCTACGACGGTGTCAACATTCGCAAGTATGGTTTCCAATTACACTTTCAAAAATGTTATCTGATAAAAAATCTTTAATTATTACTCCCATCCTATTTCTGCTTATATTTTGCTTAAAGTCCATAAAAAGTTTCTGCAATAGAAAGTACTGAAATCAAAGCGGAATAATCGACAAGTATTTTTTACGATACCATACATTGTATTTTTTTGAATTAAACTTTTATATATTTTGCTTAAACTCTATAATAGTTTTTATTAATTTCCACAAAACTGATAAAAAGAAAACTTCTTTTTTTATTCTCTTTAAATAAACAATGTCTATCCTTCCCGTGCTTTACATCAATAGATAAACAATTTTATAGAATAATAATAATTAATTTGTGCAAAATTAATTTCTGCATAACTAATAAAAAGTAATTTCTCTCTTATATATGCTCTTTACATAAAATAATACTTGCACCACCATTGATTAAGTATCTCAGTCGAGTTATTTTTGACCTACTAATATCCTCTTATATCGATGATAATTAGTAGGTTACCGTGAAAAATAATATGGTCAAATAAAGCATTCTAATGTTTTACATCTAAAATAAAATGTATTTCCGATATATTATTAATTAAACTGTGTAAAAACATTCTGCAATTGAAAGCGCTAAAATTAAAGTAGAAGCGATAAGTATTTCTCTTTATCTAGAATTGAAAGGACTGAAATCAAACTGGGATCGACAAGTATTTTGAACCTTGCCATAGTGTAGCGATTATTAAATCGTTACTCGTCTCTCTCTCACATCAGCTGATATGTACTAATATTCTAAGTATTGCTACAGTTCAGCCGTCGAGGAGCGAGAGCGCACGGGAAGGTGTAGAGGTAAGAGAGAGAAAGAGAGAGAGCCCTATCGATATCCCGCGTAATTTCGGCGGGTAGAGACCTCCGGCTGCGAGCGAGAGAAGACGGCTAGAGCGAATAGATATCGTGGTGTGCTTTCCGGGAGACAAAAACGATCGTTCGGCATGACACTTGGTGTCGTTATAGCGTGCATGAGTGCAAGTGCACTACCTCATTTCACAACTGAAAAACCGCACAGGTGTGCACGGCGAATACTCATTGAAGAAGGGAGGTTGGCGGTCGCACCGGCAGTTGTAAGTGTTTGTTCCGACATCTCTCTCTCTCTCTCTCTCTCTCTCTCTCTCTCTCTCTCTCTCTCTCTCTCTCTCTCTCTTCCCTACACGCGCCGATTCCCGGCTCCTGCAATTGCCCGCCACGGGCGTTTGATCTTTTACTTTATTTTTGTTAGTAATATATCTTATTTCTATAATTATTCGATGACTCATTGTGAATGTTATCCCTTTTCTCCCGAAATCTACGAACCCTGTCCAGACGCGGGACACGGCACCGAGTATTCGCCCGGACACGTAGATTTCATGCGCGAACACTATTTATTGTAGATTTTTACCGGTTTCTCTCATGCTCGCAAGTGCATTGTCACCGCACATAATCGAATATATTAAATCTAAAGCAACCGATCTAACAACCGGTTACAATATAATAGATATATTTTAAATATATTTCACATAAACATTTTATACATATATTTATTATTTTAACTTCGTAAAAAATTTCTGCAATTGGAAGCACTAAAATCAAAATAGAAGTGACAAATATTTCTCTTTATGGTGTTTTTCTAATTACACTTTTAAAGTTGTTATCTGTCTGATAAATTTTAAAGTATAAGATAAAAATATCTTTGATTCCAACTCTCATATTTTCTCTACTTATTTATATTTTAATTAAACCTTTTCTATATCTGTTGGAAATAAGACGTGATAGTCTCTCTCTCTCTCTCTCTCTCTCTATCGTTACCAACTGAGTAACGAGGAGTGGGGAGGACCCCGGAGGAAGCGACGCAAGCGGCGGCGCGGCGAGATCGGTTTCTCCCGCTACTGCACTCGAGCCACGGATCCCGACCCAGTCGGATGTACCAAGGCCTCCCCCCCGTGTACATATTATTAATATATATAGAATAAAAGAGTTTATTATTTCATAATATATAACCGGTGAGTTTATCATTAAAGCCAAGCCCTTCCTCTCCTGTTTTATTCCAACAGGTTATGGGCCCAGCACGCTTCCACTGCGCGCTGGTTTGAGAGGAATAGTTTGGCTTTGTTATTTTGTTAGAAGTCCCTTCTTCGCGATCGCGAGTGTTTGTGAGAAAAGTGTGGTGTAAAGTTTTGTTGGTGTTGTGCTAGAAAGAAGCTAGAAAGGGAGATCAGACAGAGCTACGGTCACCCAGTCAACCACCACAAAGGAAATTTAGCTAGGAGAAAGAAAGCTAGAGGATCGACCGGGATCAGGTAGAGGAATCTACAGCAGCTAGAAAGAAAGATGGCGGACGAGATAGGAGACCTCCACAAATCGGCAAATGCTAGAGACCAACGGACCTTGAAGCTATTCTTGCTCACGCAAGACTTAGAGCTTCAATTGGCGGAGAACCACCCGGACGAAACATATGTTTTCGACATCCAGGAGGAAGGAGTGGTCTTCACCATGTCTGGCGGAAAACACTATACAGTTGGTAAACATGCATTTTTAAGCTAGAGTGGTAAGAGTAATTAGATAGTAGTTAGATACGAAATTAAAAATCATATATATATGTAGGTATTATACCTTGAAGCATGCAAAAATCTCAGATTAAAGCTGGCTCATGGATTTTCTGTATAATGTGTTCTTATGCAGTCTGTTCATGATATTAAGTGAATGTGGAAAATCTGTGTGTTCCAGTGCTTCTGCATTCGCTTGTTGTTCATGTTTGGCTTGTGTTCGGTCAAATTTTGGACAACTATCTAAATTTCCCATTGTATTTTCACAGGACGAGAGCAATTGAGTGACGAGATCAATCGTGTCGTCAGTGACGAGTTAGAAAGGAAACGGCTGTTGCTAGAGGCGAGTGACGCCAACCAATCTCCTCTGAGCCAGCAGGAGGATGATCTGGAGCTAGAAAGGGACGGGAAAAATGATCCTGACCCACAGCTAGATTTTGAGCTAGAAAAGGAACCTGAGCTCGAGTCTGGGGATAAGCTAGATAAGTTAGAAACGAAAATGAAAGGTAACTCAACCCCAATGATAAAACGAATAGACTCGTGCGTTTATAATCTGAGTAGGTTCAAGAAAGAGAGAAGTCTCCTTGAGAATTCTCAGTTAGAATGTTACACAGCCGATAAGGGAAATTTAGTTAATAAAATTGGAATAAATAAAGATTGTAATTTTTCAGATTTGACTGGAATGCTAGAAAAATTAACAGCTAGAGTGGCGTCGCTAGAAGATAGAGTCCCGACTCTATATGAACTTGGTTTGAAGGACCAAAAGATGTACCACGGCGACATAGTGACTAGGATAAGTCATATATATGATAGAATTGGTACGCTAGAAGGAAAATGGGCAAAATGGGAGGAATTTGAAGAAATCGAACCAACTAGAGAAAAGGTAGACAAATTATTAGTTTCTGAAACAGTTAGAAAAGAATTTGACAAACTAATTAGAAATAATATGCTAGAAAGTAGATCAAGTAACTTAAAAGAAAAGATTCAGATCGAAGTTGTAAATAAAGATACGACAATTAGGCGCGAGTACAAATTAACAAATGGTTCAAGTTTAGAACAGTTCTTGGACTATCTGACGTCCGAACTGCGCGTTTGTGATTTGCTTTACGTTATAGATCCTCGACAAAAAGCTAGAGACGGGATAGATGACAATACGTTGGAAAAAGAAAAATTCAAAGTTAGAGACATAATTATAAACAGAATCGACCAATCGTATCATTCAAAACTCGCGCACATTCATAACCCAGTTGAATTGTTAGATAAAATTAAAAGTCTTAAAGCTAGTGAATCCAATGTGACATCCGGGTATTTGAGAAAACAATTGCATAATTTAAGATATCAACCTAATAAAGAAACTGCTTCGGTATTTTGGGATAAGTTCGACAAAATAGTTAGACAGTACAATAATTTGACAAATGTACCAAATTTAACGGAAACGGAAATTAGAGATGCATTTTACGATGCAATAGTAACAAACGTACCCAAAGTTAGAGATGCTGAATTTTTCAATAAAAATACGCATCAGCGACCCCTTTCGGTCGAACAACTAAAAACCTATATTGTTGAACAGGAAGCAGCTAGAGGAGAAAGTTCGAAATCGGCAACTGCTCAACATGCTACGAGCAGTCAAAAGGAGGCATGCTACGTGTGTGGCAATAAAGGACATGCAGCTAGAGATTGCACGAGAGACGGCAGAATGTGCTACAGATGTCGTCGATACGAAGGACACGTTAGCACGACCTGCCCATACTCGGACAGACAGCTAGAAGAGATGGGTATCCAAGCTAGACCAAGGTATGTTAGACAGTTGTGTACTAAACGAGGGTTAATTCGAGGAGCTAGATTTTTAACGAATAAAAGACAAAGCCCCGGACTCGAACAAATAACAAAGAAACGACCTAGATTAGATTTGGCTAGAGGTAAGGGTCAGGATAAAGGGAATGCTAGAATCAACCGTGGGTTAACGAGAGGCAGAGGAAAAGCTACAGAAAGAGCACCAGTAAACAAAAATCAAAGTAATCCCGGTGAGTGCAATGGACTTTTAACAACTAATAGTAGTTTGCATTATTCTACTCCTGAAGAGAACGAGATTCCACAAAATAATATATTAGTTAAATTCCTGGCCGATTCCGGTGCCACAGAACATATGTCAAATACAAAATTGATTTTTAAGAAGCTAGATAATAATAAAAAGATTGATATTAAATGTGCTAACAAAAATTATTACGCGATTATAAAATCGGAGGGAGTAGGTCAAGTTAGTGGTATAACCTCACAAGATAGAACGCTAGAGTTAGAAAATGTGATTTGCGCCGAACAGCTATCCGAAAATCTTCTTTCTTTGAGGAAATTTGTCGATCAGGGTCTAGGCATATATCTAGATAACGAAAAGATCAACATATTTGATCCATTTACAAAAGAGTCGTTCATTACAGGAATTTATGAAAAACCTTATTGGATAATTGAGTTAGAAATAGATAGATCGAAAATTAAGAAATTAAACCAGCCAGAAAAGGATAGTAAAGTCATCGCTTACATAACAACGAGAAGCCAAGGCAATAAAAGAAAGCTAGAAAAAGAAAATGCCAATATTGACGATGAGGAAACCGGAAGAGTAGATACGCTAGACATAGATCGTGAAACTCTTCAGTCACAGTCTTCAGACTTTAAGAATACTATATACGATAGAAAGATCAACCAAATAGATAATCTATTAACTGACGAAACAACAAAGTTAGATTGTAGTTTAGATACAATTTCAGAAAACAAAGCTATTTTATGGCATATTAGACTTGGTCACGCATCGCTAGAATATCTAAAATCATTTCAGAAACGGTTTCCAAATCAGAAAGATTTAAGTAATGTAAAGTTCGATAAATCAATACAAGATTGTGAAGTTTGTATCGTCTCGAAGTTTAATAAATTGCCATTTAATAGTCAAAGACAAAGAGCAACCAGACCGTTACAAATTATACATGCTGATACAATGGGTCCAATCAGTCCAGCTACTCATCCAAAAGGATATCGGTTCATATCCGTATTTATTGATGATTATGCTAGATTAGCGATGGCATATCCGATGAAAAATAAAAGTGAGACAGGAAACTGCTTAGAATCATTTGTTAGAAGCGCTAGAAATATCTTGGGCTCGGATGAAAAAGTATGTTATCTTAGGTGCGATCAAGGAACAGAATTTACCGGTGGATATACGCTAGAAATATTAAATAAATTAGGAGCTGAACTGCAATTAGCCCCTCCGGATACACCTGAACATAATGGTGTTGCGGAAAGATTCAACCAGACGATTCAAAAGAAAGTTAGAACTTTAATTTACGATACGCGATTGCCCGAAAATATGTGGGATCTTGCTTTAGGCACGGCGGTATACGTATATAATAGAACGCCGCACAAATCGAACAATATGGAAATACCACTAGAAAAATTCTGCCCCAATTACAAGATAGATATAGAAAGATTTAAAAGATTTGGTTCAATAGCTTATATGAAAATACAAAGAAAGGTTGGAACGAAGTTCGATCAGCTAGGAAAACGAGTAGTTATGATAGGATATACTAATACGGGATATTTACTTTTGAAACCGGAAGAAGGTAAATTCTATGAAAGTAGAGATGTTAGATTTTGCGAAAAACTGGTATTCGGAGATAAGTACAACAAAGCTAGTATTAAAGACTGGGCTAAATCGGCAGAGGAAATAAATAAAGACAGTTGGTTTTTAGTATTTGAAAAGGAAAAAGAAATTTTAGAAACGGAGGGAGTAAAACGCAAAAGAGGTCGTCCTAGAAAAATTGTCGAAACTATAAACCTAGAAGGAGAGTTAGAAACGGTTAAAGCAACCGAAACAACGCAACAGATAGAATCAAATATCAATATGTTAGAATTAGAAAATTGTCAATCTCTATTAGCTATCATAAGGAAAGAGCCAACTTCGTATAAAGAAGCTATGTCAGCAAACGATAAGTTAGAATGGAAAAGGGCAATTGATAGTGAGCTAGAATCGATGAAAAATAATAATGTTTGGACTTTAGTAGATCGACCAAATTATTCGATAGATGGAAGCAAAGCAAATATAATTGACTCCAAATGGGTTTTAAAAAGGAAAATGCTAGAAGGGAATGAATGTAAATATAAAGCTAGATTAGTTATTCGCGGAGTCAAAGATAAGAATAATTATGATCTAAACGAGACATATGCACCTGTTTCGCGATTGCAGATTATTAGATCAGCCTTTGCAATTATTAATAAGCTAGATTTAAACGTTTGTCAGCTAGATGTAAAGACAGCATTTTTAAATGGGACAATTGATAATGAAATTTACATGGAGATACCAGAAGGTATAGAATGTTCCGAAATTGATAGAAAAGTTAAAGTTTGTAAAATCAATAAAGCCCTGTATGGACTGAAGATAAGTCCCAAACGATGGAATGAAAAGTTTACAGAGGTGGCAATAAAGTTAGGATTAAAATCGCACGAAAGGGAACCATGTCTGTTTACTTGGAGAAATGAAAATAAATTATTAATCTTAATAATATATGTCGATGACATGTTGATAGCTAGTAATGACTCGATGAAGCTAGAAGAAATTAAAACAAAACTTCAGTTAGAATTTGAAATGACAGATTTAGGAGAACCGAAAACATTTTTAGGTATTGAGATAGTCCGAGATAGAAAGAACAAAGTAACGATATTAAAGCTAGAAAACTATATAGAGAAAATGTTACAAAGATTCGGTTACAGTGAAATGCACCCTCAAAGAACTCCTATGGTTACAAATCAAGTCGCGAATCAAGCTAGAAGAGATAGAGAAGAAAGTGATGAAAAGGCTAGTCTAGAGTCAACTATCAATAAGGGAAATTCGTCATATAGGGAAATAGTTGGAACTTTATTATACCTAGCTAACACAGTTAGACCAGACATTTCATACGCGGTAAATGTGTTGAGTCGACATCAAATAAATCCGACTGATGATGAATGGAAAATGGTAAAACGATTATGTAGATATTTAAAATATACTAAGAGTTTAGGTTTAAAGTTCGAAGGGAAGCTAAACGATTTACAAGCTTATTCGGATGCTAGTTTCGCTGATTGTAGAGGTAGCCTAACTACCTGTGGATATGTGATAAAGTTATTCGGTGATACTATATCCTGGAGAACACACAAACAAGCGTACGTCTCCCTATCAACATGTCAAGCAGAGTATGTGGCCATGAGTGAAGCGTGCCAAGAGATAGTATCTCTACAATGCTCGATCTATTTAATGTTAGAAAACTCGTTTGCGCCCGTGACTCTATGGTGTGATAATATGGCTGCCATACAAAGCACAAAAGTTAGTTGTAGCAATAAACTCAGACATATGACAGAGGTTAGAGAGCACTACGTTAGAGAATGCGTTGACAGGAACCTAATTGAAATTAAATGGATAGCTTCAAAGGAGCAAATAGCGGATATATTCACAAAGCCATTGGCTCATGATTTGCATGTTAAATTAGCTAGAGAAATTCTGAATTGTTATTTAGAAAATTAATAGATTGATGTTTCGTTACAGAAAATAAAAGCTAGATGGAGCAGATAAGTTGGAGCTGGATATAGCTGGATAAGAAGCTAGAAGTTTAACTTAGAAATTGCAGCTAGAAGAGATCAAGACAACCACGGGAGGGAGTGTTGGAAATAAGACGTGATAGTCTCTCTCTCTCTCTCTCTCTCTCTATCGTTACCAACTGAGTAACGAGGAGTGGGGAGGACCCCGGAGGAAGCGACGCAAGCGGCGGCGCGGCGAGATCGGTTTCTCCCGCTACTGCACTCGAGCCACGGATCCCGACCCAGTCGGATGTACCAAGGCCTCCCCCCCGTGTACATATTATTAATATATATAGAATAAAAGAGTTTATTATTTCATAATATATAACCGGTGAGTTTATCATTAAAGCCAAGCCCTTCCTCTCCTGTTTTATTCCAACAATATCTAACTTATATTCCATAATAGTTTTCTGCAATTGAAAGTATTAAATTCGAAAACACCTTCCAAGAAGGTGTCAAAACCCGCAAGTATTGTGTTATTCTAATCAAACTTTGAAAATTGTTATCTGATATATAAATTCTGCAATTCAATCTGACATTGTTATCTGATAAATAAATAATTTTAATTCTAACTCCCTTATTTTATCTATTTCTTTGAATTTTAATTAAACATTTTTTTAAATATTATGAAAATTTCATATAAAAAATTTCTGCAATTGAAAGAACTGAAATCAAACTGTAATAGACAAGTATTTTGAACCATGCAAAAATTTCTACCAATCTGAATACAGATTTTGCGAAAAGTACCTTACACTATTACTTTTCATTTCTGGCCCTCTCATGTCTTACAGTAATAAATAAATAATATTCTAATGATATTAATTTGTGCAATATTAATTTCTGCAATACTACTAAAATGGACATTTCTTTTTTATTCTTTATATAATAATATAATACGTGCACCACCGTTGGTTAATAGGTGTTACCGTATATAGGTGTTAATTCTGACTATATTAACTGATGTTACATTTTATGAATCATTACATACATCTTAGCTATTATCTTATTTTAAAATTTATAGGCCTAATATCTTATGCAAAGCGACTTTTGGCCTAATATTTAATAGTGTGAAGACCCACGCGTGGAAACAAGACTATAAAATATATATAAACTAATAATTTATTATTAATAAGCACATGAATTAATTGGTAAATTCATGTAGATTGTATATACTTATTTAAGTGAAATAATAATTATGTTACAAAACTACTAACAAAAACTCGTATTTAAAAAAATAACGTAAGGCATTATACTGAGTTTACTGTTTTGGGAACTTTATAAGATATATAAAAATAATGATGTCTATTGTTTCATTAGTGATGTAGGATAATAAAATTGCCAGAAAGTATTGCTATATTTATTTATTATTACTCATTGCAGTTTCTTCACGGAACTAAAATTTCATAAATGTACAGGAGTACATTAGTAAGTCAGAATTAACACATATATGAAGCGTTTAACCAACGGTGGTGCAAGTACTATTTTATTATTTAAAAGAATAAAAAAGAAACGCCACTTTATTAGTATTGCAGAAATTAATATTGCACAAATTAATATCATTAGAATATTATTTATTTATTACTGTAAGACATGAGAGGGCCAGAAATGAAAAGTAATAGTGTAAGATACTTTTCATAAAAAAAATCTGTATTCAGATTGGTAGAGATTTTTGCATGGTTCAAAATACTTGTCGATTACAGTTTGATTTCAGCTCTTTTAATTGCAGAATTTTTTTTTTTATGAAATTTTCGTAATATTTAAAAAAATGTTTAATTAAAATTCAAAGAAATAGATAAAATAAGGGAGTTAGAATTAAAATTATTTATTTATCAGATAACAATGTCAGATTGAATTGCAGAATTTATATATCAGATAACAATTTTCAAAGTTTGATTAGAATAACACAATACTTGCGGGTTTTGACACCTTCTTGGAAGGTGTTTTTGATTGTTATATTCAATGTTAATCCTTTTAACCCACACATATTCATAATTCTTGCAACTGTTTAGGACTGGACACCATAGAACGGATGCACCGGAGACACCGGTCACCAGAGAACGGATGTATTTTATTAAATAGTCTGAAGAGATTGTCAGACCACGCCAACGAAACGTTGACTACTAAAAAATGTTCTGTTATTCGTGACAAACATAATGCACTTTTATTTAAAAAATTTAAACAATGAAATGAACAGAAAACAAGAAACACTTTGACTTTTTCACACAAAAGCGACTGGCTTATTAACCTGACAAATGTTGTTATTCCGAATGACGTCACAGATATAGTGTCTTTAGGTCCTAATTATAGTTCAAAAACCCTTACTCCGAAATCAGTAGTTATAGATACAATTAAAAACTTAGAAAACTGTTTGCAAACTTTGGACAATAATAATAAAGTTAAGGGGAGTCCGTACACAAAGTTTCAGAAAAACGTCACCTCGAGTGGTGGCGCTGGAGTCAGGTGGGATAATGTTATAGAAACTACCAACAATTGTAAATTATAAAAATACGAAGCTCTCAATGCATAAATATGGAGCTGAGCGTCATAGCCATTCATACGGGGAACATTTTTTAGTCGGATATGGATCCGAAAAATTATTATCGTAAGTCGATTGTCGTGAGTATTGAAGTCGTAAATTATTATCGTAAGTTGATTGTCGTGAGTATTAAAGTTGTAAAGTGAGAAGTACGACTTGACAGGTACGAAACCTGTGTTCTGTTATCGACGCCATTGCGGAATGCTTGGTTGCGCAATTACATCAGCTGCCTAGAGATGGCGCTCGTTTATTTGATTTGCGTCAAAAATATTATTATGTATTCGTTCAAATGAAATAATATACTTTTTTTACT
Source organism: Theocolax elegans (assembly GCA_026168455.1). NCBI lineage: Eukaryota > Metazoa > Arthropoda > Insecta > Hymenoptera > Cerocephalidae > Theocolax > Theocolax elegans. The sequence goes on from CM047429.1 coordinate 5,797,159, forward strand.
TCTCTATAAAAGACTTCTCTATACTTATGTGGCGTATATAAATATTTATGTATACACTGCGTCTCGTATAAAAATAAAATATACTTTTCACTCTAATCAGCTATAATGTGCATTTGATCCCTGCAGACTCACTTTATTCCCCGTAAACCCACTTTATTCGACATACACTAACTCTATTAGTTATTTTGACTTCTTCCTACAAATACTAAATCAAATATACCAAAAAATCTTGCAAAAATGTATAGGAATTTGAAAAGTGTATAACTTATTATAAATTAATTATTGTTAAATAAAGAGGTCTTTTAAATTATCAGGGTGAAAATTTGTATATGCAGTTCAGGAGTAAAAGGTAATTCTCTTGGATGAATTATTGCTCTCGCTACAACTCGGGCAACAACTTTCATAAATGCTTATTTTACATCCTTAGTGGACATATAACTATTATTTTGTATAGAAGTAAAGCTACCCGTTTATAGCAATATATATAATTAATTAAATAAACAAATAAATATATCTAAAACTAAATTAAAAATCTTTTAACCTTTAGAGGGCCGGAAAACCACTGTAGTGGGTCGACCCATGATGGGCACTTTGTCAACGACCAATCCATGATATAAAATACCTTTTTTACCATTTTTCTATGGAGGATATGCCATCCCAAATCCCGACCCTCTAAAGGTTAATAGTAAATAATTAGACATTTTATTAATTATTAAATATGTATTAAAATATTTTGTACGCGTGTGTACAAAATAAATACACAATTACTGGAAAGCAAAGCAGCAAACTCACGTAAAACTATAAAAACAAATAAAAAACGTATTTAAAAATATATGCTTAAAATACAAATACATTTTTCTTTAAAAACTTTTTATGCATACATAATTTTATACAACGTTTAACGTAGTATACTTTCATACTAACACTATACATAAAACAAAAAGAATATTAGTACAACTATAAAAAACTACAAAATTATTCTACTGTAAGTTGTACGAAAAGACAGAAGGCATGCATATTTTTGAAAGAGCTCAGGCACATTTTAATTGCAGAATATTGCATCCATATAAATAAATTATATTAGAAAATATAATTATTTCTTTCATTTTTGTATTTAACATCGGACTCTTTAGCTTTATTATAGTGCTAATAATCGACGGTGACATGCGACGTATTTTTTGTAAAGAAAGCACTTGTCCAAAATATACATTTTGGTAATTGTAATAGTGCGAATGCCAATCTTTAAAGATTAAGGGGATGTAATACTCAACTAGTTACCTACCGAGCCATATGAGACAATTATATTTAATTCACTAATACATATTCTGTATAAACGAAAATAGCATTGGAAGGGAATTTTCACATAGAGGATTTAGGTTATAAAATTTCCTTCCAATCATTCTCGTTAATTATTGCCCATACATACTTATAGCTCTTGGCAAAATTATAGAAGGTATCAATACGGAGGGCAATGACGTCTTGATTTTTCATTTATTCAAGTATTTCATGATTAATTGTCAGAACAAGCGTGTCATTACTCGTTGGGTAAAAATTGACTATTACATTCCGTTAAATATATGACTGTTTAGATACAGCTCGAAAGCAGAAGTTCATGCAAAAAATATTACAGAAGATGGCATGCATATTTTGAAAGAGCTCAGGCACCATTTTAATTGCAGAATATTGCATCCATATAAATAAATTATATTAGAAATTATAATTATTCTTTCCATTTTGTATTTAACATCGGACTCTTTAGCTTTATTATAGTGCTACTAATCGACGGTGACATGCGACGTATTTTTTGTAAAGAAAGCACTTGTCCAAAATATACATTTTGGTAATTGTAATAGTGCGAATGCCAATCTTTAAAGATTAAGGGGATGTAATACTCAACTAGTTACCTACCGAGCCATATGAGACAATTATATTGTAATTCACTAATACATATTCTGTATAAACGAAAATAGCATTGGAAGGGAATTTTCACATAGAGGATTTAGGTTATAAAATTTCCTTCCAATCATTCTCGTATACAGCTCGAAAGCAGAAGTTCATGCAAAAAATATTACAGAAGATGAAATTAAAAAGAATTTTTATATAAAGTGCAATTTCATTTTTGTACAACAATTTTCAATATTGCTAAATAAAGCAAACATTGGAATATATATTGTATAGGTAGATATAAACCATACAAATTACATTGTATTTCAAATTGCATTTCAATAAAAATCTAAAATAAATAGAGATCAAACCATGCAATAGAATACACACAAACACTTCACTAAATAACAAGAAAATAATTTGTATAACTTGTTATCCATGTTAAACAATACTGCGTAATAAATATTAAAAAACCTGAGTATTTTACTATATAATTTTATAATACTCAGATCTGATAGATGTTGACAAGAAATTCTTCAGTATTTAAAAATTTAAAAATTACACTTTAATAGATCCTGGAAACTGCCATGCTAAAAATATAAATGAACAATCAACCTACAAAATGCAAAAATATAAGATAAAGTCACCGATATATTGTTTTTTAGAAAGTTTTTTTAAATTAACTAACTGTAATAATAATAATAATAAACTAATATAATATGATACATTTGTTTTTGATTTGCGAATAGCAAATATACATATAGTTAAATTGTGTTTTATCAGTGACATTTTAATTTGTTTAATTATATTTTTAAAATGTGAATATCACAAACTAGACCTTTTTTTATTGTTTTTGTAGTGAGTAAAGATCATTAATTAAATATTTATTGTACTGAAATCTACTTGGTCTCTTACGATAGAGAATTTCATTTGATTCCATCAGAATAAAACAGAATTTTATCAAAGTAGAATTACAAACAATTTTGCTTCGAAAAGTATTGTCTAGTTGGGTATGAAATAGTTCTTTTTGTAGACAAAAATTAATGTTGAATCAGTGAACTTAAATAAGATGGCTCCAAATTGATGCAGGTACAATCTTGTAAATTGTTACAATTTTTTAAGCCCAATTTATTCAACTTCAACTTTCATAAAAAATTGGCTTTGTACGGATTCAATCTAATGAAATTTTCTATCTTAAGAGACCAACTAGATTACAATACAATAAAATCTGAATTCAATGATCTTCACTTACTGCAAAAAAAGTATACAAAAGGTCTATCTTGTCATAATGACATTATAGATGTATAATTACAACGTTAAAAACATGACTAACAAAATATAATTTATGTATATATGTATATTTGCAATTTCCAAACCCCAAACAAATATTGTTAGTATAAAAATATTTATATATTTATTTTAACAAATATATGCTTGTAAAGCACAAAATACCACCTATGGCCTTTCGGATACGACATGTAAATTTTGGCGAGCTCCCGTTTAGATGACCATAAAGAACACCGACTCTTCATTACGTTATATTGGACTGGACAGTAAACTCATCACCTAGCAGCAAATGCGTCAGACAGCCTTCCTAGACATCGAACACGTTAGGACGTTGGCATTTGGATACGCTCCTTAGCACACACAGCTCACAGATAGATCTGTAGATAAATCCAGTAATATAAGTATTTACATATACTATAAAGGGAGTAGGAAAGGACTGTATAATACAACTGTATAATATAATTAACGGCAGCTGAAAGTGGGATATGTGATTGGGAAGATTTGAAGTTATAATTTCGTTAACATAACCAGTTAATTCAATTAATAACATACGCAAGCCCCAACTAAAAATTTATTACCTGAAATCAAAACAGCGCATCATCTTCAGCAATGGAACCATTGACTTCAAGAAAAGAGAGACTAAAACTTGTATGGCTTCATTGCCATAATCCATTGAAATGTAGAATCGTAGAATATACCTGATTTGATATACGTTGTAACAGTTGTTTGGTACACTTCTTGGAATGTTCTGAAAGTATATCTAAAATTAGTATCTTTTCGGACAGCACATTAATGGCAAATGGATTGTCGTCACTTCCTCAAGTAAAAGCACTAACTAAATATCTTAATTAGTTATAAACATTATAATTTACTATTACCTAATCTCCTGAGCTTCTTCTTTTTGTTGTACTTTAGCTACCAGAACCAACTATCCAAGTATAGTTATGAATGATATCTTGTAGATCTGGGTGCGTGTGATTATTTATTCTCAAATAAATGTTACCCAAAGCTTTCACTAAATAACTTATTAAATAGGTTTTTCCCCTGTATCTTTAATGGACACTTATTAATAAAAAAAATGTTTTCATGATTAAAATATGTTATAATTTTTATAATTATTAAAATATTTAAATAAATGTTACCAACTTTAGGAATTTGTGAGCTTAAAACACCTTTGGCCATATTCTTCAAATAAGGATTGTTTACAGTGATGCCCTGTAAACTGTTTTGAGCTTGGTTTATGCTATGTGCTATCAAACAGAGACCATGTTCTTGTCAGCTTCTTGTCGTACATTCAAATAAAAGTTGCAGATCGTAGAAATATTCAGTTGAACTTTCTTAAACCAATAGCAAGCTCTCTTTTTCTACATCTGTCATTGGATTTGTACGACAAGCAACCATAACAAAGTCAGGATGACATCCACGATTCCTTTTCACCTTCTCCAAATAAAGATAAAGAGCACATACAATTTATAAACGCTCACTTTTTCCAAATATAGGTTATGTTTGTCCCGGCGCCCGGCGAACGCTGCATACTGTATGTAATATATATATTTATATATCTTATATACTAAATAAGCCCGCGATCCTCTCATCTCAAATCTTTTATGTAGACTTTTTATGTAGGTTAGAGGTTTAAAAAAATTAAACAAAACAGTAAACAATGGCCTCGATGATCTAGTCTATCCTATTGTAAAATTGAGTAAGCGCTCGAATCGAAGATCTCGAATCTCGATCTCGAACATGAAAAAACTCGAAATTCATTGGAAAACAAAACATCGGCGCGCGTAGCGCGCCCAAATCCACTAGTAATATAATATGAACGTTCAAGAATATTGCTATATATCGGTAAACTCGAATTGAAAACGAAGGCGCGCGTAGCGCACTTCATCCATTACTAATACATATATTAGTACATACTGTATATGTAGGACCAACTTTACTATATAGGAAATCGATCAGTCGATCACTCGCGAGTCGCGGCCGGTACGATGACACGACGACAAGGTGACCGCCGATCCACAATATACATGTATATATATATGGATATGCGGCCCGGTCCAAATAAAAATATTTACTATATAAGTTTACATTATATATATTCAATTTTTTCGTTGCTATTTGCAAATAGTATATTACTACCAAAATTAGAGCGATCTACACCTTTCAAATTAAAAATTATATCCACAATATTCAATTGAAAATCTCAGAAAATTTCCATAAGGATATTTTAAAATAAAAGAAAGGGCTTAACTGTTTCCTTGTTCAAGAAAAATTAATTTTCTAATAATAATATTTAAATAAACAATTTTTGGTCGGTAATTTGGTGTGGAAAAAAGCACAAATTTCAACCCAAACGTATATGTATAGATTTTTATCGATCTTCCCGAGTCAAATGTAGTTTGACTCGGGAAGATCGATGAAAATCAATACATATACATTGAAAACCACCGAGTAATAAAATCAAATTAACAAAAATGATTTCAACCCAAACGTTAAAAGATTAAAAGCTGCTTTTCAAAATTTTTTTATAAACTTTTAAATAAAATTATTTTAAATTTGATATGAATAGATAAATAATATTAAATATTTAAATTTCATAAAGCAAAGACCTTCAATAATTTTAACTAACAATATAATTAATTCAAGGACTACGGCAATTGGACGCAGCGCGTTCAGTACCCTACGGGCGGAGAATCGCACGAAAACGCGAACGTGATCCCCACCCGTAGACTTCGAAACAGGAAACTTGATTTTTGTATTGAACAGAAGAGTTTTGTTAAAATTTATAATAATTCTCCAAGATTTTCTCCAAGTCTGTTCGTAATTACTAATAGTTGTATTCACTAGTATTTTATAACCTATATTTTATGATATATCGCGTTTTTATATTAAAAGAAACAAAAAACTGTAAATAAAAATTTAAATAGAGTAGAAAATAATCGTTCGCTGGAACTATGGAGAAGGTGATTTCGCAAGGCCATTTTACCTTTCCCAACAGATGAAACTAATTAATCGACGCAGAGAGCGTTCTGTACCCTACGGGCGATGATTCGCACGAAATCGCGAGCGTGATCCCCTCCCGTAGACTTTGTAACAGGAAACTTGATTTTTTATTGAACAGAAGAGTTTTGTTAAAATTTATAATAATTCTCCAAGATTTCCTTCAAGTCTTTTCGTAATTACTAATAGTTGTATTCACTATTATTGTATAACCTATATTTTATGATATAAATCGCGTTTTTATATTAAAATAAACAAAATAGCTGTAAATAAAAATATAAATAGAGTAGAAAATAATCGTCCGCTGGAACTATGGAGAAGGTGATTTCGCAAGGCGATTTTACCTTTCCCAACAGATGAAACTAATTAATCGACGCAGCGAGCGTTCTGTACCCTACGGGCGATGATTCGCACGAAATCGCGAGCGTGATCCCCTCCCGTAGACTTTGTAACAGGAAACTTGATTTTTTATTGAACAGAAGAGTTTTGTTAAAATTTATAATAATTCTCCAAGATTTCCTTCAAGTCTTTTCGTAATTACTAATAGTTGTATACACTAGTATTGTATAACCTATATTTTCTGATATAAATCGCGTTTTTATATTAAAATAAACAAAATAGCTGTAAATAAAAATATAAATAGAGTAGAAAATAATCGTCCGCTGGAACTATGGAGAAGGTGATTTCGCAAGGCGATTTTACCTTTCCCAACAGATGAAACTAATTAATCGACGCAGCGAGCGTTCTGTACCCTACGGGCGATGATTCGCACGAAATCGCGAGCGTGATCCCCTCCCGTAGACTTTGTAACAGGAAACTTGATTTTTTATTGAACAGAAGAGTTTTGTTAAAATTTATAATAATTCTCCAAGATTTCCTTCAAGTCTTTTCGTAATTACTAATAGTTGTATACACTAGTATTGTATAACCTATATTTTCTGATATAAATCGCGTTTTTATATTAAAATAAACAAAATAGCTGTAAATAAAAATATAAATAGAGTAGAAAATAATCGTCCGCTGGAACTATGGAGAAGGTGATTTCGCAAGGCGATTTTACCTTTCCCAACAGATGAAACTAATTAATCGACGCAGCGAGCGTTCTGTACCCTACGGGCGATGATTCGCACGAAATCGCGAGCGTGATCCCCTCCCGTAGACTTTGTAACAGGGAACTTGATTTTTGTATTGAACAGAAGAGTTTTGTTAAAATTTATAATAATTCTCCAAGATTTTCTTCAAGTCTTTTCGTAATTACTAATAGTTGTATTCACTAGTATTTTATAACCTATATTTTATGATATAAATCGCGTTTTTATATTAAAATAAACAAAATAGCTGTAAATAAAAATATAAATAGAGTAGAAAATAATCGTCCGCTGGAACTATGGAGAAGGTGATTTCGCAAGGCGATTTTACCTTTCCCAACAGATGAAACTAATTAATCGACGCAGCGAGCGTTCTGTACCCTACGGGCGATGATTCGCACGAAATCGCGAGCGTGATCCCCTCCCGTAGACTTTGTAACAGGAAACTTGATTTTTTATTGAACAGAAGAGTTTTGTTAAAATTTATAATAATTCTCCAAGATTTCCTTCAAGTCTTTTCGTAATTACTAATAGTTGTATACACTAGTATTGTATAACCTATATTTTCTGATATAAATCGCGTTTTTATATTAAAATAAACAAAATAGCTGTAAATAAAAATATAAATAGAGTAGAAAATAATCGTCCGCTGGAACTATGGAGAAGGTGATTTCGCAAGGCGATTTTACCTTTCCCAACAGATGAAACTAATTAATCGACGCAGCGAGCGTTCTGTACCCTACGGGCGATGATTCGCACGAAATCGCGAGCGTGATCCCCTCCCGTAGACTTTGTAACAGGAAACTTGATTTTTATTGAACAGAAGAGTTTTGTTAAAATTTATAATAATTCTCCAAGATTTCCTTCAAGTCTTTTCGTAATTACTAATAGTTGTATACACTAGTATTGTATAACCTATATTTTCTGATATAAATCGCGTTTTTATATTAAATAAACAAAATAGCTGTAAATAAAAATATAAATAGAGTAGAAAATAATCGTCCGCTGGAACTATGGAGAAGGTGATTTCGCAAGGCGATTTTACCTTTCCCAACAGATGAAACTAATTAATCGACGCAGCGAGCGTTCTGTACCCTACGGGCGATGATTCGCACGAAATCGCGAGCGTGATCCCCTCCCGTAGACTTTGTAACAGGGAACTTGATTTTTGTATTGAACAGAAGAGTTTTGTTAAAATTTATAATAATTCTCCAAGATTTTCTTCAAGTCTTTTCGTAATTACTAATAGTTGTATTCACTAGTATTTTATAACCTATATTTTATGATATAAATCGCGTTTTTATATTAAAATAAACAAAATAGCTGTAAATAAAAATATAAATAGAGTAGAAAATAATCGTCCGCTGGAACTATGGAGAAGGTGATTTCGCAAGGCGATTTTACCTTTCCCAACAGATGAAACTAATTAATCGACGCAGCGAGCGTTCTGTACCCTACGGGCGATGATTCGCACGAAATCGCGAGCGTGATCCCCTCCCGTAGACTTTGTAACAGGAAACTTGATTTTTTATTGAACAGAAGAGTTTTGTTAAAATTTATAATAATTCTCCAAGATTTCCTTCAAGTCTTTTCGTAATTACTAATAGTTGTATACACTAGTATTGTATAACCTATATTTTCTGATATAAATCGCGTTTTTATATTAAAATAAACAAAATAGCTGTAAATAAAAATATAAATAGAGTAGAAAATAATCGTCCGCTGGAACTATGGAGAAGGTGATTTCGCAAGGCGATTTTACCTTTCCCAACAGATGAAACTAATTAATCGACGCAGCGAGCGTTCTGTACCCTACGGGCGATGATTCGCACGAAATCGCGAGCGTGATCCCCTCCCGTAGACTTTGTAACAGGAAACTTGATTTTTTATTGAACAGAAGAGTTTTGTTAAAATTTATAATAATTCTCCAAGATTTCCTTCAAGTCTTTTCGTAATTACTAATAGTTGTATACACTAGTATTGTATAACCTATATTTTCTGATATAAATCGCGTTTTTATATTAAAATAAACAAAATAGCTGTAAATAAAAATATAAATAGAGTAGAAAATAATCGTCCGCTGGAACTATGGAGAAGGTGATTTCGCAAGGCGATTTTACCTTTCCCAACAGATGAAACTAATTAATCGACGCAGCGAGCGTTCTGTACCCTACGGGCGATGATTCGCACGAAATCGCGAGCGTGATCCCCTCCCGTAGACTTTGTAACAGGGAACTTGATTTTTGTATTGAACAGAAGAGTTTTGTTAAAATTTATAATAATTCTCCAAGATTTTCTTCAAGTCTTTTCGTAATTACTAATAGTTGTATTCACTAGTATTTTATAACCTATATTTTATGATATAAATCGCGTTTTTATATTAAAATAAACAAAATAGCTGTAAATAAAAATATAAATAGAGTAGAAAATAATCGTCCGCTGGAACTATGGAGAAGGTGATTTCGCAAGGCGATTTTACCTTTCCCAACAGATGAAACTAATTAATCGACGCAGCGAGCGTTCAGTACCCTACGGGCGGGGAATCGCATTACTTTCCTTAATGCTAACCCTCACTTTACAACAAGTGGTGTCCGAATTTATTCACGCATAATTAAGAAAATCGATGCCAAAGATATTGATTGCTGAATTCCTTTTCTCGATTTTTGCTTCTTCTCTTTTTTCGTCTCCCTTTGTATATATATATATATATATATATATATATATAAAGCGAAAAGAGATAGCAATATTTGTGAGATAGAAAGACAGCGGTGCGTGCCAGCCGGTCAAAGAACGCGTACAGAGCTCCCAACGATTGGCAGGTCATTTAGTTTAGATGTGGCAGCGAAAGGGCGCTATATTATACTGCTATTGCTAACTCAGTACTGTTTGTTGACATGCATTTTGTTTGGTTATAGTTTTATATCAAAGTATAAAGTATTCAACATGATTTATTGGGTCAAATCTTTTATTAATTTAAATTTGCTGAATTATTCTAATTAAAAATTAATTATATATTAACTACCTCCCTAAAGTCGGGAACATAGAGTATGCAACATTCGCCGGTCGCCGGGACAAACATAACCTATATTTGGAAAAAATGAGCGTTTATAAATTGTCTGTGCTCATTATCTTTATTTGTAAAAGGTAAAAAGGAATGGTAGATGTCATCCTGACTTTGTTAAGATTGCTTGGCGTACAAATCCAACAACAGATGTCGGAAAAAAGAGCTTGCTGTTGGTTTAAGAAAGATCAACTGAATATTTCAACGATCTGCAACTTCTCGTCAGTTACTACCTCGAGGAACGATATGTACGGGTCAAGCAAGAGGTGATAGTTAATTTTTATTTGAATGTACGGCAAGATGCTGACAAGAACATGGTCTCTGTTTGATAGCACATAGCATAAACCAAGCTCAAAACAGTTTACAGGGCATCACTGTAAGCAATCCTTATTTGAAGAATATGGCCAAAGGTGTTTTAAGCTCACAAATTCCTAAAGTTGGTAACATTTATTTAAATATTTTAATAATTATAAAAATTATAACATATTTTAATCATGAAAACATTTTTTTTATTAATAAGTGTCCATTAAAGATACAGGGGAAAAACCTATTTAATAAGTTATTTAGTGAAAGCTTTGGGTAACATTTATTTGAGAATAAATAATCACACGCACCCAGATCTACAAGATATCATTCATAACTATACTTGGATAGTTGGTTCTGGTAGCTAAAGTACAACAAAAAGAAGAAGCTCAGGAGATTAGGTAATAGTAAATTATAATGTTTATAACTAATTAAGATATTTAGTTAGTGCTTTTACTTGAGGAAGTGACGACAATCCATTTGCCATTAATGTGCTGTCCGAAAAGATACTAATTTTAGATATACTTTCAGAACATTCCAAGAAGTGTACCAAACAACTGTTACAACGTATATCAAATCAGGTATATTCTACGATTCTACATTTCAATGGATTATGGCAATGAAGCCATACAAGTTTTAGTCTCTCTTTTCTTGAAGTCAATGGTTCCATTGCTGAAGATGATGCGCTGTTTTGATTTCAGGTAATAAATTTTTAGTTGGGGCTTGCGTATGTTATTAATTGAATTAACTGGTTATGTTAACGAAATTATAACTTCAAATCTTCCCAATCACATATCCCACTTTCAGCTGCCGTTAATTATATTATACAGTTGTATTATACAGTCCTTTCCTACTCCCTTTATAGTATATGTAAATACTTATATTACTGGATTTATCTACAGATCTATCTGTGAGCTGTGTGTGCTAAGGAGCGTATCCAAATGCCAACGTCCTAACGTGTTCGATGTCTAGGAAGGCTGTCTGACGCATTTGCTGCTAGGTGATGAGTTTACTGTCCAGTTCAATATAACGTAATGAAGAGTCGGTGTTCTTTATGGTCATCTAAACGGGAGCTCGCCAAAATTTACATGTCGTATCCGAAAGGCCATAGGTGGTATTTTGTGCTTTACAAGCATATATTTGTTAAAATAAATATATAAATATTTTTATACTAACAATATTTGTTTGGGGTTTGGAAATTGCAAATATACATATATACATAAATTATATTTTGTTAGTCATGTTTTTAACGTTGTAATTATACATCTATAATGTCATTATCTCAAGATAGACCTTTTGTATACTATTTTTGCAGTAAGTGAAGATCATTGAATTCAGAATTTATTGTATTGTAATCTAGTTGGTCTCTTAAGATCGAAAATTTCATTAGATTGAATCCGTACAAAGCCAATTTTTATGAAAGTTGAAGTAGAATAAATTGGGCTTAAAAAATTGTAACAATTTACAAGATTGTACCTGCATCAATTTGGAGCCATCTTATTTAAGTTCACTGATTCAATATTAATTTTTGTCTACAAAAAAAAACTATTTAACTTTCAAACCCAACTAGACAATACTTTTCGAAACAAAATTGTTTGTAATTCTACTTTGATAAAATTCTGTTTTATTCTGATGGAATCAAATGAAATTCTCTATCGTAAGAGACCAAGTAGATTTCAGTAAAATAAATATTTAATTAATGATCTTTACTCACTACAAAAACAATAAAAAAAGGTCTAGTTTGTGATATTCACATTTTAAAAATATAATTAAACAAATTAAAATGTGACTGATAAAATACAATTTAACTATATGTATATTTGCTATTCGCAAATCACAAACAAATATATCATATTATATTAGTTTATTATTATTATTATTACAGTTAGTTAATTTAAAAAAACTTTCTAAAAAACAATATATCGGTGACTTTATCTTATATTTTTGCATTTTGTAGGTTGATTGTTCATTTATATTTTTAGCATGGCAGTTTCCAGGATCTATTAAAGTGTAATTTTTAAATTTTTAAATACTGAAGAATTTCTTGTCAACATCTATCAGATCTGAGTATTATAAAATTATATAGTAAAATACTCAGGTTTTTTAATATTTATTACGCAGTATTGTTTAACATGGATAACAAGTTATACAAATTATTTTCTTGTTATTTAGTGAAGTGTTTGTGTGTATTCTATTGCATGGTTTGATCTCTATTTGTTTTAGATTTTTATTGAAATGCAATTTAAAATACAATGTAATTTGTATGGTTTATATCTACCTATACAATATATATTCCAATGTTTGCTTTTTTTAGCAATATTGAAAATTGTTGTACAAAAATGAAATTGCACTTTATATAAAAATTCTTTTTAATTTCATCTTCTGTAATATTTTTTGCATGAACTTCTGCTTTCGAGCTGTATCTAAACAGTAATATACGTAACGGAATGTAATAGTCAATTTTTACCGAACGAGTAATGGCACGCATGTTTTGTCAATTAATCATGAAATACTTGAATAAATGGAAATTCAAGACATCATTGCCCTCCGTATTGATACGTTCTATAATTTTGCCAAGAGCTAAGTATGTATGGGCAATAATTAACGAGAATGATTGGAAGGAAATTTTATAACCTAAATACACTATGTGAAAATTCCCTTCCGATGCTATTTTCGTTTATACAGAATATGTATTAGTTAATTAAATATATTTACAAAAAATACGTCGCATATAACCGTCGATTATTAGCACTATAATAGAAGCTAAAAAGTGCGATGTTAAATAAAAAAATGAAAGAAATAATTATATTTTCTAATATAGTTTATTTATATGGATGCAAAATTCTGCAATTAAAATGGCACACTTCTGGCACAGAGCTCTTTCAAAAATATGCATGCCTTCTATCTTTTCGTACAACTTACAGTAGAATAATTTTGTAGTTTTTTATAGTTGTACTAATATTCATTTTGTTTTATGTATATTGTTAGTATGAAAGTATACTACGTTAAACGTTGTATAAAATTATGTATGCATAAAAAGTTTTTTAAAAAAAATGTATTTGTATTCTAAGAATATATTTTTAAATACGTTTTTTTTCATTTGTTTTTATAGTTTCACGTGAGTTTGCTGCTTTGCTTTCCAGTAATTGTGTATTTCTTATGTATACACGCGTACAAAGTAGTTTAATACATAATTAATAATTAATAAAATGTCTAATTATATACGATTAACCTTTAGAGGGTCGGGATTTGGGATGGCATATCCTCCATACAAAAATGGTAAAAAAGGTATCTTATATCATGGATTGGTCATTGACAAAGTGCCCATCATGGGTCGACCCACTACAGTGGTTTTCCGGCCCTCTAAAGGTTAAAAGATTTTTAATTTAATTTTAGATATATTTATTTGTTTATTTAATTAATTATATATATTGCTGTAAACGGGTAGCTTTACTTCTATACAAAATAATAGTTATATGTTCACTAAGAATGTAAAATAAGCATTTATGAAAGTTGTTGCCCGAGTTGTAGCGAGAGCAGTAATTCATCCAAGAGAATTACCTTTTACTCCCGAACTGCATATACAAATTTTCACCCTGATAATTTAAAAGACCTCTTTATTCAACAATAATTAATTTATAGTAAGTTATACACTTTTCAAGTTCCTGTACATTTTTGCAAGATTTTTTGGTATATTTAATTTAGTATTTGTAGGAAGAAGTCAAAATAAGTAATAGAGTTAGTGTATGTTGAATAAAGTGGGTTTACGGGGAATAAAGTGAGTCTACAGGGATCAAATGCACATTATAGCTGATTAGAGTGAAAAGTATATTTTATTTTTATACGAGACGCAGTGTATACATATATATTTATATACGCCACATAAGTATAGAGAAGTCTTTTATAGAGAAGTAAAAAAGTATATTATTTTATTTGAACGAATACACAATAATATTTTTGACGCAAATCAAATAAACGAGCGCCATCTCTATGCAGCTGATGTAATTGCGCAACCAAGCATTCCGCAATGACGTCGATAACAGAACACTGGTTTCGTACCTGTCAAGTCGTACTTCTCACTTTATGACTTCAATAATAATTTTTCGGATCCATATCCGACTGAAGAATGTTCCCCGTATGAATGGCTATGGCGCTCAGCTCAATATTTATGCTTTGAGAGCTTCGTATTTTTATAATTTACAATTATTGGTAGTTTCTATAACATCATCCCACCTGACTCCAGCGCCACCACTCGAGGTGACGTTTTTCTGAAACTTTGTGTACGGACTCCCCTTAAGTCAGAAATTAGAGAAAAAGTGACTAATAATATTGATAAAACTATTACGAAGAAAATTCATATAAATATTAATGAAACAAAATTTAACAACAAACTTATTGCGACAAAAAATTCTTAAAGAATAAATCTGATTTATTTTTGACTACGTTAGATAAAGTTAATAAAACTGTTTGCATGTATAAGTCAGAGTATATATCATGAATGACAGAAATCTTTAACGATAAGTATGTGTATAAAGTTATTATAACGAATTCATTAAAAAATTTACAATCTGATACTTCGAACATTTAAAAAAATTTAAATAATAATGGTTTTCTAAACTATAAGTTTCACAATAATGCTCTCACTTGTTCTAATACTAGTCTAGCTACAGGTTATGGGTTACCAAAAATCCACTAGATTAATAACGCTTTACGACCTACCATTTCGTTAATTAACAGCTCTATACACTTTCTAGCTAAAATTGTATATACAGAAATAAAATCACTATTAAACCACCAAAATCAAATATAAATAGTTTTGAATTGAAAGAAAAATTAAAACAATTCTTACTAGACGAGAATTGTGTTTTAATGTCTTTTGATGTGATTTCACTTTTTACAAACATTCCTTGTAATTTAGTTTTAGAGAGTTTAGAAAGAAGATTTTCCGCTATTAATAATAAATGTAATAATAAATGTATTTCTTTTAGTGAGATTTTAGAACTTTTAGATTTTAGAAAATTTCTGTATAATAACACTTTTTTATATTTTATTCTTTATTCTTGATTTTGTGCACTCTTTTTTCTGGCACTTCCTACCGTTTATCCCCCTGGGGCTTTAACGGTGTCCACCTACCACCTATGTGTGGGTGCTTTATCCCTCCCTTAAAAACCCCACCATCTCGCATTCGCCCGGGGTTATGCCCGTGGATGAGGGAAACCTGTGAAGCAGGGAAAACCTCACCCGAGATGGCCGGTGTATTCGAAACATTCTTTTTGGGTGTCAAAGTCACATTGCGTAGGCCTTGACACCGAAACCGAATGTTTCACACCTCCCGCTCACGTTGTGAAACGTGGAAAAACACCTAACCGATCCCGAAAGCCGCACAAGAATGGTGTCACCCATCCAAGTATGAACCGCACTTAGTGCTGTTTAACTTTCGTGATCGGCCGAGGTGCGTCTCCGCCACTCCGCCACCACGTCGGTATAACACTTTTTTATATTTAATGACACATATTATCAACAGACTCATGGTACACCTATGGGTTCTCCTATCTCTCCACTTTTTGCTGACATTGTAATGGATGATTTGGAAAATTATTGTCTGGAAAAATTATTGACTTTACACAATTGCAAACCTCTTTTCTACTTTGCAGATGTAGATGACCCGATTATGTGCATTAAAAAGGAATATATAGATGTAGTTATTAATTTGTTCAACTCTTATAATAATAATTTACAGTTCACTTTTTGAGCTAGAACAAGACAAAAAAAGTAATTTCCTTGACGTAACTTTATTTAGAACTAATAGTCATATTATAACAGATTGGTATCAAAAACCTACATCATCCAGGGAGACTTATAAATTATTTCTCAAATCATCCAATTCAGCAAAAAAGAACAGTATCTATAATTTAGTAGACCGAGCATTTTTGTTATCTAATGAATATTTTCACTCAAAAAACTTTAAAATTGTACAAAATCTGTTATTAAACAATGATTATCCTATTGATATCATACGACATAATATGTAATTTCGAATTAATGAAATCAAAAACAACAGAACCAATAACCCGCCAACTTAAAAAATGAACCGTCTTAGTTATATAACGCTTCCTTATACCATTAATTTCAATAAATGATCACAGATTTTATACTCTTACAATATTCAAACACTACCATTAGTACAGAAAAATGTCAATTCTATCGTTGAATTAGGCAAAGACTGTACTAAAAAACTAGAACCTACAAATGTTGTCTATAAATTTACATGCGAAAATTGTCCTGCTTCTTATGTTGGTGAAACGCAGCGTTCTTTAAAAACTGGGATAAATGAACATAGAAATAATAAAAGTCCAAATTAAGTGGTTAATCAACATGTATCTCTTTTTAAACATGCATTTGACTGGGATGGCGTGAAAATTGTTGATAGCGAGTGTAACTACAACAAACATTTGATTTCTGTAATGAGACATATCAAAATTGATAGTAATAATATCAACAAGAAAAAGGATATTAAATTTTTAAATGCCACTTATTTGCCAGTTCTTAGAAATTTAAATACCTAATTAATAACCGTTTGACGTTTCCTGTGTTTACACAATTTAACAGATCATGTGACGCATCGATAATCCGCTTAAGGGAGCAAAATCTTTTATTTTAGTGTATTTTCATATGTGCGTTCTCCACTGTAATTTTTTTTTGTCTCTAATAAGTAGCCTGAAGAGGTTAGCAGACCACGCCAATGAAACGTTGCTTATTATAAAAAAAACTGTCTTTTTAACTTTGCCTCCGTTAGATCGCATGTAAGTTTTCAAGATTAATACCAGGGAGAGTGATTACCATATATACAATATTTTGCTATTATTGTTAAAATTTCAGCTTATTCGATGAAGTAGTTCCTGAGATATCCTTGGTATTATATCAGCCATATTTCAATCTCCCAATTCTCTTAAATTTATCGCATATTAACGTGTTCAATAACAAATAATTCGACCAATCTGCGAGTTTGTTTACGTTTTCGATGTTGTCTTCTCCCCTCCATGCGCTCCCTTCACGCATCGCTTACGGTCACACTGCACCGCTCATCGCCGGCTGCTGCGCTCTGATTGACTCGAAATAATAATGTTTAACTAAGAGTAATTTAATAAATAAGCTGCAAATCAAAATTTGTGTACTAGAAAAGTTGTTTAGAATTTTTAGTTTTATGTGTATGCGAAATTAACAGAATGAATTTCAGAGCACCCTGTATAACAAAGTAATTTTTAAATGTTTTAAAACAAATTTTGCAAATAATTAAATAATAATTAAAGTATTTTTAGTGCCGTTATTATTCATGTAAAAAAGGTACAATCAACAAATAATATTTTGTAATTACTAAAGAATTATGAACAATTTAGTAGTGGTTTCAGTATTTTCTTCTGCGATATTTTATATTTTATATCTTTTTCTACGGTATTTTTTGAGAGAGGTGACACTGAAGCGAGCTTAAGATTAAGAAATGGAGGGACACCTATACCCAAGGAGTGAGGAAAGTAAGGGTGGGAGAACTATCCGTGTGTGCATAAGAATCATGGAAAGTCACATTTAGCACTCGGTACCGCACACCTCCGACTAAGTGCAATACACCTGACCTTATAGGTTGCGAGATGAGATGAATTGTACAAAATTAAATAACTCGCAGTACATTTTATTTTGGGTGACCTTCAGTGTTTTATTACGCGGTGTAATGTACTGTAATCAAATAATTTTGGGTACAGGATGCAATTTTAATGTGTTTTACTAATTCTAATGTGTTTTAGTTACATATATATGGGTGGTTCTCTATGACATCGAAGATGAAAAAAATAAATATTGCTATAACTGTGGGAATATGTTTTAGAGGTATCCAGTAGTTCTCCTGAATTTTTTCAGATTTTTTCTGGGCCATTATTTTAAGTTATAGAGAGTCAAAGTTGACATTTTAGCACTTTTTTGCATTATAAGCCCATTTTCATGAATTTTTAGCTCCCAGGGGATGCATTTTTCACTAAAAACATAAGTATGACTTTTTTTGTAAAATTTTCCGAACTTTTCATT
This sequence comes from Theocolax elegans, assembly GCA_026168455.1. NCBI lineage: Eukaryota > Metazoa > Arthropoda > Insecta > Hymenoptera > Cerocephalidae > Theocolax > Theocolax elegans. Next base: position 5,815,861 of record CM047429.1, read on the forward strand.
AAAAATACTTTTAAAGACATAAATGTATGCTGTCACACTCTTGTAAGCCATTTAAACCTTAAATAGTGAAAATCAGCAATTCTGCTCCGGACTCTGGTAACCTAATACTGTCTAAAAGATGTCTTTTTATAGTCAGAAACTGCCTAAAAATTTCCAGAGTGGGTCTAAATCATTAAGATCACTTATGGTCAAAATATCCGGGAAAAGTGCCCGAAATATTAATAGAAATGAATCTAGTAGCATGATCATTGCAAAAAAATTTATGCACTTACCTTGGAATGGTAGGAAAGTATCTCCACTTGTTTCAGTATCCATCTAATCCCCTGTAAGCTGCTAAAAATACAAATATTCTTATAAAATTATAAAAAATTATTTTTTAAACATTTATAATGCTGAATTTTTAGTTTTACATCCCTTACAACAATTATAATACTAATCTGAAGGATTACTATAAATATATAAACATCATTATTACAATAACTGAATATACGTATTTAATACAAAAGATATATAAATAAATCGGATATATAATTATAATGAATAATATGATAACGTGACAGTGACAAGTTTGTGAAATCTAAACAATGTATTGCTGAATAATAATAATAATAATAATGTTGATACTTTTATAGTAATCCTTCAGATTAGTATTATAATTCTTGTAAGGGATGTAAAACTAAAAATCCAGCATTATAAATGTTTAAAAAATAATTTTTTATAATTTTATAATAATATTTGTATTTTTAGCAGCTTACAGGGGATTAGATGGATACTGAAACAAGTGGAGATACTTTCCTACCATTCCAAGGTAAGTGCATAAATTTTTTTGCAATGATCATGCTACTAGATTCATTTCTATTAATATTTCGGACACTTTTCCCGGATATTTTGACCATAAGTGATCTTAATGATTTAGACCCACTCTGGAAATTTTTAGGCAGTTTCTGACTATAAAAAGACATCTTTTAGACAGTATTAGGTTACCAGAGTCCGGAGCAGAATTGCTGATTTTCACTATTTAATGTTTAAATGGCTTACACGAGTGTGACAGCATACATTTATGTCTTTAAAAGTATTTTTAATGAAAAGTTCGGAAAATTTTACAAAAAAAGTCATACTTATGTTTTTAGTGAAAAATGCATCCCCTGGGAGCTAAAAATTCATGAAAATGGGCATATAATGCAAAAAAGTGCTAAAATGTCAACTTTGACTCTCTGTAACTTAAAATAATGGCCCAGAAAAAATCTGAAAAAATTCAGGAGAACTACTGGATACCTCTAAAACATATTCCCACAGTTATAGCAATATTTATTTTTTTCATCTTCGATGTCACAGAGAACCACCCATATATATATATATTTATTTAGTGAAACGGTAAGGTATTGTTTACCTTACCGTTTGACGAATTCGAGCAACACGAGCGTACAGTATCGTAATTTTCGCATCGGCTCGGGCCGGCGATTTTCGGCTCGGCCCGGTTCGTCGTGGCTACACGGGCAGGATTAAATTTGCGCGCGAATCTTTCGCGCGCGACCTGATTACATAGGTGAGGGGGAAATTCTCGCGCACTCGAGAGAGATATAGCCGCCTTGTTACGCGATAGGTGTGATCCCCCGCGTCTCGTGTTTAAAGCTCGCTGTGATAATTTTACCGTGGTGTCCGTGGTTGCATTTTAAGTGCAGGCCGATCCTGCATTTGCGGCGTTACTGTTGTACCGTCGGAAATCGACCTACCGTGACGCAACCTCGATGCACAGGTGAACGGACTACCCGTCCGATACCACAACGGGAGTAAGCGAGCGAGCGAGAGAGAAAAATCGACCGGCCAGCTGATCGTTATACGATTCCAGCATCGAACTCGAGGAAGTAAATGGTACCACTTCACGCGCTCGCGTTTTATTTCATAAACAATAAATAGTTTATTTATTGCGCTATACGAGTCCCGTTTACTGTGTATATTATTTTAGTTCGCGATATTTTTCTCGTCTCTCTCTACAAGTCGGCCGTTTAACGACTTGCTATTAAGGGGGTATCCGCATTTAAAACGTTCAAAAAATCGATTTTTTTATTGCTTAAATCTATTCCTTATATGTATAAAAACATATATCCGAAGTTATAGAGTCGGATTCGTAGTATTTCCGAAGATACAGCACAAAACGCAACGTAGCATCGAGCAAGTGCCAGTGCTGGGTCAGACTGAAACGCGCGCGCTCCTCCCCTCGTCTCTAAACTCGAAACTATATACCTGAAAAGGTTCAGCAGCTGTTCGAAATAATATTTTGCTTTCATAGAAGCGTCTTTTGAACCTTAGTATTGTGCAGGGTTGTAAGTACTCGAATCATTTCGAAGAATAGAATCCTTAAAAATCCATAATCAATTTTAATTTTGGATTTTCATTTACTGCGAATCCTAATCTCCCTTGATTTTATGATTCTCAACTTTATCGAATCATAAGATCCAAGTGATTTAAGAATTTTCTGTCACATACAATCACAAATCCTTTTGATTTTTTGATTATATTTATTGCAAATCATAAATACTAATGATTTTTGGATTTTTAGTTTTTATGAATCGCAAATACCGGTGACTTTAGGAGTTTTTCTTTCTAAGATTCACAAATACTAATGAATTTACGAGTTTGTTTTTCACGAGTCAAAAATCCGTTTGATTTTGTAATTTCTTTTTGATGACAATCATAAATACCGACGATTTTATAATTTTACGTATTTCGAATAAAAGAATCATGATGATTTTTTTCCTTTTTCATATACGAATCATTAATTTCATTTATTTTATGTTTTCTCGTAAAAGCAAATAAAATTTCTTTGATAGTTGTAATACGATTTATTAATGATTCTCGAGGTACCTGGACTATTGGATTGTTGTTAATTTTAAATCCGATTTTGTTATTAAAAGCTTTTTCCTTACACTGAGCACAAAATACTACTTGCTTTCCCTATTTACGGGGCGCAATATCACACTTTTCAATTCTTATGTAAAATGTACCTAGTGCTTAGTGAAATAAATTCAGAACAAAACAAATGTGGATGCGTGTGTGACAATTAATACGGGTATTTAGAAGCTTGTTTGTGCGTTCGGTAAATTTATTTATAAGTGCTTTTGTGTGCGTATGTATGCGCGAGTGCGTAAATATGTATATGTGTGTGTGAATGTGTGTGACTTTGTGAATATGTGTGCGAGTATGTGAATATATGTGTGATTGAATGTGTGTGAATGTGCGTGCGAGTGGGTATATGTGTGTGTGTGTGTGTTTTTTTTTTTTTTTTTTTTTTTTTTCCGAAGAGGTGGAGAAATGCTTAATGCACCATGACTGGAGCCATGCAAGACTCCCCGTGTGTGGGACTCTCCTACCGAAGGATGTCGATAGGCATACCCACTAAAACTCCACCTCTTTTCTTACCTTTATTCCCCCGCGGAAACCGCCGCAAGGCATTACTTCGCGGGGGGAGGCACGGCTAGATTAGCCCACTACTGTTGCTATCGCAACTCTTCTATCCTCGTCTCTTCTGATGAGACCCAGCCTGTCCACTACGGACGTACAGAGGGTCACTACCGCGTTCCATCCCTCCTGGGAGCCAAGCAGGCACGCCCCGATGCCCTCAGGGGTGAGGGGACCGCTCCAAGTGATTTGAAACTGGTCCCGTTCCTCCCTGAAACGAGGACACCGTAGGAGGACGTGTTCCACGTCTTCGTCCACCCCTGAACAATCCGGGCACTCTGCGCTACCGTAGACCCCTATACGAAATAGGTAGCTACGGAAGCATCCGTGCCCGGTCAACACCTGGGTAAGCTGGAAACTGACGAAGCCGTGTTTCCTGCTCGCCCACTCCCGGATCCGCGGGATGATGCGGTAGGTCCAGCGGCCGTCTCTGGCTGAGTCCCATCTCCGCTGCCACTCCTCTACGGTCCGCAATGACCATAGGTTATGGCAGCGATTCTCTTCTACGCGTCGCCCACCCTCACGGTGTCTTTCAGCTCTCTCGGCTGCCAGGAGGTCGAAGGGGGCGGTCCCCGCGATCACCGAGAGCGCAATGTCAGATACGGTTCGGTACGCTCGGGCCACCCTTAGCGCAGCTATCCTGCAGGCTCTCTGACACGGAGCACCAAAGCTCTTGTGCCTGTTCAGGGCATCAGCCCAGATAGGAGCTCCGTATAAAATTACGGAGCTCACCACCGAGGCAAGGAGAGACCTTTGCGGTTGCTGGGGTCCCCCGATGTTGGGCATGATGCCCGCCAGCGCACGGGCCACCTTTGCCGCCTTTGGGCCTGCGTTCGCGAGATGGTGTTTGAACGACAGCCGCGCGTCTAGTGTGACCCCTAAATACTTCAACGTTTTCACCGACCGTATCCGTTCTTTACCTACCGTGAAGGTGGCGGTCCTCTCCTTTTTTGTGCGAGAGATGAGCACCGCCTCCGTTTTTTCCGCCGCCAGACTAAGTCCGTGGTCTCTCAACCAAGTGGCGACCACTTCTATAGAGACGTCTCCGAGATATTCGATCTCTTCGACACTCTTTGCGACCACCACTAGCGCCACGTCGTCCGCGAAAGCCACCATCGAGACACCCTCCGGAAGTTGCTGCCTAAGCAGGCCGTCATAGACAACGTTCCAGAGTAGGGTCCCAATGACTGAACCCTGCGGCACGCCTCCCGTGATGTTGTTGGAGTGCACACCGTCGTCGGTGTCGTAGAGCAGAGTACGGTCAGTCAGGTAACTCGAGGTGACCTCCCTGAGATAGAGTGGCACTTGGAAGTGCTGCAGGGACAGCATGATGTCGTCCCATCTGGCAGAGTTGAAGGCATTCCGGATGTCCAAGGTGATGATGGCACACATCCGCCTTGCACTCCGACCAGCATTGATGGCGTTTGTGGCTATGCCAACAACTCTGCCTACAGCATCCATGGTCGATCGACCCTTTCGGAAGCCGAACTGGTTGTCGGAGAGGTCTCCGGCCCGACCGATGGCCTCTGCAAGCCTGGCGCAGATCACCCGCTCCAGGAGCTTCCCGACTATATCCAGTAGACAGAGCGGGCGGTAAGATGATGGCTCCTCCGGGGGTTTGTTTCCCTTTGGTAGGAGTACCAGCCTCTGCGTCTTCCACTAGGCCGGGAAGCAACCTTCTCTTATGCATGCGTTGAATGCGTCCAGGAACAAGCCCGGAGCACTCATCGCCGCTGTCTTGACGGCCAGGCCAGGTATTCCGTCAGGCCCTGGGGCTTTACGTACGGAAATACCCTTAGCGGCCATCCTCAGTTCGGCTTCACTAATGTCTGGCGACTCGGCTGCACCAATGGTGGCCATCAGGCCCGTCTCTGCTGCCCTTTTCCGATGTTCTGGAAACAGGTGGCGGTCGACTCCGTCCAGAAAAACTGGGTCGGTGGGTGCAACAGCTCCCCCGGGGTTGATCTTATTCATAACCGTTTTATACGGTCTGCCCCAGGGGTCATGGTCCACCTCCTCACAGAGCTCCCGCCAACACCTTCTCTTGGCAGCCTTGATGGCCACCTTGAGATCCCTCCGCTTTTGTTCGTATTCTGCGGAACGATCTTGGAACCGCGGTGTTCCCCTCGCTCTTTGGTGCAGCCTTCTGGCACGCAGGCACTCACGTCTCTTTTCTGCGATGTCCTCACTCCACCAGATTATCGGTGGGCGGCCGCGAGGGTTAAACTTCACGGCCATAGACGCATCGCAAGCCGCTGTTAGGGCATTCGTGAGGCCTCGTGCTTTTTCTTCGGCGGTTCCCTCCACTTTTGCCCCCTCAAGGGAGCAGAAGAACGTCTCACGATCAAACGTGGCTGGTGCCCATCTCTCTCTTACTCCTCTTCCTGCTCTCTTTGTCCTCCCGCTGGTCAGCTGGAGCTGGTACACGAGTGCTTGGTGGTCACTACCCGTGTAACGATCGCTAACTTTCCAGCCGAGTCCCCCTCTCCCCATCAATCTAGGATCGACGAAGGTGAGGTCGACTATGGACGACTTGCCGGCTTTTGTGAAAGTCGGGGTTGTCCCTGTGTTAGCGATCTCCAGCCCCAGTAGAGCGAACGCCTCGAGAAGTGCGCGACCACGCGCGTTGGTCTTGGCGCTACCCCAGTCCGTCGCTCAAGCATTAAAGTCCCCACCGATTGCGACCGGTAGCCGTGAGGACCGAGCACTGGTGACGACTGCATCCAGAGATCTCGCAAAGTCCTCGGTGGAATCGCTGGGCGGGAAGTAGCAGCTGTACATGCGTACCCCCGCCACCTCCACCCAGGTGAAGCTGGGAAGGGGGGCGACCATCTTTCTGGAGATGTGTATATTTTCACAGACCCAGATGGCCGCCTTGCCCGTGGCATCCCTTACCCAGTTCGCCTTCTCGAGATCCCGGAACTCCTCGCTGATAATCGCTACGTCCGCTCTCTCCTCATGTGTGTGTGTGTATGTGTGTGTGTGTGTGTGTGTGTGCGCGTGCGTGTGAATGTGTAATTGTGTGTGTGCGTGTGAGAATGTGTGTAAATTTACACGGTTAAGAGTATGTTTGAGAGTGTATGAATGTGCACACAATTTAACAAATAAAAAAGTGCTTGGTACAGAAGATTACTCTTTTATACTTATACCTGGGTGAAAATATTTTATAAAATTTTTATAAAAATTTTATAAAATTTATTTAAATAATTATTATAAAATTTTATATGTAATTTATCCATATAGAATTATATATCTTTTTATAATTTTTGTATAATATTCTATAAAATAAACGTATGATAATAGGTAATTATTTTCACTCATGAAAATCAAATAAAGTTGACTTTAGTGAACCTTTTTAGGGAGCCAAAAACAGCATTTTAGTCCCTCCGGGGATAAATTAAATTGCAGAGGGCAATAATGAATATTTATTGATCATTAAATTAATAAACAAGTTGTTACTTTCAATAATTTTTTTTTAATATTTTTTACTAAAGATATAAAAAGTCATTTACTTCTAAGGACAAAATTTTATTTTCAAATTTTTATTGGTTTCAGGGGTCATGGTCCACCTCCTCACAGAGCTCCCGCCAACACCTTCTCTTGGCAGCCTTGATGGCCACCTTGAGATCCCTCCGCTTTTGTTCGTATTCTGCGGAACGATCTTGGAACCGCGGTGTTCCCCTCGCTCTTTGGTGCAGCCTTCTGGCACGCAGGCACTCACGTCTCTTTTCTGCGATGTCCTCACTCCACCAGATTATCGGTGGGCGGCCGCGAGGGTTAAACTTCACGGCCATAGACGCATCGCAAGCCGCTGTTAGGGCATTCGTGAGGCCTCGTGCTTTTTCTTCGGCGGTTCCCTCCACTTTTGCCCCCTCAAGGGAGCAGAAGAACGTCTCACGATCAAACGTGGCTGGTGCCCATCTCTCTCTTACTCCTCTTCCTGCTCTCTTTGTCCTCCCGCTGGTCAGCTGGAGCTGGTACACGAGTGCTTGGTGGTCACTACCCGTGTAACGATCGCTAACTTTCCAGCCGAGTCCCCCTCTCCCCATCAATCTAGGATCGACGAAGGTGAGGTCGACTATGGACGACTTGCCGGCTTTTGTGAAAGTCGGGGTTGTCCCTGTGTTAGCGATCTCCAGCCCCAGTAGAGCGAACGCCTCGAGAAGTGCGCGACCACGCGCGTTGGTCTTGGCGCTACCCCAGTCCGTCGCTCAAGCATTAAAGTCCCCACCGATTGCGACCGGTAGCCGTGAGGACCGAGCACTGGTGACGACTGCATCCAGAGATCTCGCAAAGTCCTCGGTGGAATCGCTGGGCGGGAAGTAGCAGCTGTACATGCGTACCCCCGCCACCTCCACCCAGGTGAAGCTGGGAAGGGGGGCGACCATCTTTCTGGAGATGTGTATATTTTCACAGACCCAGATGGCCGCCTTGCCCGTGGCATCCCTTACCCAGTTCGCCTTCTCGAGATCCCGGAACTCCTCGCTGATAATCGCTACGTCCGCTCTCTCCTCATGTGTGTGTGTGTATGTGTGTGTGTGTGTGTGTGTGTGCGCGTGCGTGTGAATGTGTAATTGTGTGTGTGCGTGTGAGAATGTGTGTAAATTTACACGGTTAAGAGTATGTTTGAGAGTGTATGAATGTGCACACAATTTAACAAATAAAAAAGTGCTTGGTACAGAAGATTACTCTTTTATACTTATACCCTGGGTGAAAATATTTTATAAAATTTTTATAAAAATTTTATAAAATTTATTTAAATAATTATTATAAAATTTTATATGTAATTTATCCTATAGAATTATATATCTTTTTTATAAATTTTTGTATAATATTCTATAAAATAAACGTATTATAATATGTAATTTATTTTTCACTCTGAAAATCAATAAAGTTGACTTTATTGACCTCTTTTTAGGGAGCAAAAACGCATTTTAGTCCCTCCGGGGATAAAGTAAAATTGGAGGGCAATAATGAATATTATTGATCATTAAATTATAAAATTTGTTACTTTCAATAATTTTTTTTTAATATTTTTTACTAAAGATATAAAAATGTCATATATACTTCTAAAAGGTACTACATAATTTTAAACATTAATGTTCAAATATTGTGTTATTGGTTTTTAGTTAAAACACAGTGGAATGTGTTTTTGTATATTACAGTCCGAATAAGAACTCAAAAATTCTAGTAATCTAAACCCGATTAGGTCAAACTGATTTCATATTCGGATACAGCAACCCTCAAAACTTGAGAAAGTATCTCTGTAAGAACACATTTTAATATATTTAAATCAGTGGTCATGGAATCAGAATATATAGTCAAAAATTTACTTTTTACAAATTTTGTAAATTTGTCCTTGAAATAACTTTGATCCCATGTGGAAAAATTTTACAAAGTTTATATAAAATTTTTATAGAATCACTTTATAAAATTTTTATATAAATTTGGCTCTATAAAAACTTTACAAAATTTGTATAAAAACATTATATATTATGATAAATTGCTTTTTTTTATGTATTTATGTGACAAATAAAAAACTATTTTCTGGGAAGATATAATTTAATGAAAATCATTTATTTGTAGAATAAAGTAACATGAGAAAATTTAATAATTAACCATATATAAAATTTTTGTATATATTTTATTTTAATAAAACACTATGAAAATAAAGTAAATATATTTATCATTAAGTGCATATAATTGTATTTTCCCAAGTGAAAATAATTTATAAATTTTTTATAAAAATTTTATAAAATACATTTTATATATTTTTTATAAAAATTTTATAAAGTGTATTTTTATACAATTTTTATACGACCAATTTTTTATAAAAACTATATAAAATGTATTTTATAAAATTTTTATAAAAAATTTATAAATTATTTTCACTTGGGAAAATACAATTATATGCACTTAATGATAAATATATTTACTTTATTTTCAAAGTGTTTTATTAAAATAAAATATATACAAAATTTTTATATATGGATAATTATTAAATTTTTCTTTTCCATGTGCTGTTTTCTCATGTTACTTTATTATACAAATAAATGATTTTCATTAAATTATATCTTCCCAGAAAATAGTTTTTTATTTGTCACATAAATACATAAAAAAAGCAATTTATCATAATATATAATGTTTTTATAAAAATTTTGTAAAGTGATTTTATAAAAATTTTATAAAGTGTATTTTTTATACAATTTTTATACGACCAATTTTTTATAAAAATTTTATAAAGTGTATTTTTTATACAATTTTTATACGACCAATTTTTTATAAAAATTTTATAAAGTGTATTTTTTATACAATTTTTATACGACCAATTTTTTATAAAAACTATATAAAATGTATTTTATAAAATTTTTATAAAAAATTTATAAATTATTTTCACTTGGGAAAATACAATTATATGCACTTAATGATAAATATATTTACTTTATTTTCAAAGTGTTTTATTAAAATAAAATATATACAAAATTTTTATATATGGATAATTATTAAATTTTTCTTTTCCATGTGCTGTTTTCTCATGTTACTTTATTATACAAATAAATGATTTTCATTAAATTATATCTTCCCAGAAAATAGTTTTTTATTTGTCACATAAATACATAAAAAAAGCAATTTATCATAATATATAATGTTTTTATAAAAATTTTGTAAAATTTTTATAAAACCAAATTTATATAAAAATTTTATAAAGTGATTTTATAAAAATTTTATATAAACTTTATAAAATTTTTCCACATGGGATCTAAACGCGGATTTGATTCGGATTTAGCGGCTGTCAAAACTATAAAAATAGTCATTTACGCTTAAAAGTTTCTTCTCAATTTGACCTTCAAATGCTCTTGATTCTGACGTGATAGCGCCAAATGAAATTATCTTAATCTGAACCAATATCGGAATTTGAAGTACAAAATGTACTTTCTACAAAATTTACAAACTTGACCTTTAATGACCTTCATCTTAACCCGATAAAGTCAAACCCCATAAAGGATCAGTGGCTGTCAAAATTGTAGAAATATTAGTGACCTCTCCTTAAAACTTTTTTCAAAGTTTGACCTTTATATGACCTCAAACTTGATAACTCCAAATCAAGCTTAGACTCGGAATCAGCGGGCCGTAATAAGAACATATAGGTCTTGCTCTTAATATACAGACAATTTTTCTATTTTGAGTGACTGTAATCTTTCGAGTGTTTAACGTCCAGGTCACTATGGCACAATCTACTAGATACCACAAGTAAAAAAACGCACAATACAATAAGTAAAAAAAAATGCAATAAGTCAAAAAAATTATATGGATTTTCGATTTATGAATAGGGCCAATTCACAAGTCAGATGGATTTTTAATTTTTAATTGGAGAAAATCCTTACATCAAAAGGATTTTGGATTTATAATAAAAGAAAATCCTTACATCAAAAGTATTTTGGATTTATAATTTAGGAAATCCTTTAATCAAAAGGATTTTGGATTTATAACTAAAGAAAATCCTTTAATCAAAAGGATTTTGGATTTATAATTAAAGAAAATCCTTTAATCAGAAGGATTTTGGATTTATAACTAAAGAAAATCCTTTAACCAAAAGGATTTGTGATTTGAAGACAACAAATTCTGCAATTCCAAGGTTGATTTTGGATTCATGATTTGACGAATCATAAATCTCACAACCCTGGTATTGTGACATCCCAAACGCGATACACAGAAATTCTAATGTCTATCTCAGTTAAATAGCGTAAAGAATATAACTACATAAGCTAACACTAACAAACTATCCCGTATAAGGGAATGAGATAGCTCTGCGGTAAAGTCTCTGACTGCCACGCGCTATGACGGGGTTCGATTCCCGGCGAGGGCAGATTTTTTTTATTTCACATTTAACGTTTAAAGAATTAGTTGAAACATTAAAAAGTGGAAAATTGTAAAATTTATAATTTTATAAATTTTTTTTATACATTTGCCAGTTTTGCTCTGAATATCATTGCGCTACGACCAAAACTGACAAATATGCTAATAATTACTATATAAAACAATTGTTATAAATTATTAAAATCTATTTAAATATTTCATGTGTAATAATAATAAGATACTAAATTTAAAATTATTGTTTACTGCAATTTACAGTGAAAATTGACATTAGGCCAATTTTCAATGAAATTAAAAGTTTTACAATAAACCAAGACTTGCGTATAGATTAAGCGTATTGTAAAACTTATACCGTTTCTATTATAATTAAACAATATAATAACTAATATATTTATAACGCAAAACAAAGTACATTGAAAGCAACGACATCTCTGGCTACCAATAAAGATACGTCGACGCATGTATGTGAGACGGCCCATGGTGAGGGAAGCAAAAGTCTAAGAAAGATCAAGCCGATCCCACCTCAACGGGAAAGTTTCCCCCACAACTGCTAACCGCCAAGCCTGGATAAAAACAACAGCTCTCGCTGCCTCAACGACGGGTTTAAGCGGCCTCACCGCATTAATAGAGTCCGCGTGACTCTCTATAAATCTATCAATTGTATGACTCCTCGAGTGAGTCGATGTAAGGGAGCTATATTTCCCAAATAAAGAAATAGCAAAATGTTATTACTCTGTATTACAATCATTTCATAAAACCGCATAAAGTATAAATAATCAATGCTTGTGGGAATAGTTAGCCTATTAAGTCTAAAGGAATCGCAGTACCATTCATAAGGTGACGCGGGACAAGAGAATTTGTTTTCTCTTCGAACTACGTCATTGAATAGATACTGGGATCTTTAGACTTAAATTGTTAAACTGTTATAGCTCGCATGGTAACGCGTGACAAGAGAATTTGGTCCCTCTTCGACCTACGTTACTGGGTTAAAACGGGACTACAATTATGGGCAACGCTTATCCATTACAAGTATTAACGATGAAATGCTCATTCGTCATTCGGTTGTTGGATGGAAACGTTTCCTTACCCAGCACGGAGTGGTGAATTAATAAAAATGAAATTTAAAGACATAATTTCAATTTTATAATTTATTATGCGACAAAACAGGACCGTCACAGTATGTGTCATCGGTATATAATCTGTGTGTAACCTGCTTCCTATAGTGCTGTTTGTGGCGTAACGTTTAGTTCTGCTCTGACTATTGACGAGTGCGCTTCAATATAATCATGTCTAGCTATCCGAAAAGTGACAAATCGAGTAGTAATCGTGATGCAAAACCACGGAAACGAAAATTCCATGGTAATCAATTCACAACAGAATCAGACGATACAGAGTGCAACACAAGTAGTACTGAGAGAAAATTAGCCACAGCTAGCACCGAGAACATCATTGTGCATCAAACTCACTGCTATCGAATAATCGAGTTTGTCACAGTATTTTTTGCAATTTCTGATATTGTAATTTGCAGATCTTGCAAACAAAATATACAATTTTCAGAGAGCGGACATCGAGGCTTAGGTTTCAAAATTTTATTATTGTGTATGTGTGGTCATAGAGAAATAAATTCAGGACCGTTTATAAACACTGGTTTCGAAATAAATAGACGAATTGTTTTTGTTATGAGGCTTTTCGGTGTTGGACGAGAAGGTATCAATGTGTTTTGTGGACTTATGGATATATGTAAGGTTTAGCAAAATCAACGTATGATCAAATTGTACAGCATTTATATACAGCGTCAAAATCAATGTTCAAAAGCGTTTGTGAAAAAGCTGTCAAAGAATAGAAAGAAAAAATATAGAGAATGATAGATCTGCAGACTGTTTGAAAGTTTCTGGTGATGGATCCTGGAAAAAACGAGGTTTTACTTCATTGTTTGGTGTTACAATGCTCGTTGCATATTACTCTGGCAAAGTAGTCGACCTTATTGTAAAAAGTGCATATTGTCATTCATGTGCTTTACAAAAGAATATATTAGACGAAGAAGAATTTGCAGAATGGTATAATGATCATAAAGAATCATGCTCTTCAAATCACGATGGTTCAACAGGGAAGATGGAGGTAGATTCAATTGTGAAGATGTTTTTGAGATCTGTTGAAAATTTTGGAGTAAAGTATACGAATTACATCGGCGACGGTGATTCGAAAACTTTCAATGGTATTGTAAAAATGAATCCATATGGTGATGATTACCCTGTGACAAAAAATGAGTGCGTGGGACACGTACAAATGCGCATGGGTACTCGACTCCGAAATAAAAGGAAGGAAGAGAAGCTTGGAGGAAAAAAGCGTCTAAAAGAGAGTTTCATCAAAAAGTTGACAATATATTATGGTTTAGCAATTCAAAGGAATATTCACTCTGTCCAAGATATGAAAAAGGCTGTGATGGCAACGCTGGATCATTATTGTTCAACTGATGAATCTCCTCGTCACGAGAATTGTCCGACAGGCACTGACAGCTGGTGTGAATGGCGCAAAGCCGAAGCTATGAATCGTCTTGCATCCTTCAAACATTCTACTCGATTGATTGACGAAAAAGTGGAGGAACATATTCATCCAATCTACGAAGAACTTTCGAATGACGATCTCATGACGCGATGCTTAGGTGGACACACGCAAAATTCGAACGAATCGTTCAACTCCACTGTCTGGCGCATAACTCCGAAACATCTCAATTCTGGTTAAAAATCGTAGAAATTGCTGCGTATATGGCTGCAGGAATGTTCAATGAAGGATATTCAGCAGTTCTGCATACCATGCAATTACTCAATTTGAAAATTGGCCAGCAATGTAAAGTGTTTGCGGATAATGTCGACAACGGATTGAACGAGAAAGACGACGTTCGTCTCTTTCCAGTAAGGAAGCTCGTACGGCCCGTAGACTTGAATAACTTCAACAAAATGAGTTCCATGAGGAAGCTGAAGGTCTATTGTATGGCGCAGGAATAGCTGATTAGCGAATTATCGCCGTAAGTAGTCGAAAATTAACATTTTTCCAGTTCATAAACTTTAAAGCGCTTTTTCTTGAGTTTTCGTTTTTCCACTTTTTCTAAACTGGCGGGCGTGTTTGCAAAAAAAATAAATAAGCTGTCGTAACGATCCGAAGTTTTTTAGCTTCAGTTTTATCTACTCTTCAATATGAACCGAAAAGGTTTTTGGAAATAAATTTCTAAAAGACCTTTTCAGACATTGAAGAGATTTTTTTTCTCGTAAAAAGCACTTTTTGCTTCAAATTCGGAAAAACCTTCAAATTTCACAATTTCTTCGGATTTTTCTTGGTTCAAATAGAAAATACATGTATGAAAATGAAATTTTTTTTAGCTTTCTGTTTCAGATCAAGATTAAGAGCTCTATCCAGAGTGACCAGTTGGCGATTTTTTTTTCCTTTTCTCTCTTACGTATATTGATGTTTATTAAGCAAGAGCAACAAGGAGAAAAAATCGCCATCTGGCAACCCTGGCTCTATCACTCCCGCCAACAGAAGACTCGGATTACGGATTGCCCAACAAATGTGCCTAATAATCGGCTGCATTTTGATATTTTTCTTTAAAAAAATTTTTTTATAATGTTCAATTATATAATAAAATAGTCGTGAAAGTTCTCTGGAGTTTGTTATTTTATTTTTCTATCTTAAAAAAATTCCCTAAAAAACGGTTTTTTAGGCCTTTTAAAGCTGGATACCCCCTTAAAAGCGTAGACCTTGGTGACAAACAAATATAGTGTTTATTATTTATTTTTATATTAATTTTAATAAATTCATGTTTACTAATACAAATTCAATCCGATGTTCGAGTAATTGAATTTAACCCACGTACGATTCCTTCCATAATCCTAAGAGCTCGAATATTTCTGATTGACAAGTGCTCGACGCAATATCCCTGTTTCGCGGTCAATTTCAGATTTGATTTTTACCTGGTTGTTATCTGAAACAGTAACTCGGTTTCAGACTAACATTTAACAGACTTGGTTGAGCGGACAGGTAACCGTCGCCGCGACGCGGGAAAAATACGTTTATTTAAATACGGTAGGTTTAACCGTATCGCTGAGCAGCCGCGATAATAAAATAGACATCCGCGCGGCAGTCAAACTGTTACAGTAGATACATGTGTGTGTGTGTATATATATATATATATATATATATATATATATATTTGTATATGTATTGTGTCTTATGTGGACATTTAAATTTAAAGGAATAAATATTATACGTGCATTATTTACCTACTTAGTAACTCTTAAACACAGAAAAAATCATTCATATTAAATAGTAATTTAAAAATTTATACATAGGTATTTATGTGGACAATATCTGCAAAACAACATACAAACATACGTAAACTATCCACATAAATCCTAGGGACACTTGCGGACTGCCTACATATATTTAAGAAACAAATGTGGACTGTCTACATATATATAAGAAACAAATGTGGACTGTCCACATATATAAGAAACAAATGTGGACTTGAATTAAAATAGAAATTATTTAGGTAATCACTCTGCTGAAATTGGGTTTTAAAATTTATTATAATTTATTTAGCTTTTAATGAAATATTATAAATTTTACAGACGCTTTGTATAAGCGAAATTCTTGATGTAAAATACTGAAAATATATTAAAACTCTGAATATATATTAAAATTTATTTAAAATTATTAAAATAATTTAATATAAGTATTTTTGTAAATATTTTTAATGGTACAAGAAGAATCATTGAAAAGCATTTACAAAAATACTTATATTTAATTATTGTAATAATTTTAAATAAATTTGTAATGTATATCTAGAGAATTTTGCTTACAAAAAGCGTCTTTAAAATTTATTAAATTTCATTAAAAGATGAATAAATTTTTTTATAAATGTGAAAAATCGATTTTCAGCAGGGCTGTTATAAATGGGAAAATTTCGGCCCTTTTATCAACCAAGAAGTGTCAGAAATCTTCCCATTCACAAGAAAACTCTGAACTATTATTTTAATTCAATTAGACCAATGTAATGGTGTGCGCTTTAGTCAAATTTCATATTTGAATCCGTCAAATCTCGAATATTCGCGAGATCTCGACTCCAGTTTGATTGTTATCGCAATGGATCTTTATATAAAGGATAATTGGAATGCTAATTGTAAGTACAGCAGAAATAGCAACCCTGAAGTCACGAATACGATAATGATGAAATTACATGCTTCTATAATGCTAATTTCCTTGAAGCAAGCAATGCATTCTGTGAATTTGAAACTTGCGAAAAAAATCGAGCTAGGGCTTTTAGTGGAGAAAAAAATCAACAACATACAAAAATTGGTCAGTGGTCGAGGAGTTATCCCACCGACATCTCAATCAAGCGATAAAGAGAGAGCGAGAGAGAAGAAGTTATCGGTTCCTTCTTGTGGGCTTATTCGTGATTCGAAGAAAAGAAAAAGCAAGTGGTACCACTTCTCGCGCGAGCGATAAATATCGTGGATTAATTAGTTTATTTAACGTGATCGTTTGACTATTTTTAAGAGAATTATTTCGCGTACCCCTTTCCCCTCTCGCGTTGAGTCAACGTTTACGACTCAACCTTCGCGCGTGTGTTGACCTCTGACAATAATTGTCGTTGTATTTAATTGTTATTTCATTTCATTTAATAAATCTCTTAATAATTAATTCATTTCAAATTGTGTTGATTTATAGATTCCGAACCGACGCATATATTTGTTTCTCCGTTATCCTACGAGTCGTATATAAATATACGGACTCTCGCGTACTTACATTTAATTTTCTTTCCGCGGTCCATTTTAGGAAAGATTATCATTATTTTACCTGTCGTTGTTGGTATCGAAATACGATTTCCAAACAACTTTAACGGCAAGTGTGCGGACAGGTAACCGCAGCCGCTGCGCGGGAAATATTTGTAAACATTATGTATATAGTTGCATATTTTGTTTAATCATCGAGTACGTGATATCTAGTCGGCGATACTAGACAGGTTTGTTCAGCACGAACTACGTGTATATAAGACGGGCAACTCGATAATTTTTCTCCGGGCAAGCACACCGTTACATGTCATAAAATCTTTCTCAATGGGATGTACTAAATACCTAATATGTAAATTCCTTATGGATACAAAGTGAAAATTTAGCTAAGCGTATTCTACATCGATTATAATAAATTATACATTTATAATAAATTAATATATAATTTTATTCAAGTGTTTTTTACTATGAGCATGTGTTTGAACATGTGTAAAAGCACGTTATTTTTCACATGCCAAATTGGCTCGAAACCAAGTTATTTCGCATGTGAAAATTAATTAATTTTTTATAAAATACATTTCACACTGATTGTGATTATGTACCAAGCATATCTTTCCCATAGTCAACAATATAAAAAATAGTTTATATGTATAGAATTTTTATCGATCTTCCCAAGTCAAATGTAGTTGTAGGGTAAAAGAAAAAAATTTTAATGCATTTTTCTTTTTGTAACGTTTCGGTGGTCAATACCACCCTCTACATACTGAAAAAATTTTATTTATAAATAATTTTTTTGCACAACTCAGATAGTGAAAATGAATATAAAAAAAGTGAAAATAATACCTTTTTTTAAATAATTGTTACGATGATGAGGGTCACACAGTAAAAACACAAATTTTTACTTTTTAGTACAACGTTTCGTCTGCTTATTTGCAGACCTCTTCAGGTACTGAAATATTTATTTAACACAACTGTATAAATTATAACATTACATCAATATCAATATAGACAATTATAGAAAACCGTTATATACCTATGACACTGAACAAACGAAAACAATTAATACTGCTCAAGGAGCTAAGTCGAATAACCAGAACATATGTAAAGCACCTGTATTTATATCAAAACAAATTTTGAATGTGTAAGTAAAACCTCAATTGTATTATCTACATACATAGGTCAACGTTAAATCAAACCATTATATTTGTATATTGTCGGTGTAGAAATTGTGTATCTTCTTTTCTATTTAAAGTACCGTTATAATAATTAATATATAACATTTCTGAAATTAAACGTTTTTTATAACAAGGTTCATGGTCTAATATTTTTACATTCATCCAATTAAAATCATGATCTTTATTATTTGCAATATGTGCAGTAACAACTGCTTTCGGGTTATTATTTTTTTGATGTTCTTTAATTCTTGTTTTAAGACCACGTTTTGTTTCACCTGTATATGTAGCCAGACAATTTTTACAATTAAACTTATATACTACACCAGTCATATCCCACTTCGATGTTTTGTCTTTACCTAAAGTTATAACATTATCTAATTTTTTGCACATTAACGGACAAACATTTATATTGTATTTTTTTAACATTTTTGAACATTTATTATAAAAATCTCTGTTATACGGTAGTGATATTGTACATATTGTAGGTCGCTTTTTCATAAATTTGTTGTTATTTTCATATTTTATTTTTCTTAATCTATTTTCAATAGCCGAGTTAATAAATTTCAACGGATAGTCATTCATTCTCAGTAATTCCTTAACTATATTGATATTATCCTTATGAAATTGTTGATGAGACAATTTTAACGCTCTGTCTATTAAATTATACACAATATTGCGCTTCTGTTGAACAGTATGATTAGATTTAAAACTCAATAACCTAGTAGAATTTGATGTTTTTCTAAACCAATTCGTAAAAATATTATTATTCTTTTTGATAAGTAAAATATCTAGAAAATTTATACAATTATTTGTTTCTATCTCATGTGTAAATTTTAAACGTTCATTATAATTATTAAAAACATTGAGAACTAAATTTACATGATCTTTGTGTATACATAAAATAGTATCGTCAACATATCTGAAGTAAAAAATCGGAGAACAATTAAATTTTTCTTTTAATTCTAATAAACAATGAGTTTCCAAATCATCCATCACTAAATCCGCAAATAATGGTGATATTGGTGAACCCATTGGAGAACCAAAAATTTGTTTATATATTTTATTATTAAACGTAAAGAAAGTATTGTCAAACAAAAACCGTATGATATTGCGAATTTCATCAAATGGTATCTTACATTTATTATGTATAAAATTAAATCGCCTATCAAGACTGTCAAGGACTTCATTGCACGGAATGTTAGTAAATAAAGAGCTAACGTCTAACGACAACATAATATAGTCAGCTGGTATAATAATATTTTCTAATTTTCCTTTTAATTCAAAACTGTTGTTTATATGAGATTTTGGTTTAGGTATGATATTTTAATCTCATCATAAATTATTTTAGCTAAAAAATGTGTTGGACTATTAATTGTGGAAATAATCGGTCTTAAAGGAAAATTTATTTTATGTATTTTGGAAGTCCATATGCTTTCGCTAACAACGTGTTGGTTTGAGTTAAAGAATTTTTGTGATAGACTCTTGTTAAGCATTCATTATTATTTAAATTTTTCAAAATTGCATAAACATCAGATTGAAGCTTTTTCAACGGGTTCTTATTTTGAGGAATATATGTATTCTTATCACTTAATAAATTAGTCATTTTATCTAAATAGTCATTTTTATTTAAACAAACAGTTAAATTACCTTTATCAGAATTTGTGAAAAATATGTCTGGATTGTCTATCAAGAATTTTTTTGTAGCTATTAACTCATTATTTAATTCTCGATTATTGTAAGTTATGTGTTTTGAATGTCTTGCTTCAAATTTGATATTTTTAACAATAGTTTCTCTTATTTCATTTTTTATATCCGCATTTATGTCAGTGTTCTCTAAGCTGCTTTCTACGTTTTTTATTATATTTACTACATCTTTATTAGAAAATTCCGAATTACAATTAAACTTTCTCCCTAAAGACACTAAATTTATCACTTCATTAGGAATATCAACATCCGTTAAATTTTTAATCCATTGACCTTTATGCTTATTATATTCCTTAGTTTTATTAAATTTAATTAGATTTAATAATTTTTTCTCTAGTAATCTTGAAATTTCTTTATAAACTTTTTTACATTTCATTTCGGTAAATTTGAAAAATTCATCTAAAATATTTTCCGATATTAAACTATTATTAATCTTATTCTTTAATTTATTTAATGATGTGTATAAATAGTTTATGTGCACATGAATGTCATTAATTTCTAATTTAAGAATACGGAAAGATTGAGAGTTTGTATGCACTTTAAGAAACGATTTACAAGAATTACTATAAAACGAAATATTGTTCAAATTTTTAAACACGTTCTTTATATGTTTAGGGATAACCTCGTGACTTCTGCAAGGCATCTGCAAGGATTCGTGCACAGTCCAACACATTTTTTAGCTAAAATAATTTATGATGAGATTAAAAATATCATACCTAAACCAAAATCTCATATAAACAACAGTTTTGAATTAAAAGGAAAATTAGAAAATATTATTATACCAGCTGACTATATTATGTTGTCGTTAGACGTTAGCTCTTTATTTACTAACATTCCGTGCAATGAAGTCCTTGACAGTCTTGATAGGCGATTTAATTTTATACATAATAAATGTAAGATACCATTTGATGAAATTCGCAATATCATACGGTTTTTGTTTGACAATACTTTCTTTACGTTTAATAATAAAATATATAAACAAATTTTTGGTTCTCCAATGGGTTCACCAATATCACCATTATTTGCGGATTTAGTGATGGATGATTTGGAAACTCATTGTTTATTAGAATTAAAAGGAAAATTTAATTGTTCTCCGATTTTTACTTCAGATATGTTGACGATACTATTTTATGTATACACAAAGATCATGTAAATTTAGTTCTCAATGTTTTTAATAATTATAATGAACGTTTAAAATTTACACATGAGATAGAAACAAATAATTGTATAAATTTTCTAGATATTTTACTTATCAAAAAGAATAATAATATTTTTACGAATTGGTTTAGAAAAACATCAAATTCTACTAGGTTATTGAGTTTTAAATCTAATCATACTGTTCAACAGAAGCGCAATATTGTGTATAATTTAATAGACAGAGCGTTAAAATTGTCTCATCCACAATTTCATAAGGATAATATCAATATAGTTAAGGAATTACTGAGAATGAATGACTATCCGTTGAAATTTATTAACTCGGCTATTGAAAATGAATATAAAAAAAGTGAAAATAATACCTTTTTTTAAATAATTGTTACGATGATGAGGGTCACACAGTAAAAACACAAATTTTTACTTTTTAGTACAACGTTTCGTCTGCTTATTTGCAGACCTCTTCAGGTACTGAAATATTTATTTAACACAACTGTATAAATTATAACATTACATCAATATCAATATAGACAATTATAGAAAACCGTTATATACCTATGACACTGAACAAACGAAAACAATTAATACTGCTCAAGGAGCTAAGTCGAATAACCAGAACATATGTAAAGCACCTGTATTTATATCAAAACAAATTTTGAATGTGTAAGTAAAACCTCAATTGTATTATCTACATACATAGGTCAACGTTAAATCAAACCATTATATTTGTATATTGTCGGTGTAGAAATTGTGTATCTTCTTTTCTATTTAAAGTACCGTTATAATAATTAATATATAACATTTCTGAAATTAAACGTTTTTTATAACAAGGTTCATGGTCTAATATTTTTACATTCATCCAATTAAAATCATGATCTTTATTATTTGCAATATGTGCAGTAACAACTGCTTTCGGGTTATTATTTTTTTGATGTTCTTTAATTCTTGTTTTAAGACCACGTTTTGTTTCACCTGTATATGTAGCCAGACAATTTTTACAATTAAACTTATATACTACACCAGTCATATCCCACTTCGATGTTTTGTCTTTACCTAAAGTTATAACATTATCTAATTTTTTGCACATTAACGGACAAACATTTATATTGTATTTTTTTAACATTTTTGAACATTTATTATAAAAATCTCTGTTATACGGTAGTGATATTGTACATATTGTAGGTCGCTTTTTTCATAAATTTGTTGTTATTTTCATATTTTATTTTTCTTAATCTATTTTCAATAGCCGAGTTAATAAATTTCAACGGATAGTCATTCATTCTCAGTAATTCCTTAACTATATTGATATTATCCTTATGAAATTGTTGATGAGACAATTTTAACGCTCTGTCTATTAAATTATACACAATATTGCGCTTCTGTTGAACAGTATGATTAGATTTAAAACTCAATAACCTAGTAGAATTTGATGTTTTTCTAAACCAATTCGTAAAAATATTATTATTCTTTTTGATAAGTAAAATATCTAGAAAATTTATACAATTATTTGTTTCTATCTCATGTGTAAATTTTAAACGTTCATTATAATTATTAAAAACATTGAGAACTAAATTTACATGATCTTTGTGTATACATAAAATAGTATCGTCAACATATCTGAAGTAAAAAATCGGAGAACAATTAAATTTTTCTTTTAATTCTAATAAACAATGAGTTTCCAAATCATCCATCACTAAATCCGCAAATAATGGTGATATTGGTGAACCCATTGGAGAACCAAAAATTTGTTTATATATTTTATTATTAAACGTAAAGAAAGTATTGTCAAACAAAAACCGTATGATATTGCGAATTTCATCAAATGGTATCTTACATTTATTATGTATAAATTAAATCGCCTATCAAGACTGTCAAGGACTTCATTGCACGGAATGTTAGTAAATAAAGAGCTAACGTCTAACGACAACATAATATAGTCAGCTGGTATAATAATATTTTCTAATTTTCCTTTTAATTCAAAACTGTTGTTTATATGAGATTTTGGTTTAGGTATGATATTTTTAATCTCATCATAAATTATTTTAGCTAAAAAATGTGTTGGACTATTAATTGTGGAAATAATCGGTCTTAAAGGAAAATTTATTTTATGTATTTTTGGAAGTCCATATGCTTTCGCTAACAACGTGTTGGTTTGAGTTAAAGAATTTTTGTGATAGACTCTTGTTAAGCATTCATTATTATTTAAATTTTTCAAAATTGCATAAACATCAGATTGAAGCTTTTTCAACGGGTTCTTATTTTGAGGAATATATGTATTCTTATCACTTAATAAATTAGTCATTTTATCTAAATAGTCATTTTTATTTAAACAAACAGTTAAATTACCTTTATCAGAATTTGTGAAAAATATGTCTGGATTGTCTATCAAGAATTTTTTTGTAGCTATTAACTCATTATTTAATTCTCGATTATTGTAAGTTATGTGTTTTGAATGTCTTGCTTCAAATTTGATATTTTTAACAATAGTTTCTCTTATTTCATTTTTTATATCCGCATTTATGTCAGTGTTCTCTAAGCTGCTTTCTACGTTTTTTATTATATTTACTACATCTTTATTAGAAAATTCCGAATTACAATTAAACTTTCTCCCTAAAGACACTAAATTTATCACTTCATTAGGAATATCAACATCCGTTAAATTTTTAATCCATTGACCTTTATGCTTATTATATTCCTTAGTTTTATTAAATTTAATTAGATTTAATAATTTTTTCTCTAGTAATCTTGAAATTTCTTTATAAACTTTTTTACATTTCATTTCGGTAAATTTGAAAAATTCATCTAAAATATTTTCCGATATTAAACTATTATTAATCTTATTCTTTAATTTATTTAATGATGTGTATAAATAGTTTATGTGCACATGAATGTCATTAATTTCTAATTTAAGAATACGGAAAGATTGAGAGTTTGTATGCACTTTAAGAAACGATTTACAAGAATTACTATAAAACGAAATATTGTTCAAATTTTTAAACACGTTCTTTATATGTTTAGGGATAACCTCGTGACTTCTGCAAGGCATCTGCAAGGATTCGTGCACAGTCCAACACATTTTTTAGCTAAAATAATTTATGATGAGATTAAAAATATCATACCTAAACCAAAATCTCATATAAACAACAGTTTTGAATTAAAAGGAAAATTAGAAAATATTATTATACCAGCTGACTATATTATGTTGTCGTTAGACGTTAGCTCTTTATTTACTAACATTCCGTGCAATGAAGTCCTTGACAGTCTTGATAGGCGATTTAATTTTATACATAATAAATGTAAGATACCATTTGATGAAATTCGCAATATCATACGGTTTTTGTTTGACAATACTTTCTTTACGTTTAATAATAAAATATATAAACAAATTTTTGGTTCTCCAATGGGTTCACCAATATCACCATTATTTGCGGATTTAGTGATGGATGATTTGGAAACTCATTGTTTATTAGAATTAAAAGGAAAATTTAATTGTTCTCCGATTTTTTACTTCAGATATGTTGACGATACTATTTTATGTATACACAAAGATCATGTAAATTTAGTTCTCAATGTTTTTAATAATTATAATGAACGTTTAAAATTTACACATGAGATAGAAACAAATAATTGTATAAATTTTCTAGATATTTTACTTATCAAAAAGAATAATAATATTTTTACGAATTGGTTTAGAAAAACATCAAATTCTACTAGGTTATTGAGTTTTAAATCTAATCATACTGTTCAACAGAAGCGCAATATTGTGTATAATTTAATAGACAGAGCGTTAAAATTGTCTCATCCACAATTTCATAAGGATAATATCAATATAGTTAAGGAATTACTGAGAATGAATGACTATCCGTTGAAATTTATTAACTCGGCTATTGAAAATAGATTAAGAAAAATAAAATATGAAAATAACAACAAATTTATGAAAAAGCGACCTACAATATGTACAATATCACTACCGTATAACAGAGATTTTTATAATAAATGTTCAAAAATGTTAAAAAAATACAGTATAAATGTTTGTCCGTTAATGTGCAAAAAATTAGATAATGTTATAACTTTAGGTAAAGACAAAACATCGAAGTGGGATATGACTGGTGTAGTATATAAGTTTAATTGTAAAAATTGTCTGGCTACATATATAGGTGAAACAAAACGTGGTCTTAAAACAAGAATTAAAGAACATCAAAAAAATAATAACCCGGAAGCAGTTGTTACTGCACATATTGCAAATAATAAAGATCATGATTTTAATTGGATGAATGTAAAAATATTAGACCATGAACCTTGTTATAAAAAACGTTTAATTTCAGAAATGTTATATATTAATTATTATAACGGTACTTTAAATAGAAAAGAAGATACACAATTTCTACACCGACAATATACAAATATAATGGTTTGATTTAACGTTGACCTATGTATGTAGATAATACAATTGAGGTTTTACTTACACATTCAAAATTTGTTTTGATATAAATACAGGTGCTTTACATATGTTCTGGTTATTCGACTTAGCTCCTTGAGCAGTATTAATTGTTTTCGTTCGTTCAGTGTCATAGGTATATAACGGTTTTCTATAATTGCAGTGCAAATAAGCAGACGAAACGTTGTACTAAAAAGTAAAAATTTGTGTTTTTACTGTGTGACCCTCATCATCGTAACAATTATTTAAAATACACAATGGAGGGTGAAAAAATCTCAAAAATGAAAATAATACCTTCTAATATCAATATCATAATTAAGTGTATAATATGAAAACTGATTTCGTCGAAAGTCGATTTAAATTTGTTTTTCTTTTACCTCATCGTAAACAAGGAAGCGTCAAATAGAAGTATACACGACGAAAACTTTGACAATATAAGAGTACATATACAATTCGCGCTTTCTTAAATAGTGAAGAATCGAGAGCGAGCCAATGTTTACATTTTTTCTATTGATGACGCACAGGTTCATGTACATTGCTTACAATACATCAAACTAATTTAACGTGTTTTCATTTTGAATATAATGTGCGAATACTGCTTATTTAATTTAATTAAGTCTTCTTGTTTATTTATAGAATTTTTTTGCAAATTAATATGTACCATTTCAGATGCAATTCTTTTACCATAAATTGTTTCTTTAACCAAAATTTTGAAATTTCGCCAATCAAAATCATGTTTATTATTTTGAATATGTTGAAAAACGACAGACTCTTTTCTGTCCTTATGTTCGTTAATTCGTGTGTTTATTTGTCTCTTTGTCTGTCCTACATATGAAGCGTTTCAGTCTAAACAATTTAATTTATATACTACATTATTTTGAGCATTCTTATCAATTTTGTCCTTCCCTTTAATTATAATGTTATTTAATTTATTTTCAACAGTTGGAATCGTTTTTATTCCGTGTTTTTTTAAGTTAACTGACATGTTTTCATAGAGGCCTTTGGAATATGGTAAAGTGAGAAATTGTTTATAATTAACCACTTCTTTTGTGTTTTGCTTATTCTGCTGATTATTCAAAATTGCTAAACGTTTTTTTAATATATTTTTCAATAAATTGTTCTGGATAGTTATTTTTTATTAAATAATCCTTTATTTTGTTAATATTAACATAATGGAATTTTTTATTAGATAACTTGATTGCTCTATCCACCAGATTATAAATCATAGCAATTTTTTGAGAAATTGGATGTGCCGATTCAAAATTTAAGAAACGAGCCGAAAACGTAGGTTTAGTGTACCAGTCTATAATAATTTTATTATTATTTTTAATCAATAATGTATCCAGAAAACTAATACTGTCATTATTTTCTAATTCAAAAGTAAACTTCAATTTTTCATCATAAGAATTAAAAATTTGTAACATTTCGTCGATTTTATCAGTAGGGGAATACATGTTATTATATCGTCAACATATCTATAGTAAAAAATTGGTTTAAAACTTAAACAATTGGTCTTAAAGATACATTTTCTTTGTGAATTTTCGGTAATCCGTAACATTTTGCTAATGATATATATTTTGATAATGATGTATTTGTTTGCGTTAACCTTGAAGATTTATATTTTTTATCTAAAAAACCCCTGTCATTCCATTTTTTAAGAAATTTATAAGTGCAATTTTGTAACGATTTTAGCGGGTTTTTTTGTATGGGTCTGTACGAAGTCCTATCGGATAATAATGTCTCCATTTTATTAATATATTCAGTTTTATTCATAATGACAGTAGTATTCCCTTTATCAGCGTATGTTATTATTATATCTCTATGTTTATTTATAAATTCTTTTGTTTCTTTATATTTATGAAATAAGATTCTATTTTTTAGAGGTACGTGTTCAGTTTTTTCTTTTAAATGTGTGTCTAAACTTTCGACCAAATTTTGTCTTAATAAATCAGTGGATTCTTCATTAATTTCATTCGTATACACAAAATTTTCCAAAGATTTAATATAATTTACCAGTGTGTTGTTATTCTGAGAGAAAGGCAAACTAAATTTTGGACCTAAAGAAATTATATCTGATACATTTTTAGGAACTTCAACATTTGTCAAGTTTTTTATCCAACTGTCCGTGTTCATATTATTTTTTAATATATTTTGTGTGTGATTCTTAATTTTATTGTCATGTTTTTTATTTAAACAATCGCCAAGACGAGTGTTATTGTTTTTTTGGTTATTGGATATTGTTATTGGATATAGTTATTGGATATAGTTATGGAAGATCTAGAGATTGATTGTTTAAGCAAATTAAGTTTTAAACCAATTTTTTACTATAGATATGTTAAAATGATTACCTACTGATAAAATCGACGAAATGTTACAAATTTTTAATTCTTATGATGAAAAATTGAAGTTTACTTTTGAATTAGAGAATAATTCAGTATTAGTTTTCTGGATACATTATTGATTAAAAATAATAATAAAATTATTATAGACTGGTACACTAAACCTACGTTTTCGGCTCATTTTTTAAATTTTTAATCGGCACATCCAATTTCTCAAAAAATTGCTATGGTTTATAATCTGGTGGATAGAGCAATCAAGTTATCTAATAAAAAATTCCATCATGTTAATATTAACAAAATAAAGAATTATTTAATAAAAAATAACTATCCAGAACAATTTATTGAAAAATATATTAGAAAACGTTTAGCAATTTTGAATAATCAGCAGAATAAGCAAAACACAAAAGAAGTGGTTAATTACAAACAATTTCTCACTTTACCATATTCCAAAGGCCTCTATGAAAACATGTCAGTTAACTTAAAAAAACACGGAATAAAAACGATTCCAACTGTTGTAAATAAATTAAATAACATTATAATTAAAGGCAAAGACAAAATTGATAAGAATGCTCAAAATAATGTAGTATATAAATTAAATTGTTTAAACTGCAACGCTGCATATGTAGGACAGACAAAGAGACAAATAAACACACGAATTAACGAACATAAGAACAGAAAAGAGTCTGTCGATTTTCAACATATTCAAAATAATAAACATGATTTTGATTGGCGAAATTTCAAAATTTTGGTTAAAGAAACAATTTATGGTAAAAGAATTGCATCTGAAATGATACATATTAATTTGCAAATAAATTCTATAAATAAACAAGAAGACTCAATTAAATTGTATAAGCAGTATTCGCACATTATATTCAAAATGAAAACATGTTAAATTAGTTTGATGTATTGTAAGCAATGTACATGAACCTGTGCGTCATCAATAGAAAAAATGTAAACATTGGCTCGCTCTCGATTCTTCACTATTTAAGAAAGCGCGAATTGTATATGTACTCTTATATTGTCAAAGTTTTCGTCGTGTATACTTCTATTTGACGCTTCCTTGTTTACGATGAGGTAAAAGAAAAACAAATTTAAATCGACTTTCGACGAAATCAGTTTTCATATTATACACTTAATTATGATATTGATATTAGAAGGTATTATTTTCACTTTTTTTATATTCATTTTCACTATCTGAGTTGTGCAAAAAAATTATTTATAAATAAAATTTTTTCCGTATGTAGAGGGTGGTATTGACCACCGAAACGTTACAAAAAGAAAAATGCATTAAAATTTTTTTCTTTTACCCTACAACTACATTTGACTCGGGAAGATCGATAAAAATTCTATACATATAAACTATTTTTTATATTGTTGACTATGGGAAAGATATGCTTGGTACATAATCACAATCAGTGTGAAATGTGTTTTATAAAAAATTAATTAATTTTCACATGCGAAATAACTTGGTTTCGAGCCAATTTGTCATGTGAAAAATAACGTGCTTTTACACATGTTCAAACACATGCTCATAGTAAAAAACACTTGAATAAAATTATATATTAATTTATTATAAATGTATAATTTATTATAATTGATGTAGAATACGCTTAGCTAAATTTTCACTTTGTATCCATAAGGAATTTACATATTAGGTATTTAGTACATCCCATTGAGAAAGATTTTATGACATGTAACGGTGTGCTTGCCCGGAGAAAAATTATCGAGTTGCCCGTCTTATATACACGTAGTTCGTGCTGAACAAACCAAATCGCCGATTAGATATCACGTACTCGATAATTAAACAAAATATGCAACTATATACATAATGTTTACAAATATTTCCCGCGCAGCGGCTGCGGTTACCTGTCCGTACACTTGCCGTTAAAGTTGTTTGGAAATCGTATTTCGATACCAACAATGACAGGTAAAATAATGATAATCTTTCCTAAAATGGACCGCGGAAAGAAAATTAAATGTGAGTACGCGAGAGTCCGTATATTTATATACGACTCGTAGGATAACGGAGGAACAAATATATGCGTCGGTTCGGAATCTATAAATCAACACAATTTGAAATGGATTAATTATTAACAGATTTATTAAATGAAATGAAATAACAATTAAAACAACGACAATTATTGTCTGAGGTCAATACACGCACGAAGGTTGTGTCGTAAACGTTGACTCAACGCGAGAGGGGAAAGGGGTACGCGAAATAACTCTCTTAAAAATAGTCGAACGATCACGTTAAATAAACTAATTAATCCACGATATTTATCGCTCGCGCGAGAAGTGGTACCACTTACTTTTTCTTTTCTTCGAATCACGAATAAGCCCACAAGTAGGAACAGATAACTTCTTCTCTCTCGCTCTCTCTTTATCGCTTGATTGAGATGTCGGTGGGATAACTCCTCGACCACCGATCAGTCTGCGTAGTGCGTATATTCAAAATAACTACACTAAAAAACTACACGGAAAAAAACTCGTGGAGAAAAAACGATATCAACCGTGATATATCCCGTCACACGTGTCGTCGCGATCTCTCTCGTGTACTGGTAGTCCTACGCGCGCAAACGCTCTCTCCCGAATTGCCGATTTTCGTTGCGAGGGCATCAGCCGTTCGAGTCGTTGGCTATATCTATATCTATATATAGCACTCGTGTTTACCTACCGAATTCGTATAATGGTGATTGAATAACACTTATCATTACAGTTAATAATTAAGAAACGTCGTAAAATTATGGAAAAAATATAAAAAATTATAGGCACTGTTTTATTTTTTTTAACACCCTGTGACTATCAAGTCTAAACTAATGTAGACGTATAGTCGCATGCGTATGTAAACGGTAGTAATTTTTCATTTGTTAAATTTAATTTATTTATAACCAATTCTATACAATAAGCATAGAATTTGGTGAAATATAATTTTTATTTTTTATTTTGAGATGTCCTCTTTTTATACTCAAATTTTCAGCTCAGTCGGAGCACATTTGAGAATTTTTATAAATAATTGTTAATTTAATAATTAAACCAATATCGTTCAATTATTTATAATAATTATTACTTTGTTACAAATATGTTCTCTTAAGGCTGTTGAAATAAAATCATATAAACTGCTTCTATAGCTAAAATACAAGAAGCATACAAAGGAACAGATGATGTAACGTCACTAATCGTAGAAGGGGAAGCTTCTCCAAGTCTAGATAAGCCACTGTCGCATGTTGAGCTCCAGCATTCGCCGTCAAGCGGCACTTGAGAGACAACCTGCGCTCCTCGCTGTGCTGCGGCCCCTTATTGCTAGGGTGCCGTAACCTCAGCTTCCTTTCTATCAATTTTACCTGTCCACTGTTATGTATGGAGGTAATATTCTCTCCACACATATCAGTATATAATATAAAGATGTACTCACTTAGATTAAGATTAATTAATAAATTAATTAATTTTGTTTATATAAAATAATCCTTTCTATTTTATGCTCTCAAAGAATGCTCCATTATACACTAATACTCACACACCAATTAATTTAATACGAAGATAATTAAGATGACGTATGTGAGGCACGACGTAATTATGTATGTGACGGGATAAACGTGCCCGTCACAACCCATCCACGTATAACCGTGGTCAACGTTGCTTAACATCATATTACACTACTATCATATTACACTTATAATCGATAAAAAAAAATATAATATATGGTGATGCATTGAGAAGAATAAATGATTATTATATTATATGTAATTGATTCAGGTTTATAATTTGTATTACAATTAATTCTGCGTACTGAAAAACCTAGAATTTCAAATTAAATTGAAAATATGTAAATGGACTATAAATCTTAATATATAATTAAATTAAAAATATAATTGGTACAAAATTTAAAAATTATATATTTAACACTATTAAATTAGGTTGATTGAAAATTTTTCGATCTTCCCGAGTCCTTGACTATACCACCAATTGAATAAACCACCGAGTGATAAAATCAAATCAATAACATGAATTTAACACTATTATATTTTAAGCATGAATTTTAAAAGCAGTTTGTAAAAACATTCATTCGGGGTAATAAAACATAAAGCATATATTTACAACTATTTTTCTTTATTATAAAACTCATTTTACTATAAACAAGTTTAACTTTAATACCAAAGAAATATTTGATATAAATTTAATTTTTAGTTTATAACTATATAGCAATTCATAGAATTAGCCCCTATTATAGAGTCATATATTTAATTCATTGTAAAATTAGATAATACTTTAAATTGGCTTTTTGAAATTATTCTGATTTTTTAACCATTGGAAATGTATATGAATGTATCATTGAGGATATACCAAAAGAAGATTGATTATGACAGTTAAGCTACGTTGACCAAATTTCTATAATTTCTTTTTATTTTTCTTCATAATTACACAACGTTTCTACAATATTTACATTATTATGATCTTTTCATTGCGGTGTATTTAAAACCATATATGAAAATTCCTTATCGATTCAATAAGAAAATTTTAAATGAGCGTATTGTACATAGAATATAATAAATTGTCCAAAAAGTATAATAAATTAACAATTAGATTAAAATGGTGAGCCGCGGTGGCTCATGGGTAGAGCTCCCGACTCTCACACCGAGGGTCGTGGGTTCGATCCCAGACGTGTACCTCTGAAAATTTTTTCATGTGCACTTTTCGAACACCGCGACTCAGTGGCTCGGCGTGTTACTATAATGTGACGCCAGTTCAGGTGCGCGTGCGTTTCGTGCACTTGTCAGTGCATGAGAGGCACGGGCATCTAAACTATAGGGAACGTTAGGGACGCGAAGATGTAAAGAGGATCGCGGTGGTTCCATCGGGAGGACAGGAAACT
This sequence comes from Theocolax elegans, assembly GCA_026168455.1. Lineage (NCBI taxonomy): Eukaryota > Metazoa > Arthropoda > Insecta > Hymenoptera > Cerocephalidae > Theocolax > Theocolax elegans. Next base: position 5,848,659 of record CM047429.1, read on the forward strand.
GTAATTATTAGACTAATTACAGTGACCGATGATATCTTCCGATGGACACAAGCACCATTGTTTCAATGACATGTGCTTTGTTTACAGACACACTGTTCACCTCCGTCGCTGATTAGCCCTGGCAGCATAAATAGAGCGAAGTTAAATAACAAAAAAAAAAAAAAGATTAAAATGGTGTTTATTATAAGCAGATGTTGGAACATGTGTAAGAACATGTGATTTTTCACATGCCAAATTGATTCCAAATAATCAAGTTATTTGGAATGTGACAAATCAGGTACTACATCAAATATGGTCCACTATGATTAGTCCTGCAATTTAACATGTTATTAAACACATTTAATAGTATGCGATTATTCAATATAATTCTGCAAGCATTCTACATCGAGCTACTGAAGTATAATTTCTATACCTAGTACTGCTCCGGTTATCAAGTTTGTGTATATTAAAACACGTTCACTGGGGATCAGGGTGAACGGCTCCCAAACATGAATAAAACAACACTTTTTAAAATAAACTGGAATATTTAATGATAATAAAATGAATACATATAAAACACAAAATCGTCACGGTCGCCAGCCGCGTTCACACGGCAGATTTATTTATAGCAAAATCACGATTACCGCACACACGCACGCACAACTCTACAGCGTACGCGGGAAGATGGAAGAACAGGAAAGCGAGGAAAGAGTTCTCACCATTAGAAGCTCGAATAATAATTAAAAATTACCGAGTACGTCGTAGTGGGCGGATAAGCGAGTCGGCGTACATGCGCCGTGCGCAACAGTTGGAGTTCGTTTGCTCGACTCGGCCAAGCTTCTCCAGGACAGAATAAACAGGATTCGGCACAAGATCTCAACATACCATACCAGGATTCAACTCAGGCCAAGGAATGGATAATTTATTATGCGGAACCTGACAGGATGACATAATATGACAGTGATTTTGTGCGTGTGTGTGTGGTTGTAACTGGAGTTCGTATTCCTTCCTCACGGTCTGGGCTTGCTGGATCCCGAGTGAGGTATTATGTAATTCCTGTAAGCCACGGCTTTGGAATGCTTAATATAAAATATAACCATACGTTATATTACTTTTAATATTATTATGAGCAAAATCAGATTATCTACCGATTTCATCTCACATAACCCGTTACACAATATAAAATTCAGTCAATAATTAACAGAAATTTAAACAATTCGTCATATTTAAAACAAATAATTAAAATAAAATTAATTCACACTCATACCTGGTGAGACACCTTTCCACCGACGAATCAGCTCCGGCAACCATTCTACCTCTTAATGCTCAAAATCAATTTTAATTCTTTTGGTTAGATTTATTTATTCTTCATTTTAACTTTTCTCAACGGCAAAATTTTTAATTATCTGCTAGAATATTTATTTGTATAATAATATCGGTCTCTCCGAACCAAATGCTTTACTTTTAGAATAAAGCAGGCCTATCGTACTCTTTGTCCACTATGGTTGGTGGAATTTCTCAGAGCACGGCCTTTTAATATAATTAAAGGCGTTTCGTCCTCGATCTCCAGCTTGGACTCCTCAGTAAGGAACTGGAGATCTTACCTTAGACGCCTGTCCCAAGATGATATGCGACGCCAGCAAGATGTTCTGCGGCTATATATATAGAAATTAGACGACGATCTCTCCAACGAGTGTAGAGAGATAGTCGTCTCCCTCTGGTGGTGGGAAAAGCCACCAGCCAGAGCGCGAATTTTTAGACCGTATCGCGAGTTATTTGTTACAAAATTTTAACGCTCGGTAATATGTATATGTATAATAATATCGGTCTCTCCGAACCAAATGCTTTACCACCAGAGGGAGACGACTATCTCTCTACACTCGTTGGAGAGATCGTCGTCTAATTTCTATATATATAGCCGCAGAACATCTTGCTGGCGTCGCATATCATCTTGCGACAGGCGTCTAAGGTAAGATCTCCAGTTCCTTACTGAGGAGTCCAAGCTGGAGATCGAGGACGAAACGCCTTTAATTATATTAAAAGGCCGTGCTCTGGGAAATTCCACCAACCATAGTGGACAAAGAGTACGATAGGCCTGCTTTATTCTAAAAGTAAAGCATTTGGTTCGGAGAGACCGATATTATTATACATATACATATTACCGAACGTTAAAATTTTGTAATAGAATATTTATTACCATTACCTTAATTATAACCTTATCATTCGTTGACTTCCTTTCATGCTAGAAATTAATAATGGGACAATAGACAACAATAAGTAATAAAAAAAAATTTTGGTTAGATTAATTTATTAATTTTCCTTATGGTGCACGTATAGAGTGTATTCCCACTCCTATTTACAGTCAGGGCAGGAGTTGATTTTCACCCCCTTCTCCCACATCCCCTACAAATAATTTGCCTTGGCTGCTGGCATTGGACCCATCTGTGACCCCTTTGTCCACAGTTCCAACAGTATTGGTGACGCCTTCCACTAATGGTAGAGGGACGCGAGGCCGAAGAATGGGTGACTAAAAGGTTCCATGATTACCAATCTAACGATTCATGGTCTCTCTGTTGACAGCGTACCAAGGAACGGGTCCATGGGTGGGATAATAGGGAGGGAATGTTGGAGCTAGAAGGTGTTTAGAAAGTAGGGGCGGTGATTGGGTTAAGGGTACGGGAGCTAGAAGGTAGGGAAATGTTGAAGGGAGGAAAACTAGAAGACGCTTTTTCACAACTTGGTTGATATATAAAGATAAAAAAAATATTTTCCATTTTCAAATACACTTTCAATTCCCTATACATTAAGTACGAAACTCCTCAACCCATCGTTCCTAACATCAACCACACCGGGAACTGGGTCCAACGGAGCCACTCCGGGAGCACCTCGTGAGGGTTCAACTCATCCTCTGGTAGATGGTCCATCCCGATCCTAACATTTTCGGGGTCTGCCCCTCTTTCGAGTTGAACCTCCCCCAGGGACAGAGACGATGTTCTACTCACAACTTCCTCTTCTCTGTTCACTTCTTGCTCTCGCTCCCGTCTGCTCTAGTCCACCCTCTTTTCTTCTGGAGGTGGGGATTGGTGGGTCGAAATGTACACTCGTCTCCTTATCGGTCCCCGTTCCATTCCTCGTCGTCTGCACGCCCTCCACATTATTAACTGGAATTTCGTAACGGGAATTACCTCTACTAGGTAAATACTTTTTCCAATCGTTTACATAATATAATTTGAAAATTCGTGAATTTATTGCTTGTTTATAATATAAGTTATATGATAAATGAATTTATTGATCTCCACAAGCCAAAGAAATATTCCTCACAACTCAAATAAGGCGGACTGTATTAATACCAGCCACTATAGAAACCTCACAGGATGAGTGATTAAAAAAAGACTAACAAGGGAAGTACATGACCTCCGGGAAACGGATCTCATCCTAACTTTGGTATGTCTTTTATAATATAAAAATATGAACTCGGAAACAAATAAAGATAAACAATCGAACCAAAAACCAGAAAAAAGTTGAGTTCAAGTAGATATGGTTTGAAAAAAAAGAAGCTCAAATTGCTTAATTTGAAGCAAAGTTATGAAGAAAATAAGAAATTGAAGATTATTAGGCCAAAAGAAACAATAAATTTTTCATGTTAAATTTTGGTTAAAATTTCTTCAATTTCTTATTTTCGTTATAACTTTGCTTCAAATTAAGCAATTTGAGCTTCTTTTTTTCAAACCATATCTACTTGAACTCAACTTTCTTCTGGTTTTAAGTTCGATTATTTATCTTTATTTGTTTCCGAGTTATAAGCGACCGAATTAAAAGTAATTTTTACTGCTATTATTATTGGATGTGGAATAACTTTCGTAAAAGTGGCCATTGGCAAGAGATAACTTGGCTTTCTTCATATTTTTATATTATAAAAGACATACCAAAGTTAGGATGAGATCCGTTTCCCGGAGGTCATGTACTTCCCTTGTAAGACAAGCTAAGTAAAAAAAAATATATAAAATTTAATTGATTGTAATATAAAATTAATAAAAACTTGAAAAAACGAAAAAAAAATAAGAAAAGAAAAGAATTTATATATCTTTCATCTGTATCTAGAGACGAGATGCCTGGACTCTACTGATGAGCCCACCAGGCATACTCAGGGCGAAATACAATAAATTTTCTTTTCTTTTCTTATTTTTTTCCGTTTTTTCAAGTTTTTATTAATTTTATATTATTATTATATTTTTTTTTACTTAGCTTGTCTTAGTTTTTTTTCAAACACTCATCCTGTGAGGTTTCTATAGTGGCTGGTTCATCGCAACAGAACTCCGACTATAAGAAAATATTCCGGGGGTATATTTTCCTGCAAATTGTTTGCCTAATCCTTTCCTTAAATACGAATGTACCGAACCACTATCCACTAATCCTATAACTTTCTTTCCAATCAACTCAATCGTGTAAAATAACCTGGGTTCTATTTTTTCTACTACGGAATGTTGAATAAACGATTCGGGGGCTAGAACATAAAAGCTAGACTTCTCACAACTCGCTAATCCATTAGCACTTCTTCTCTGGTTCGGGTCTTTCTGGTTGGATGGGGAGAAATCTACGACCCTTACTGATTCCTCCATTGACCGTTTCCCGCTTTCTCTGGAAGATTTGTTGAAACATCCTTCTTCCGGCATGTTGGACAATTCTTAAGAACGTTGTTTGCTCTACCACAATCCCAACAGCAATTACTAGGACACTCTCTACTCCAATGACCCTTAGCTCCACATTTGAAACAAGATCCATGTCTTTTCCATAAATTTAAAACAGTGGGGACGGCGGTAATGGTTTTACTGTTGGCTCTAGAGGACTGAGAGAAGGTTTGGCTCGAATGTTTCGGGTTGTTATTGGTTGTCGTTTGCCATTTATTGGGTTTACTATGGCCTGAGTTATTCATATTTCCGGACTTTCTGGGAGCTGGATTTGTATTATCGGAAACCGTTCTCTTATCTCTATTAATTACGGATGGATTACGTGACCCAGGCACTTGATTCATGGAATAGTTAGAATTTGGAATTGAATTAGGAGTAAATCTTTATTTATATATATAGCTAGAATCTGGAATAATGGGGGTTTTAGGTTTTTGGTGGTTAGATGAAGGACGATAGGGATTTAAAGGTTGTTGGATAGACGCCAGTTCCTGATGTTCGATAAATAGTTGCAACGACTATTCCTGATAATCATCGATAGGAGCGGTCTTATCGTACTTCTTTTCTTTTGGAGGTATATAAGCAGCAATTGGAAAATACGAGTTCTCTAATGAAGGAGGTGGCCTATACAATTTTTTCCTAATTCTTATGCTCTTCTCGTTTACCTAACTGCTGGAGCTCATCGAACGATTTGAATTGATCCCGATCAATTCTTTGACGATAACTAGGATGTAAATTGTTATAAGCCCTTCCTATTGGAAAGCTAAACTCATTGGGGGTTTAACCTGATCTAACAGAATCCTAAGTTTACTCAAGTAAATACTTATTTCCTCCCCCAACCCTTGTGTTCTTGTATCAACAGACATCCATAGTCTTTCTTGAACATCTTCCATACAATATTGCAACCTAAAGGACTTTTTCGAAATCTCCGTAGACCAGTTTTTATGCTCTCTCCGGTACCAATATCAAGAATTATCATCCAAGGCAGAAGGTAAAGCCCGAACAATAGCCTCCAAAGATAAATTATATGACTCTTTAAACTCAGTCAAGTTCTCCAAGAATGCTTCCGGATCTTGCTTTTTGTTTCCTCTAATCTCTACGTGCCATTTCTGTAATAATTCTCCGGTTCTTATTTCTCTTAACATAATGGAGTTATCCCAGCTGGATAAATTCCTTTCAATTCAAATGGTAGCAGGACTATTTTCAGGTATATTGCTTGAATATCTTATTCGGGTACCTGTAGCTGGATTATGTACATTGTTAACATTCCTTATTTCCCTAGCTTGATTAACCGTTCTTCTATCATTTAATGTGGGTAATGGTTGCCTCCGTTTAGTCCCATTATTACCACTACTCCAATGAACTCGACCTGTTTCTTTTTCCAACATCCTAAATCACCCACTTATTACGGGAGCTGGAAGTTCCTCTTGATGATTCGCTCGGGTCATGTCCGTCTGTCGAATACTATCTGTATCATAACTATTCCTGGGTGGTATACCTGCTCAATAATTTCGTACATGACTATTGTCTTGATTAGGAACATTACTCTCCCTTTCCTTTATTCTCTCATCTTGATTTACCCCGGGCAAAATGGGATTAGCAATCGGGAAGTAAGAAGTGTTATCAGCTCGTATCGTTGGGTAGGCTGGATTTACTGAATTACTCGGTTCCGTCAACGTCATTGACTGTTGCTCATGAATATCTCTTTGTTCATTACGGACCACTCCTTCGGGAACAGAAAACTGACAAGATTGAGCTCGAGGGGGAAGACTAGGAATTCCATTCCCTAACTTATTTGAGTCCTCTATGTGTTTAAACGATTCAGTCTGCGGAGCATTTTCCATTGGGACATTCTGGGTGAGTAATTCTTCCAAAGGTGGTTGTCTAATTCGCCATATCGATGGTTCGTGTTGGCTATTCAGGGAAATAGGATCCTGAAATCGTCCTACTGTTTGTCCGGTTCTTAATCGTAAATTAGTAATATCCGAATCTCCTGCCAACCCGTTATCATGATTTCTCTTTTACTGCATGCTACAGAAAGTAGTGTATTGGAAGCTGAATTAATTGGAAAATAAAAAGATGGCTCTACTTGGTCATAATTATAAAATTCCGATTCACTTTCCTCGATAGCTGGATTCGATTTCGTTGCCGTCGGACCGTAATATTGTCTTAATGAATACCGATGAACACGCTCTCTTATCGTCATGCCATCGCAATTACGACTCAAACCTTTTTTATCGGCATATTTGAAAATTTTCCAATCCGTTAATTTATTCAATTCTCTTAAAATAATTCTACTGCCAGCCACCACATCTAAACTAACTAAGTGTTCTCCAGGTAATAAACCTATAGACAACAACCAAAGACTACCCGCCATTTTATTACAATCTACTTCTGCTTAAATAATAATTTAATACCGTACGGACACAAAAAATTCACAGATTATTCCTTAAATTTAACCTATACTATCTCAGGTAAATATTTCCTTACATGGCTCAATTCGAATAGAAGCCTGATAAAATAAAGAGAAACTAAAAAAAACTTATAGTTAGTCCTAGAAATAGAAACCATTCCAAATCCAAAGCACGATAAAAATACATAATCTGTTGAAAACAGTTAGAGTCAATAAATAAAAGTAATAATAAACAAAATAAACCAACTATTATAAAAAATTAATGTCTCATAAACATCAGATTAAATTACATTAAATTTTAAAGCGTTATAAAGCGCTGTCTAAGCTAAAAAAAATAAAGAAAATATGGAGCTACTATATCATTTCCAAGCGTACCAAATAAAAAAAAACTATCAAACACTATAAAACACTGCATCAATTATCCCATTTAATAATGCAAAATAATTTATTCCGCCATTAGTTCACAAATGTTGCAACTCAACTTGTTGCGCCAAAGACCAGGTTAATTGCAAGCAAAATAAAATTTTATAGAAAATGCTGGATAAACAATAAGGAGCTAGAATTGGTGGAAATGCTAGAATTTTAATATATAAAGCTTGAAAGGTGGCAATGGTTATGCTTGAAGGGAATGAGGTGGAGCTTGAATGCAAATTAATGGTAGAAAAGTCATCACAAATGAAAAAATTCCACAATTAAAAAAAAATTTTATCCATAAAAGTAAATAAACATTTACAAACCTTTTACGCTGCGCAGTTTAATAGGATTATTTACAATATTGTGATATTTGATTAATCTCAAAAAAGGCGACTAACTTTCAACACACAATTATTTAAAATCAAATTTACTTAACATATTCAAGTAATTACACAATATGTGTTTGTCAAATTAATTATCTTTAGTTGTATCGTTAATTTTATAAATAAATAATTACGTACTCTGCGTTAAATATCATTTAAAACTAGACCAACAAAATTATTATATTATCACTGAGCAGTATTAATTTTATACATACTAATTTTGACTTGCGTAAATAATTTTTACAAGCATAACCAAAAAAAAAACAAAAGTTTTATAAAACCAAAATAATCCAAATTGACTTACCAAGTCGAAATAATAAAAGCAAAATGAAAAATTCACAAATTCTTGCACGAAGCAAAATAGCCGCCCATAGCCAATTCCTCGGCGTCTTCCCGTTCGTGTGTGCAGTAATGGTGAACCACGCGATCCCGAATTACCCGATTAAATTTTTATTACCGGGGACTCCAGGACAGAATAAGCAGGATTCGACACAAGATCTCAACATACCATACCAGGATTCAACTCAGGCCAAGGAATGGATAATTTATTATGCGGAACCTGACAGGATGACATAATATGACAGTGATTTTGTGCGTGTGTGTGTGGTTGTAACTGGAGTTCGTATTCCTTTCTCACGGTCTGGGCTTGCTGGATCCCGAGTGAGGTATTATGTAATTCCTGTAAGCCACGGCTTTGGAATGCTTAATATAAAATATAACCATACGTTATATTACTTTTAATATTATTATGTGCAAAATCAGATTATCTACCGATTTCATCGATGAAGTATAAATATCATAAGTTTAAAACACTCAAATTTTCATAAAATGCAATCTTTCTAATTCGAGTTACTTAATCAATGCAGATATAAATATTAAAGAACTGGTTTTTTTATCCCGCATGCCTTTTACATTGAGTTAGTTAATCAAATGATTTTTGTGTAATTCCAGTGAACTTATCAATTAAGAACGCAGATTAAAACGTTAAAAGTTTAGCTTTTATCCCGCAAGCCTTCTACATCGAAAATCTTAATTAATGATTTTTATGTAAAACCAGATTTTATACCGTTCTCATCGATTAAGTACGCAGATGTACAGGTTAAAAGGTTTGTTTTTGTCCCGCAAGTCTTTTGCATCGAGTTAGTTAATCAAACAATTTTTGTGTAAAACCAGATTTTGCAAAGAACTCGTCAATTAAGAACGTCGATAGAAACGTTAAAACGTTGGTTTTTATCGTGCAAGCCTTCTACATCGAGAAACTTATTTAATGATTTTTATGTAAAACCAGATTTTCCGCCGAAATCATCGATTAAGTACGCAGACGTAAAGGTTAAAATGTTCGTTTTTATCTCGCAAGCCTTCTACACCGAGTATTTGATCAATGATTTTTTTGTAAAAACAGATTTTCCATCGATCTCATCGATTAAGTGCGCAGATACTAGTTAAAAGGCTTGTTTTTGTCCCGCAAGCCTTCTACATCGAAGTACTTAATCAATGAGTTTTGTGTAAAATCAGATTTTTTTAGTATTTCATAAATTTTTCTGTGTTAAAAACAAGGATATTTATTCAATTTTTAGATAAAAAGTATATGTAAGTTTCTATTCAACGTTGCTTAGATGTTGTTATAACGTTGGTTCTACCCTTCGCGACAACTTATAAAATATTAGCAGACATTTCCCGCGTTGCAGCAGATTTCATAACAACGTTCGAATTTTCCTGAAATAACATTATCACAATGTTGCCACAACGTTATATGCTAGTAGGCAGTTCTGCCCCGGTTATCAAGTGTGAGTACATAGACTCAAGTAGACATACGTTGTGAGGTCCTGTTTTGTCGCATAATAAATTATAAAATTGAAATTATGTCTTTAAATTTCATTTTTATTAATTCACCACTCCGTGCTGGGTAGGGAAACGTTCCCATCCAACAACCGAGTGACGAATGAGCATTTCATCGTTAATACTTGTAATGGATAAGCGTTGCCCATAATTGTAGTCTCGTTTTAACCCAGTAACGTCGGTCGAAGAGAAACCAAATTCTCTTGTCACGCGTTAACATGCGAGCTATAACAGTTTAACAATTTAAGTCTAAAGATCCCAGTATCTATTCAATGACATAGTTCGAGGAGAAAACAAATTCTCTTGTCCCGCGTCACCTTATGAATGGTACTGCGATTCCTTTAGACTTAATAGGCTAACTATTCCCACAAGCATTGAGTATTTATACTTTATGCCGTTTTATGAAATGATTGTAATACAGAGTAATAACATTTTGATATTTCTTTATTTGGGAGATATAACTCCCTTACATCGACTCACTCGAGGAGTCATACAATTGACAAATTTATAGAGAGTCACGCGGACACTATTAATGCGGTGAGGCCGCTTAAACCCGTCGTTGTTCACGACGAAAATGCTGCCGAGGCAGCGGGAGCTGTTGTTTTTATCCAGGCTTGGCGGTTAGCAGTAATGGGGGAAACTTTCCCGTTGAGGTGGGATCGGCTTGATCTTTCTTAGGCTTTTGCTTCCCTCACCATGGGCCGTCTCACATACATGCGTCGACGTATCTTTATTGGTAGCCTGAGATGTCGTTGCTTTCAATGTACTTTGTTTTGCGTTATAAATATATCAGTTATTATATTGTTTAATTATAATAGAAACGGTATAAGTTTTACAATACGCTTAATCTATACGCAAGTCTTGGTTTATTGTAAAACTTATAATTTCATTGAAAATTGGCCTAATGTCAATTTTCACTTTAAATTGCAGTTAACAATAATTTTAAATTTAGTATCTTATTATTATTACACATGAAATATTTAAATAGATTTTAATAATTTATAACAATTGTTTTATATAGTAATTATTAGCATCTTTGTCAGTTTTGGTCGTATCGCAATGATATTCAGAGCAAATCTGGCAAATGTATAAAAAAAATTTATAAAATTATAAATTTTACAATTTTCCACTTTTTAATGTTTAAACTAATTCTTTAAACATTAAATGTGAAATAAAAAAAACTGCCCTCGCCGGGAATTGAACCCCGTCATAGTGCGTGGCAGTCAGAGACTTTACCGCAGAGCTATCTCATTCCCTTATACGGGATAGTTTGGCATGTCTACATTAGCTAATCGTTAGTGTTAGCTTATGTAGTTATATTCTTTACGCTATTTAACTAAGATAGACATTAGAATTTCTGTGTATCGCGTTTGGGATGTCACATTACCCCCCTTTAAATTTGTTATTAAAATCTTGAAACGTTAAGAGCTTTAATTAATACTTGATCATTAATATTAAACGTGAAATGTTTATTGTTTAAATTTGTTCTTTTTGCTCTTATTTATAAGTAATTATGCTTATTAATTTTTGCCTTTTCTAATTTCTCTGAATGTGTTAAATTGTTTTTGGTGATATTAAAATCTATACAATTTTCCCAAATTCGCTTACAATTTCTATCGAATTGTAGTTCGGTCGGAGGAAAACCTGTTGTTTCGTGGTGTACATTATTAATTATATTTTCTACATTTTTCATTTCGTTCGCCCAAGCCGCATGGTTTTTTAACATAGATTTAAAAATACGGGATATTTCACGATGAACTTTTTCCACGATATTGCTTTGTGGGTGTCGAATTGATGAAAATAACATTTTTATTTTTTGTTTATCTAAATAGTTCTTCCATTTATCGGAAGTAAATTGTGGTAAATGGTCTGTAATTATTGCCTGTATTTCATTTACATTAGCAATATAATCATTAATTTTATTAATGACGGAAACAGTATTGGCCTTTTTTATAGCATATAATTTAACATATTTACTAAATACATCGACTGTTGATAAAATATATTTGACATTACCTGTTGATGTTGGTAAAGGTCCTAAGAAATCAATACTTAATAATTGTTGAGGTTTATCGACAATGATTGGCTGTAAAATCGGATGATATTTGTACGTCATCCATTTATTTCTTTGACAATTATCACACGTTTTTATATAAATGTTGCACTTTTTTCGTAGTTTCGGTGCAAAAAAGTATTCGATTAGCATCTTATAAATTTTACGCGCTCCAACATGGCAGTAGTTTTCATGTATTTCTTTTATGAAGTTTTTTAATATCGATTCGGGTAACACGATCCGAGTTAAATTGTTTATATTTTTACACACTTATCCGTTTATGGTTTCATATCTAGAATAGTGTTCGTCACCATCCATTTTATTTCTTATTTTGTTTATAAATTCGTCATTTTTTTGTAACGTTTTCAAGTTTTTTAATCGATAAATAGTTTACTGTTTTTCACCGATTTTTTAATTATTGTTGCGATTATTATTTCACATTCGTTAATATTGTTATCATAGTTATTGTTATTGCGACTTAAGTAGTCCGCAGCTGTATTTTTTATCCCTGGTATATATTCCAGTTTTAAATTATAATTTTGTAGATAAAGATTCCAGCGACGGAGCCTGAAATTGCTAAATTTGCAGTTTTATAAGAAATTTAGTGCTTCGTGGTCTGATTTAATGATAATCGATCTGGCGCCTCGTAGGTATGTATCTAATTTATTAAGAGACCAAATAATAGCTAACATTTCTTTCTCAGTCGTAAAGTAATTTATTTCTGAGTTTTTAAGAGTGCGGCTTATAAAAGTTATAATTTATTCCTCATTTTTTTCATTTAGTTGGGACAATATTCCCGCGATTGCATAATTACTTGCATCCGTAGTAAGTATGTATTCTTTGTCTTTATATGCAAAATTTAATATGATATTTTGATTAAACAAATTTTTTACTTTGGCAAATGCAACTTCGTGTTCATTTGTCCAAATATATTTAACATCTTTACGTAGTAATTTTAATAAAGGAACGGTCTCCCTTGCATAGTTTTTAGCGAATTTTGTATAAAAATTAATGAATCCTAAAAACCCTTGTAATTCACGTACGTTGCGTGGTCTTTTAAATTTGTGGATTGAATTTATTTTTACCGGATCCGGTTTGATCCCTTTGCTCGCAATTATATTACCGAGAAACTTTATCTCTTGCTTTACAAAATTAGATTTGTTAAAATTTAACCTTAGATTACATTTTTATAATCTATTAAATAACCTTTCTAGGTGATTTATATGGTTTTCAAAATTGTCATAAATGACGAATAAATCGTCAACAAATGTGAGTAAAAATTCATCAAGTCCCGAAATTGCTTTGTCCAATCCCCTTAATAAAGCAGAACTGTTTATTGTTATACCAAAAGGTACCACATTAAATTCGTAGACTTTATTATCGCAAGTAAAAGCCGTGTATTTTTTACTATCTTCTGTTAAAGCAATTTGCCAAAAGCTATTGGTTAGATCGAAATTAGACATATAATTCCTATTTTTGCATTGCATGAAGATTTCTTCGACTCCTGGGGGTGATTCATAATCGTTTATAAGTTTTTCATTTAATTGTCTTGCGTCTAGGCAAATTCTAATAGACCCGTCTTTTTTAGGGACGACTACGCATGGATTTATGAAGTTACTTGTTGATCGGCGCATTAATCCGAAATCAAACATTCGTTTTACTTCAATTTTTACTTTTTCTCGATAATTGATCGGAATTGGATACGGTTTATTAAAAAAGGCTATATTGTCGTTTAATACTAGTTGATACTTGAAGTTTAATAATAATCCCGGTATAAGTTTAAAAATGGTTTTAAATTTGAAAATTAAATTCTTTAAGGGGGTTCCAAAATCAATTTTATGACTGTATTATCGACCTGCCGTCGATATAGTAGGTTGCATTATCAGTATACTACGCCATCTAGCGTACGATTTAAATGATATCGGTAGCTGGCGTAGTTATACTAACACTGTGATTTGATTTTGTGGAGATAATATAACCTAAGCTTAAAGAAATTTATTCTCTGTTGATCAAGAGCCAAAAAAATTTTTTTTTCTCTAATTTTCAGAATGTCTTTTTAGCGTGTATGATAAATTCAGGATTGATTACTCATTATAGAGTGGGCAATTAGGCTTACAGTTCTGAACTTGCATAGTTACAAGCAATTGATACTTTTACTCACTATGGAGTGACAACAATTTTAATGAATTGTTCAATTTTTTAATAACTAAAATTATACATAATAATTACGAACAGTTATTAGCAATCATTGGGCATGCGTGAAAAATCCTATTTTATAACTCAAATTATAGAATATCTTAATCCAATAAATGTTTTTTAATAGCGTGTAAGATATTTATAAATAATAATTGTTAGTGCTATTTATAATTAAATCATTTAAAACATTTTTCTTGTCATCATTTTTTTTATAATCATAAAAATTTTTTATTAATTCAGTTACGTACTGAAATATTTTTAATGCCTTAATCCGATAAATTCAGGATTGATTACTCATTATAGAGTGGGCAATTAGGCTTACAGTTCTGCACTTGCATAGATACAAATAATTGAATCTTTTACTCACCATGGAGTGACAACAATTTTAATGAATTGTTCAATTTTTTAATAATTAAAATTAAATATAATTATTACGAACAGTTATTAACAATCATTTGGCATGCGTGAAAAATCCTTTTATAACCTCAAATTAATGAATTAATCTTAAATCCAATAAATTTTAATTATTACGAACAGTTATTAACAATCATTTGGCATGCGTGAAAAATCCTATTTTATAACTCAAATTATAGAATATCTTAATCCAATAAATGTTTTTTAATAGCGTGTAAGATATTTATAAATACTAATTGTGTACTGCTATTTATAATTAACTCATTTAAAACATTTTTCCTTTCATCATTTTTTTTATACTCATAAAATTTTTTTTTAAATTCAGTTACGTACTGAAATATTTTTAATGCCTTAATCCGATAAATTCAGGATTGATTACTCATTATAGAGTGGGCAATTAAACTTACAATTCTGCACTTGCACAATTACAAGCAATTGATACTTTTACTCACTGTGGAGTGACAACAATTTTAATGAATGGTTCAATTTTTTAATCACTATAATTAAATATAATAATTATGAACAGTTATTAGGAATCCTTGCACGTGTTCAGAAAAGCACATATGATTCGTCTCTTTGACTAGGAACGGGCAGTGTTACCAGATAGAGGTATTTTTTCTTTGTTGCACTCACACAGTATAACCTCATTTACATTAGATAATAGAGGACAGAAAACCTTAAATGGTAACCCTAGGAACGGGCCCAAGAAACCAGGATGAGCACCATGATTAGCACACTGAGTAGCCCAGGAGTTGAAGGGTAGTATATCTTCTAGGAGCTGCACCGCGTCCAAGTCTGAGGACCAGCAACACGTACTCAGATTGACTCCGATGATTGTTGACGCCAAGTGCAGGGTTTTCTGCGAATATATTAAAAAATCAGACAAAGCAAACTACTAAATAATGGTATACTGCGAAACAGGAAGAAAGGACGCATAATAAGGTATATAATCGCCTGTTGATATCAATTGAGAGGTTAGGGGAACACCAACCTTCTCACCTGTAATATAACTATATAAATAACGAAGTGCTCTTACGGCTAAGCAACTTACCTGTAAATAAAACCCGGAACTCCACGTTAATCCTATAGCGAGCCGGTATTGAAAAAAAAGCAACACAATGAAGAATCTCCCGTTGCACCACGTCCAAGTCTGAGGAACAGCAAGACGTACTCAGATTGGCTCCGATGTTTGCTGACGCCCAGTGCAGGGTTTTCTGCGAATATATTAAAAAATCAGACAAAGCAAACTACTAAATAATGGTATACTGGGAAACAGGAAGAAAGGACGCATAATAAGGTATATAATTGCCTGTTGATATCAATTGAGAGGTTAGGGGTACACCAACCTTCTCACCTGTAATATAACTATATAAATAACGAAGTGCTCCTACGGCTAAGCAACTTACCTGTAAATAAAACCCGGAACTCCACGTTAATCCTATAGCGACCCAGTGTTGAATAAAATGCACCATGTCATCAGCAATACAATGAAGAACCCGTTCACAGATCGGCAAGAAGCGCGAACGTACGCGTATACCGATAAACGATCGCACGGACGTACGTCGTACGCGCGCATCATGTCGATTCCAACGCAATGCGCATGCGCGCTCGGAATAGACGGGTCGTATCCCGACGGAAATGAGACCTTCGTGGACTTCGTTCAGAAATGTTTTAACGTTATAGATATTGTTAGTCTATAACGGTAATATTTGTCTATTCCAAATCTTATAAACGTAGCAGAGATATTTTTAATTTTACTAGTATGACGTGACACACGCGAATAGAGCACCAAATGTACGTTCGTGGTGCGAGCACGCAGGCGATCGACGGAGCGCACGCACCACCAAGTCCCCACATTCCAAATAATAATAGACATTCAGTATTCTGGTTATTCTCTTCGTACTAATAAGCGCCTGTTAATTAATTTGCATAAATGTTTAACTGAATCAGAAAATAAGACGACATTGAATGCGGAAAGATTTTTTTTTTTTTATAATAATCATACGGGTTGAATCGAGCGGTAAATATGACTTCGTAATGCGTGCACGCAGGCGATCGACGGAGCGCCCAAAGGGGTAAGTTTACGAGTTATTATTTATTATATTCTAAATATTATATTGTAAATATATATTATAAGAATTTTATAATTTAAACAGCCAACTAGACGGGCCACGAGTCGGCGTATAGACATAAATTCTCACTGTCTTAAGAATCATACGACGATTATTGTAAACAATCAATAAACAATAATAAAAAAACAGTACAACGTTGATACGATAAAAAATGTTGAAAGATATTTTAAAAATCATATTAAAATGATAACGATAAAAGATTAGATTATTCTATAATATTCGATTGAAGAAGGGGTTGTCTCCAACATTTTGCGTTTATACGTGACTGCTATAGCAGTATCTGTGTAATACTTTCAATAGACCATAAAAACTAAAATTTACTATTACAAAAATAAGTATATAGAATGTGAACCTTTTCTTAGAATCTTGAAACAATCATAAAAAATAATTTTTATGAAAAATCTCGATATTAGTTCAATGTGAAACTAAGAACACTTTGTAAGAACAATTGTTTCTTTCAAACTAAACAAACGTACCAATATATTTCACACTATCAACGCGTTTCAGAAAATGAATAAATAAATACAATCTTCGAGTTTTCTCAGATATTTTATAAAAATTATTAAAAGTGATTTCAATGAAAAACATAAATAATTGTTCCAAGTGAAATTAAAAACAATTCTCTTTTATAAAAATGGAACAAACGTGTACCAGTATTTTTATACTCTTCCAACGATTTTATAAAATTTTATTTTAACATGCAATAGTTTCAAGGCATCCTAGAAAGTTACAAAAAATTTAAATTATTGCTAATTTTGAAATCAAAAACAACGAAAAAGTAACACAATATTTTAGTCACTTAATTCGATAACTATATTAAAAAACTAAGTAGAAATACAAATGAAAT